>BSBK01000537.1:712500-1050000 GCA_027943335.1 Chamaecyparis obtusa
TTATGGTGTGCGCATTCAGTTAAGTTGTAGATTGTTTCCTAGTATAAATAAATACTACTCGTCTGCACATGAGAGAGCTAGATAGAGATATAGATTATTTTTTGGTTTTCTAAAACTTATGCATGTATCGAGTTATGTTATGAATAGATAATGAAATTGAGTTTATTCTGAGAAATTGAGTTTTTATGAATACTCACTAAGGGGGCCCACTTAGTGAAATATTCTCCATTAGTGTAGTTTCCTTTTCCTGCATTTGTAGTTTCCAAAGTTTGCACGTTAATTGTTCCTACAACCACTGGAGTCCATTCCATGTGTTTATTCCTACAGTAATGACAAACAAAGTAGTTCTTGTTTAGTGTGAACTAAGCTTAATTTGCTTTACTCAAGTAAGTTAGATTATTATTCTATTCTTTAAATATGTTTTAGTTAGTTTATTCCAAGCATTTAACTTCATGCATCCATAGAATAAGTATTTGTCTTATGTATTACATTTCTTGGAACTTCTTAATAGATGGATCTAATGGGTACTTAATGCACATCATGTGCTACATCATTTCAATTATACATCCCTAGATCAATATTTAAATAAGTCCCCATAATAATAAAATATAGCTACTTGGATAGGATATCCAATCCCCAAGGAGAATCAAGGACCTAGTTATAAGTACTCTTTATGGAACCAACCATTCTTGGTGTTGTTGTCGAGGATGGAGTCAGCTAAGAACCAATTATAGCCATTCTTAGGATTAGTTTAACATTTTAAATATTTTTCTAGTTATTTTGTCAAGAAGTTCCATGAAACCCCAAAGCTCAACCGTGTGTATATAAGGAGGGATGCCCTAGGAAGATTTCTTCCTAGTCACCCCGACAATCAAATTGCAGAACCTTTTATACACTTGAACAGTTCTGAAGAAAAAAACTTAAACCCCTTTACTAATGCTACTAAGTCCTTGCCTACATCCTCATCCTTTTCAGAAGAAGAACCCATAGACCTCAATCCTTTTGCAAAAATCTTGGCCAATTTACATCTTCAACCACCTGAAGCCTTTATCAATCAAGAGCTTGACAACTATTTGCCTCTAGTAGTTTATTAGCCAAGAGATCACCAAAGAGGTCCATCTATGGAAAATCCATCTGTTACCTTCCCATTCCCAATCTCTAATCAGCGTGATAATAATAACCTCAAGAATATTCATGCATCAGCTTTGCCCAAGTTTTATGGCTTAGTAACAGAAGACCCGGATACCTTCCTCTTTGAGTTTGACATCATGTTGAAAAGTTTTGACTACACCACTGATGCCTATAGGCTCAAACTATTTCCTTCAACATTAAAAGAGTCAGCATTAAGATGGTTCATGGGTCTAGGAAATGATGCTATTCATAACTGGAATGAGATGAAGAATAAATTCTTGGAAAAATATAAGGACTATTGTAGAGGGGATGATTTGAGAAGAGATGACATTTTCAAGATGTCCTAAAAAGAATATGAAAGCTTAGAAGACTTTATATCCTGGTTTCTTTTCAGCTTGTAAAAGAATACCCAACATGAACTTAATGAAGAATCACAAAATCTACTCTTCTTGCAAGAGGTAAATGAGGGATGCACTAAACCTTTGGATTTAATGACAGGAGGGGATATCACCCAAGTCCCTTGGGATGATATACAGAAAATATGCCTTAATTATTCTAGAGTTGTTGGTAAGAAAGGACAAGGATACAAGTCTACCATGGGAAATCCAATGGTGCTAGAGTTTAAGGACAATGATAAGTCACTTGTTATCAAATTTCAAGCAAGGCATTATCAATAATATGGCTACTCAGTTGGAAACTATGCAAGGAAAAAAGAAACATGGTGAAGCTGAAGCCATGTTAGCTGAATTATGTCCTCATTGTTGACATGAGAAGATGGATTGCAAATACAAGATAGCAGCCAATTTGGAGGCCAAGAAGCTCCCCACATAGTTCAACCAAGTTCTAGGAGATGATGACCAAGTCTTTTATATTTCTCAAAGATGATCGTGGGCTCCAAGACAAGGTATTCCACAAGATCCTTTGATATTTTATGGTCCATTTTCTAATTCTTATGGAAATTAATGGCCACCTGAATTTAATAATTAGTCTTAGCCTTGGAATACACCCCCACCTCAATGGTATAATTATCAAAACCCTCAATGGAAAAATCCACAAGGAAATTGGTAAAACCCTCAAGAAGGATGGAAGCAAAACCGAGGATCGCAACTACCCTCATGGTAATTGACAACAAAGCCCACAATGTAAAGGAGGTCAGTAATGGTAGAACCAAAACTTTGGGTTCTTCCAGCCACCTTCTCAGCCTCCTCCGATTGTAATTATGCCTCCTCTTGTAGCTAATACAAGCACACCCAAACCAACTAAGTTTCCTACCCAGCCTCTATCAAATCTAAACATTAAGCAACAAAAACAACAATAAAAACAACAACCTATGTAATTTGCAGATCAATACCCTCCCTATGACCTTAATATCAATGACATCCATTTAAGGTATGGGACTACTCTACATACACTAGAGCCCCCAGTAATCACAAAGGTACTAGTTAAAGAGCCTGGAGTAATGGATACCCCTATGGTTCCTCCTATATCTAGCCCACCAAAGGAAACTAATACCGCAAAGGAAGTTGTTCTACCTTTTCCCAAAATATTACAAGTTGTAGGACCCCAACCTTTCAAGAAGAAACAAACTTTGATATTATTCACTAGCTTAAGCAAATATGTGTTCAAATTCCACTCTTCCAAGCTATCAAATATGTTCCCTTGTATGGAAAAGCTATTAAGGAGCTTGCCTAAAGAAACTTGGAAAGAAGAAGAAAGATCCACAGACTGTCCATGTTCTTGGCCAATTAGCAAATATCATGTTAGGCAAAGTGGCAGTTCCTAAATATTATGATCTAGGTAGCCCTATAGTTGAAATCATCATTAATGGTCATTCTGTGAAAAATGTCCTGATTGATCTAGGAGTAGCCATTAATGTTATGACCAAAAATACAATGCAACAACTTAATATCTTGGGTCTTAGGTCTATTCCCACTATCTTGTAGCTTACAGATAGCTCAATTGTTAAACCTGATGGGATGATTGAAGATGTAGTGGTAACATTAGACTCTTGGGAATATCCAGCAAATTTCATGATTTTATCCCCTAAGATAACACTTGGAGGTTATCCAATAATCCTAGGTCAGCCATGGTTGGCCACTATTGATGCACAAATAGGTTTCGATCAGGGGATACGACCATTTCAGATGGTCTTACCACAAAAAAGTTCACCTTGTATCCACCTACTCAACCTTAGAAAGATTTAGTCCAACCTATTTGGCAAGCCTTGGGAGATGAATTCAATAGCCCATCTGATGATGCTTCAACGAAATCCTTTCCTGCAATTTAAAGAAGAAGAGGACCTACTCACAAATAGCATGCAAAATAATTATCGAATGGAAGAATAATCCCCTATTTGTCCACTCGATATCCACTACTCCCTGCAGCCATTATATCCTAAATCAAACCCTTTCAATTTTAATGTTGCACATACTCTATTGCATAAATTTATGCCTCATTAGATTAATACACCCCCCCTAACTGATGCTTCAATGTTAGAAGTAACAAAGAAGATAGAGGTGTCTTCCGACCATTGCTTGAACATAAACAAAAGGCTAACGTAGTCCCAACAAGTAGCCTTAACAATGCTCCTGCAGTAACACAAAATTGTGTTTGCATGGGACTATGGGGATATGAAAGGGTTACATCCAAAATTATGCACCCATATAATACATATCACATAAGATAGTATGCCAGTAAGATAATCTCAGAGAAGAGTAAACCAAGCTCTTAGGTAAATAGTCAAAACTAAATTGCAAAAATTATTGACTACTGGTTTTATATATCCCATCTTAGATACCCAAGAAGGGAGGGAAGTGGAGAGTTTGTGTGGATTATAGGGAGTTGAACAATGCTACTAGGAAGGACCATTTTTCTTTACCATTTGTTGACCAAGTGCTAGATTCTTTGGCTGGTAAGAAATAATTTTCATTTCTGAATGGGTAGAGTGGATACAATTAGATAAGGATAGCCCCAGAGGATCAAGAAAAGACCACTTTTACATGCCCATGGGGAACATTTGCATACTCTGTCTTACCCTTTGGATTATGTAATGCTCCAACAACATTTCAAAGTGCAATCATTAGTATTTTCTCAAATATTTCTCATGACTG
The DNA here is from genome assembly GCA_027943335.1 of Chamaecyparis obtusa. NCBI lineage: Eukaryota > Viridiplantae > Streptophyta > Pinopsida > Cupressales > Cupressaceae > Chamaecyparis > Chamaecyparis obtusa. Next base: position 716,742 of record BSBK01000537.1, read on the forward strand.
TATGGAAATACATATGGATGATTTTACAACTTATGGATTCACCTATGAAGAGGCTTTAACTAATTATAGAAGGTTCTGACAAGGTGTGAAGAACATAACTTTTCTTTGAATAGTGAAAAGTTCTTTATGATGATGCAAGAATGCATTTTGTTAGGCCATTTTATATCTCAAGTTGGTATACAAGTTGACCCTGCTAAAATAGAAGTGATTCTCACTTTGCCTACTCCAACCAAGCAAAAGGATAGACATATTTTTAGGCCATGCTAGTTACTATAGAAGGTTCATCAAAGATTTTAGCAAAATAGCCAGTCCATTGTACACCCTTCTTACCAAAGATTCAGAATACAATTGGACTTTAGCCTATGATGATTCCTTCCTATAGCTGAAGACTCTCCTTACATGCAAGAAAACTCAAGAATGAGCCCTCACAAATCGATCCATAGCTCTCTATGCATGGAGTTGCAAGATTTGTAAAATTGCTCTCAGCTAGAGCTATAAACTCATGACCTTGCTAGTCAACCACACAATGAGAGATTCCAAATGAATGCAATGCTATGAAAATCTATATGAGAATGCAAATTAATCTTATGAGAATGAAGATGAAATTAAGCTATGAAAATGGAAATGAAAGAGTTACAAACCCTCTAATTAAACTATGTGAGATTAATCTAAAACATGAAAGGAAATGATACCATGATGATGCAACTATGATGCAAGCTAGGATGTGATGTAGATGCAAGATGAATGCCAATGATGCTCCAAATCTTCAATACTTGATGCAAGAATATCTCCAAAAGCTTCAATGACTTAGAAAACCTGTAGCATAATAATTCAAGTATGTATGGTGTGTGCAAATGAGGAAGAGAGCTCTTCTTTTATAGGAGGTGAAAAACAATGGACCATGGAGATTAAGAGGCAAAAGACTTAATCAATGATGGAGAAAAAAAGAAGCTTGATCCTTGTGCACAAATATCCTCCAATAAGAAAATTAGAAGCATTTACTTTATGTTGAGCATTTAATTTATGTCCATGTGAGACAAAAGTACTTTTCTTTTATTTTTTATTTTTTATTTCTTTATAAATAAGAATTAAATGCTTTATTTGTGCAACTTAGGATAAGAGGAAAAGTGAAGATTTTTTATTTAAATAAAAGGGGAGGAAATTCTTTTTAATTAAATAAAGGCTTAGGATAAAGTGATTTTATTATTTAATTAAAAGAGATTTTTAATTAATTAAAAGAGAGCATGTTCTCTTAATTAAATAAGATTTTTATTTTTCTTTTTCTTTTAAATTAAATAAGGCTCAAACCTTAAGAAATATTGAATTGATTATGATTTGATCAAGAAAATTGATATATTTGAAAAATGTTGATTTTTTGAAAATATTGATTCAGGGATTTGATAAATTGCAGAAATGGGGCCCAAAGTCTAGGTGACCATTTTAGGGTGCATACAGCAAGCACTTGTCCTTAAAGGACCAAATTGGTCCCTTCCATTTCATATACACATAGATGCTTCAAATTTTGCAATAGGAGTAGTGCTTGGCTAAAAAGAGGAGTCCATTGAGCATGTTATATATTTCATCAACAAGAATTTGCAAGGCCCAAAGTTAAACTATACTGTTATAGAGAAATAACTTCTAGTTGTAATATATGCCCTTAACAAATTCTGCCACCATGTCATAGGATATTAAGTGTTTGTTCATATTGATCATGCAACAATAAGATACCTGATGAATCAACCATTAATCTCTGGGAGATTAGCATGTTGGCTTCTTTTGTTGCAGGAATTTGACTTAACCATCATTGACAAGCCAAGAAAAGCTAATGTAGTTGCAGACTTTTTGTATAGACTTCAAAACCCTACTTCTAGTAACTCCCAGGTGATTGATGACAATTTTCTAGATGAACATTTATTTGCTATATCTGCTAAAACACCATGGTATGTAGACATTACTAATTATTTGGCTGCAAACAAGATTCCAACCTACTTCTCACCCAAGGAGAGGAGACTGCTTGTGGAGAAGAATTTCAACTTCACATGGCTAACTAATAGCTTATTCTATATAGGAAATGATCAAGTCATGAGAAGATGTGTGAGGGGGGATGAAACGTATGACATCCTTCATGCATGTCATGATGAGCCTTGTGGTGGACACTTTGCAGCCAAGAGGACAACTATGAAGATATTAACAATAGGATATTACTGGCCTACTTTACACAAAGATGCATCATTCTACATAAGGAAATGCAATAGATATCGGTGAATGGGCCACCCCACAAAATCTGATGAAATTCCCTTATATCCTCAGGTAGTTTTTACTCCCTTTAACAAATGGGGAATGGACTTCATTGGTCCTATTGAGCCCAAATCTAATGGATATTCCTATATCCTGGTTTGTATAGACTATGTCACTAAATGGGTAGAGGTCAGAGCCATGAAGCATGCTAGAGACAACAAGGTTGTTGAATTCCTGTATAAAGAAATATTCACCAAATATGGTGTTCTAAGAGAGCTTGTCACAGACCAAGGTGCCCAATTCACATCAAACTTGATCACAACACTCATGGAAGAATATAACATACGCCAGAGGAAGTCAAGCTCATACCATCCTTAAGAAAATGGTCAAGTAGAGGTCACCAATAGAAAAATTAAACCTATCCTGACCAAAATAGTGTAGCTACACAAAAAATGATTGGAGCAATAGGCTTCCTAAAGCAGTGTGGGAATACAGAACAACTTGGAAAATAACAACTGGGTTCACCCCATTTGAATTGTTATATGGAAAAAGTGTGATGTTACCTATTGAATTAGAACACAAAACTCTTAGAACAACCTTGGAGTTGGATATTGATCTTCATGTAGCACAGCAAGAATGTCTCCTGCATTAATGCACTGGATGAAACTAGGAAGTCTGCCCTACAACAAACAAAGATTATTCAAAAGCAACGCAAGAAATGTCACGAAAGTCACATCAAGACAAAGAAATTTGTAGTTGGTGACTAGGCACTATTGTATGACTCTTAGTTTCAAACAAATCAAGGCAAGTTGACCACCAAGTGGCTAGGCCCATATGTAATTGAAGTAGTATTTGATAATGGTTCTATATAATTGGAAACAATTGATCCAGTTTGGATCAAGTTACTTGTCAATGGTCACAGGCTATGCTTGTACCGTAAGCCTACCTCAAAGGATGAGTTCCTTTGACAATTTGACCACTCAACTAACTAGGAACTTCCTGCAGTAGAAGACTCTGGTCTTCTTCCTTCAACTTCTTCATGAACTCATTGGGATCTCTCATAATAAATACTTCCTTTCTTAGGAAGTATCTTTCTCTGTAATAAATTACCATCTCATTTCATTTTCCTAACCTTTCATTTCATCCAAAGTGCCACATCACCTTTTCATTTTCAGAATTCCATACTTCACATTTACATTAGCCACGTCAATCAATTTGGTTTGGCATCAATCATGAAATATTTTGCCAGGTATGCATCGTATTTCATTTATTATGTATTATTCCATTTATTTATTACATGCTATAACTATTACACAAAAAATCTATTGCATTTATAAATCCACCAACTATGAAATCTTTTAGCATTTGTGGATGCATGCCACCTTTTTCGAAGGGGGTGGGAGTGAATGCCAAATCTTGAATTCAAACATCATTTTCATCCTGAGGGTCTTGTCATTGTCACTTCACATTGTTTTAGAAGTACACCCTTTTTCCTCTGTCTATCCTTGTCATAATATCCCGTCATCTTTTGAACTCAATTTGAATAATGAAAAGACAATGTCCCCTGTTGCCATTAATGAGCTCTTATTAAAACTTTGTTTCAAATTTATTTATATTCAAATCATAAGTTAAACAAAGTTTTCTTGCAATATCTAAGATTTGAGTTTCTAAGTTTTCATACCTGAGACTTAAGTTTTCAAGCTTTCAAACAGAGCAGTAGGATAAGGCAGAAATTATGATTAGGGTAGGGGCAGAAGAGCTAAATTTTAGAACATGGGAGGGTCACTGATAAGACATGAACCCACCATACATGCATCTCTTCTTCAAGATCAAGATGTTGAGCAAAGATTCAACAACAATAGATGGTTGAGTTATTTCCTAAGACTGAATGAGTATGATGATGGTGTTGCACTTGAATTCATGCACACATTTAATAGGTCGGAAGAAATTGTATGGGGTCTCACAATGTTAACCATAGAAGAAATAATTGTTGAAATAACTAGGTTTCCAACGTTCAGAGAATAGTATCTAGTTAACCATGATTCTAGGTCAGTTAGGGCATAATTTACTTGACCTGGTGATGCCTAGCTAGAGGTTGGAAAGCAAGGATGCAAGAGACTTTCTCTACCTGCACCATACCCACAGCTTACCATACATATCATCAGGTATTTAACCTATGACGGTTGGTTCTATTAATTACATTTCCATCATTTTAAATTGTTGAGTTTCATTTGACATGGCCACGCAATGAATGTACCAAATTTCCTCCATCATTTTTTGTTAACTAGTTCTAGTGAAACATGAAAAGGGGATCAAAATTATGTAGCCCATCATGGGTTGGTTAAATTGTTAATTGAAAGAGCTTTGAGAGATAGGCCTCCCAATGGGTGGGCGGAATTGATAGTAGCTAGGGCTTTGTAGCCTAATGTTGAAAATGTTGAGAATACTAAAAGAATTGAGAGAGTTGAGACTTCCACAGACTCCCCTTCCTTGTCTGCTCCTACAGCCAAAAGGGCCAAGAAGTCTATAGCAAAAAAAGAGGAAGTTCCTTCTATTTCCACTACTCCAGTTCAAACTAAGCCTGATCATGAGAAAGAAAAAGGAAAAAGGAAGAGTATAGAGGAAATTCAAGAACAAAACGCTCACCATGTTGTCCACAAAGCTAAAAAGAGGAAAACACCCTCTACAACTTCATCTTCTGTGGATCACTCTATTAAAAGAAACACCCCTATAAAATCTCCTCTAATAGCTAAAGAAATCCCAACTAGGAGAAGTTCTAGGATTAAGAAGAAGGAAGCAGAAGTTCCAACTATTGTGATACGAGAAGAGGATGTTGTTGATCTAGGGTCTCAAAATGTCAATAAACCAGAGGTTATCTCTAAGGATATAAGCCCAAAGGAATGGTTGGAGACTGAGGAAGGATTTCAAAGTTTAAACGACTTAGCTGAGGCAGCTATTGAATTAGTCACAAGCCAATCTAACACCCTACAACATACAACCTTGGTGCCATATAGAAGGACACTCCTTATAAAATATTTAGTTAGTGTCTGGAAGGCTTAGTTAACATTTGTTCCTACCACTCTTCAGTCCATTTCTTTCAATTTTTATTACTAGGTATTATTTCAACAAACTTTATGGGAAATTTAGAAAAAGAAAATGTAGGATGAAATTGTAAAGAAAATGCAGGAGATCCAGTGTCTATAGACAAAATTGGACTCAGTATTGGGCCTTACCTCACAAATAGCAAAATGCAGGCCACCCCCTAAGGTATAAACTCTCTGTTTGCAAGAGTAACATTTGTTATTTCAATTGGCGAGAGTTATTAAGGATCTACCTCTAGACATACAAACTCCACTAGAGTTTTATGCACTTTACCCATCTGCCCCAGAATAGATTAGAAATTTACTCTATGAATTTTATCTCCATAATATAATGTTACCTTCAAACATAGAATGGAATCCCCTGTATTACATTGGTGATGACCATCTAAGAGATTTAATGTATTGGGTAAGTAATGAAGTCAATTATGGGAAACAATTGGAAGTTTACATAAAGAAAGAAAGGAATGAGCCATTATCACTTAGACCTGAAAGTAAAAATGAAAACAAACTATATTTGAACTGACGTAGGGTTACTTATTGATCCCTTAAACCAGAATGTGGAGAATAGATTTTTGATGTTAGGGAACAGGTTTATAGGGAATTCCTAAAGATGCCTTATCACATGAGTCAGAGGACCCTCTCTGGGATAAATTCACACTGGGACAAGCTTCCCACATTTCATAGAAAAGATGAACCTCATAGTCCCGTCAATTTCAAGTTACCATGCAACAGGCTCAGACGTATATCAAATTAGGGAGATAGGCCAAGCCAGAATTATGGTTCCCCATGAAATTCTAGCCACCACTTCTCATGTGGCCTCTTTACCACCATACCATTAAGGAAATGAATGAAAATATGGAAAATGGGAGAGTTGAAAAATGGGAATGATCAAGAGGATTTTATAGGACAGTTGGAAGCTCAATCAATAGTGGAGAATTAGAAGAAGGGAATTTCATAAAAGTGGCAAAGCTTTACAGTGTTGAAGGAACAACATGAGTTTTGAAGAGGGAAAATGATGAGCCACAAAATTGCTCATATTTTGTGTTCCATTTTGTTTTTCATCCTTGTTGTCTTGGACTACTTTTCATTGACTATCTCTATAAAACTCTAGTTTCTTGCTATAGTTGAAAGATTTTTCTATAGTCTTTGAATTCATAGTTGAACTTATAAAACTTTTAAATGCAACATGGTTTTAATGTGATATTTTATGGTTTGTTTCAATAAATGTTTTTTATGTGATAAATGGATATATTGTATGTTTCATGGAATATTTTGTTTGTTCTGTTTGCATCAACAAAACAAGGGCATCGTGCTGAAGACTGGAGTAACGAGTGGTTTTCAAAGAACCAGTCATATAGAAAATAAAATTGATGATTCTCAAGACTCAGTCCATGAAAGCTAAGGCATTCAAAAGAAAACTCGTGATTGATGATTATTTCAAAGTGAATTGCTCAAGTCACAAGGCAAGATTCCTGTTGTCGAGGAAATTCAGGGTAGTAGATGTTATATCTATTCGTCTTAAATAAGAAAGTTTTATGTTCATTAATGAAATAGTTAAATATGTTCCTCTTTCTCTGAGATAATTGATGACCCACCTTCCTTGTGGTGTGCACATTTATTTTAGCTATATATTGTTTCCCAGTATACATAAATACTACTCCTCTGCACAAGAGAGAGCTAGATAAAGATATAGATTGTTTTCTAGTTTTCTGAAACTTATGCATGTATCTGTATCATCTTAAAATGGAAGAAATTCCATATTGATAGGTTTAGTGCCCTCTTTTAGTACATTTATCATGACAAACAAGCATTTAGGATGCATTTTGCACTTGATTCCTTCATTCTAGGTGAAATTAGGGTTAGGATCCTGAGGATTCTCCTTAATTTCCCTTCTTTGTGGCTCTATTTTCTAGGTAGGACATAGGAATATGTCCTCTTAGCCTTCATCATGTTTATCATAGGACTTTGTGTCTCTCTATGGCACTCTTCCATGTTCTGTCATCATTTTTAGGTCTCTGGGCATCCCTGGAACCTTCTATTTTCAACACATACTGGATCTGGACCCCTAGGTCAAGGTTGAGGTCGACCTTGACCTAGGTCAAGGTTGAGGTCCACTCTAACCTAGGTTAGATTCAATGTCATCCTTGACCTCTGTCGAGATTTGATCCCCCTTTTCAAAATTTGGTCCCGGAGGGCCCCAAAATCAATGTCGAGCTTTCGAATCCGAATGCGGAAGGGTTTTTAATTTGAAATTCATTTAATTATTTTCCCTCCTTTAGTTGGTTATTGTGATTGGACCATAATTTAAGGTGAAATTTGAATTATGGGTCCTCACATTATTCTAGGAGCCTCACCTTGAAACCTCTATATAAAGACTCTCATTTGCCTTCATTTTCACAACAACAAGACCAAGCATCCAACAAGGAGATAACAAAAGGAGTTCATTGATTCAAGAAAGCAAGTGATGGTGAAGTGAAGATGCAATATCAAAAGAGGATGATATAGAAGATCAAGCCATTGTTGACATCAAGCATTTTTGTGAACATACCATTGTGAACATCTATTTGGAGCAAGAGAGATTCCTTCTTCCTTGATCCACCATTATCAAATATTCAAGCATTCAAAGATACAATCACGGGGTAGAAATTAAAAATTGTGAATTTGGTAAGAGTACTTTAGCCTTGGGGGCTTGGTATGCTTTCTTATCTTATTCAAATCTATGCATTACTTTCTCATAACCATTCATGCTAGGGTTTCAATCTAGAGGATTAGATCTTGACATTACACATTCAATACACACACATATTCTATTGCATCCGGCTATTCGTGGAGGTGGAGATCACCAAAATGGGGGTTAGACTAAGGAAAAACCCTATATATCCACCCAAAAACACCATTTTTAGATATCTACAATCATTGTTTCAATAATTGCAGAGCGGATTTGAGTACCCTTTTCGTCAAACTTTCAGGATCTGTGAACAAAATTTATGTCGGAGTTGTTTCAGGTCAAGGTTGACCTTTAGTGGGGGGTAAGATTATGCCCCACTATCTAGGTCAAACTCGACCTCCCTCAGAATTGGAAAAAGTTTTCTAGGTTTTCTCTGTTGTGGTTTTCTAGTTTCGGATCTAGTTGCAAAATTTCCCGAAACCGTACACAAGCATCAGAAAATAGGTATTTCCAGATTAATTCCATTATGAGGTATGCACCTTGTCTTATCTAATTTTAGGCATTTCTAGATTTACATTATTTATTCATCCATTTCAAATTACATTACATGTATTAGGGGGAATGTCAGTTTAGGGCCTCTATTAGATGCATTGTTAAACTCCATTTTACCCCTATTCATTTTGGTGAACCCGTTTACGATAACTCTTTATTTTTGGTGTTAGATTTAGATCTTGCATGCTTATAAAATTAGATTTCTTGCATTTATATTCCAAAAATACAAAAAAATTGCAAAATCTCTTTAAAATACAAAAATATTTACTTTTTCATGATTTTAGTATTTCTTTGTATTCAACATGTATGATTCTTGTTTTGAATATTTTGATGAGGCCTTTATTGTACAAGAGGATCAAATCCCTAATGAGGTACATGGTAGTGAGGATGAAAATTGTCTGAATAAGATCTCCATTGACCCTAGTCTTATTTCACTCTCCTCCATAACCTCTCCAATCAACCGTTACCATAGGGTGTGTGCATGGCTACCTTCATGTCCCACTATTTGCAATATTGATAAACCTAAAATGATATATCCTATACCTTTTATGATGGTAAAAGGATGTCCTCGCATAATAATTAAGGGTAAACCTAGAGATCCTTTGGATTTATTTGATAATACTGATTCTGTTTCACATGCTTATCACACACGAAATAACCCTCAGCCTATTGTTTCGGTTTCTTTACCGCCTTCTCAACCTATGCTTCCTCAAGCTCCTAGGTTTCCTTCTACCTTTAAGGAGTATAACTTAGTTGACCAATTACGTGATACTCCTACTAAGATATCTTTATGGGAATTAATTTGAACTTCCCTGACATATCATGAGGCATTGCAAAAATCTTTATCCACTCTTCCTGCTCTGCCTCCTAATCAAGATAACATTCATTCTATCTTAGATTGCATGAATACCATGCCTTATGTACCTCCTATTATGTTTTTTGATAATGATTTACCTACTCCTGAGGTGCAGAATCAATATGATGCTCTTATGGTTGTTGTTTTTATTAATCAGAGTATCATTCGAAGAACATTAATTGATAATGGATCTGGGCTTAATGTTTGTAGCATGGATATGCTTAAGGAAATTAAGGTTGATCTCATAATTATTCAACCTGATAATATCCCTATACGTGGATTTGACAATATTACAAAGAGAACTTTGGGCATTATGACCTTACTTGTTAAAGTTGGTCTAGTTATTCTAAATACACCTATTCATGTTATGTCTAGACCTCTCAATTATAACCTTCTTTTAGGAAGACCATGGTTACATACTATGCATGCAGTTCCTTCTACTCTTCATCACAAGGTTAGGTTCATTTATAACAACTTAATGTATACATTACATGCAGATGATGCACCGAATCCTTGCCTGAATGTGGAATATGCTAAAACCTCTGAGCCTCTTCAACCAAGCAAAGAGATTGAAAAACAACTTGAGATAAAATAATCTAAGATACAACAACCAGAAGCTCCATCTTCTTCTTTAACTGAGGATGATTGGGGGACATTGGATTTTAATCCTAATTTCATTGGAGAATATAAGGTCTCTGATTTGGAAGTCATGAAGCAACAAAGTAAATTTGAGAAATAAGTTTTTACTCCTTCCCCACTCTCCGAGGAACTAAAAAGTAATTTTGTTGTTGCCTCGATTAAAGAAACAATTGAAATTATAAAACTTGATTGTTATCATATTGTGACATATGTCACTCCTTGGACTCCATTTGATATGGCTGATCGATATGGTTATGGTTATCATTTGCTTAAGAAATCATGATTTAATGGGAAAAGATGTGGTAAACATTAGCAAGGTATACAAGTGCCTTTGGATAATAAAATTTATGATCATACGTATGGATTAGGATTTAATCCTTATAGACAACCATCGGCTTTTCCTCCTAATGTTTATCATATATGTGGTGGATAGTTGAAATTGGTTAACCCACTCCTCATTAACATTAATCAAAGACCTACTTTAGATATTTTTCCTGAAGATGAAGCCTTAATGGATTGTTTAGGGGTTTATGAGGATTTACCTAAGTTTCATCACAAACGACAAAAGCCTTATTATTTAAGTACCGATGCTTATTTTGGAGAACATGATAAATAGGATATTCTTCCTTTGTCGATGGATCCTCTGATACAAAGTGATTTATTAATAACTGAGACTGTTGATATTCAAATGGATGAGAATGACTCTGAAAAGATGATAAAGATTGGGAAATGTTTGAATCAGGATGAACGTGATCAGTCAGTTTCCCTTTTACTTGAATTTAAGGACATTTTTGCTTGGAGATATTCTGATATGCTAGGTATAGATTCTAATATTGTTACTCATAATATTATTTTAAAGCCAAATATGAAACCCGTGAAGCATAAAATTTGAAAGATGAATCTGCAAATTACTTTACTAGTTAAAATTGAAATTGAAAAGTTATTGGATTCTGGATTTATCCGTTCTATTGATTACTCATATTGGATTTCTAACATTGTGCCTATTTCAAAAGGATAAAATAAGATAAGGATGTGTACTGACTTTAGAGACTTAAATAAAGCATCCCTAAAAGATGATTTCCCATTACCTGATATTGATATGATTGTGGATTCAACAACAGGTCATGCCTTGTTATCTTTTATGGATGGTTTTTCTGGATATAATCAAATCTTTATTCCTCCTGAAGATCAATTTAAGACTACATTTATAACACCTTGGGGAACATTTTGTTGGTCATGATGCCTTTTGGATTAAAGAATGTGGGAGCAACTTATCAATGAGCGATGACTTTGATTTTTCATGATTACATTCATAAGATCCTTGAAGATTATGTGGATGATATCTTAGAAAAATCTATACAAAGAGAAGATCATGTGACTATTTTACGACAAATATTTGAAAGGATTAGAAGTTACAACATGAGATTGAATCCTAAGAAATGTGTCTTTGGAGTTGATTCTGGTAAATTATTAGGATTTATAATCTCCAAGCGAGCCATAGAAGTAGATACTAAAAAGATTGAAGCTATTGTTAATATGCCTCCTCCTAAGAATATTTCTCAGTTACGAAGTTTACAAGGAAAAATACAAGCTATTTGTCACTTTATTTCTAATTTAGTAGATAGAACTATTCCTTTTACTTCCTTTCTTAGAAAGGATACCACTTTCTCTTGGAATGATGAATGTAAAAAAACCTTTGACAAATTTAAGGAGTATCTTGTGAATCCTCCTATCTTGTAACTAAATAAATTTGATAAACCATTTCATTTGTATACTTCAGTAACTCCGAAGGCCTTGAGTGCATTGTTAGCTCAAAATGATAATAACGATAAGGAAAGACCTATGTATTACATTAGTCAGACCTTACTTGATTACAAAACAAGATACACAGATTTGGAAAGACAATACTTAGCTGTAGTTTATGCTTTCCAAAAACTCAGGCATTATCTTCTAAATCTGAAGTCAATGTGATTGTTAAATTTGATCCTTTGAAACATCTTTTCTCACAAACTGATCTATCTGGTCATATGGAAAAGTGGGTGATGTTACTTACAAAATTTGACCTTAATTTCATTTCTCAGAAGTCTATTAAGGGACAAGATTTAACATATTATTTAGCTAAAGCTCCTTGTCCTCATTTTGATACATGTTCTACCTCAATAGAATTCACTGATGACAATATTCTATCTATTTGACAAGATGATATTTGCGAGTTATATTTTGATGGGTCTAAATGTAAGACAAGTTATGGTATTGGTATTATCTTGATTCCTCCTATGAGAAATCCAATCCCTTTATCATACAAATTAACCTTTCCTTGTACTAATAACATTGCAGAGTATGAAGCTCTTATAGCTGGCCTACGAGCAAATTCATTCCTCAACATCAAATATTTGCAAATATATGGAGATTCACAACTGATTTTTGAACAAATTAAAGGAGGTTATCAAACTAAGAATGATAAAATGACACAATATAGAGATTTAGCTCTTGATGTACTTTCACAATTCTCTTCTTATACGATTCAAACTTTACCTAGGAAAGATAATCGACATGTGGACACCATGGCAAGCACAACTTCTTTGGTTTGTCTTGAGAATAATGCTGAAAATTTTCAATTTACTATACAAACTCTTAAAAACCCTGCGATCTATACAAAGATTACCTCTGATTGTTTCAATTTGTATTCGGATGAATGGTATTCTCATATTTTTCATTTTTTGAAAGATGGTACTTTTCCTAAATCAGCAATAAGGAACACGCGTAATCGTATTAGGAAGCTTGCAATGCATTACATCATTTTAGGAGATACACTTTACAAATGTTCTTATGAAGTATTACTATTAAGATGTCTCAACAGAACAGAAATCCCGGTAGCTTTAGCAGAAGCTCATTCTGGTTCTTGTGGAGGGAATTTTGGTGGAAAATCTCTGGTTAATAAATTGCTTAGAATGGGATATTATTGGCAAACAATGGATCAAGATTCTTTCATGTTTGTTAAGAAATGTCCTCAATGTCAACATTATAGTAATTTGATTCATGCTCCTGCTTGTGAGCTTCGTAATCAAGTTTCTCCATGGCGTTTTAGTATTTGGGGTTTTGACCTTATTGGAAAAATATCACCAGCTTCTTCTCAAGGACATACATACATCTTGACTACTACAGATTACTTCACGAAGTGGGTCAAAGTTGTTCCTCTTCTTTCAACGACTACGAATGTTATTTGTGATTTCATCCTTAACAATATTATCACATGATTTGGTATTCCTTCAACGATAGTTTCAGATAAAGGTACCTCTTTTAAAAATAAAGAAGTCATGAAATTCTTGGAGAAATATAGAATTTAACATAGATTCTCAACTCCTTATCATCCTCAATCTAATGGTCAAGCTGAAGCATCAAATAAAATCATTGAACAAATTCTGAGAAAAATAGTTAGTAAGAATGCGAAAGATTGGCATACTCAACTGACCTATGCTTTATGGGCTTATAGGACTAGTGTTCATACTATGATGGGAACTTCTCCTTACAATCTTGTCTATGGTACTGATGCTATTATGCCTTTGGAATTAGAGATACCTTCTTTATGTATTTCATTTCATGGGATAATTGACAAGGATACTTTTCGTGAACAACACTTACAAGAGCTAGAAATGTTAGATGAATAATGAATGCATGTGCTAGAACATATAAAATCCTATCATAAATCTCTTCAGAAGCAATATAATCATAAGCTAATTGAATGAACATTTTCGGTTGGTGATTTAGTCTTATATGAGAATCAACGAAATGTGAATGCTTTACCTGGCGAAAAAGGAAAGTTTAGCCCTAATTGGCTTGGACCTTTTGTTGTTATTGAAGACTTTGGTTTAGGTGCTTATAAACTTACTGATATGGATGGTGTTTCTTTTAAGGAACCTATTAATATTATGCATCTTAAATGTTATTATCCTTAATTTCCTTCCTTCTATCCTTGTGCATTTATGTATTCCTTATAAAATAATTATGTTTGTTTTATAGGTTATGTAGTTTTAGAAAAATTACATTTTGAATATATTTATGCACATAATTTCTTTCTGTTAAGTTTTATAATGATGAAAACAAAGTAATCAAACATAGAACTAATTAGTAGAGAAAGTTTTTCATTCATAAAATGTTTTTCAAGTTCTGATACATATGTGGCCCATGGCCCTATTTATCACTTCATCTATCTCTATGCTCTAATGGTCGATGACTCCCAGTTCTCTCTGGCATATGATAGGAAGATGAAGATCTATGTGTCCATGAATGGCTCCTCAATATGCTCATCTCATGTAGGTCATCCATCGGCTTCTCCTCTCTCTCTCTCTACACAACCTCAGCTCCCATTGGACACATGTAAAGATATCGACATACCTGTCGAGATCTCTACGACTAATGGAAGACTCTCGCTCACTCGCTGGTAGTCAATAGGATATACATGTATCCTTCAAAATCTCGGATACAAAAATCCTCCACTCTGTTATGCTAGCTGTAGAAAAAAAATTCATTTATCAATCTAGTACTTTTTCATCTCAAATTAAGTTACATTTTTAATCAAATATCATATTTAATACCTAGGTCTCCCTCCTGGATGTCATTGAAAGGTATAGATGGTGGGGGCATGGAGTGACTACTCTCTCCATTCTCGCTATGTATAGGACTTTGTGTGGGTGCGTGATCTCAGTGGTGATGCATGAAAAATGTGTACATCTGCACCAGTATCACCAGCTAGGGGCATCTCCTCTGCTCTCTCCTCCTCCATGGGTTATCCCTCGAAGATGTGATCCTCCTCATCTCTGAGATCCTCATCCTCCTCTATTGTACCACTATCCTAGTGTGTCCTCTCTGAAAGGCCTGAATCACCTGTAGGATAATCCTTAGGGAAGATGGGATGGGTCCCCTGCAGACTCCAATACCTGATGTAATCTCGTCTCATGCCTGAATAGGTCACATCTGTTGGTATCTCTATATCCTATGTCTCATCTACATCACTATCCTCTATGTCTGCTATTGATGGTTGGTGTATGGCACAAGGTCTCTGATAATACCTCATCAGATGTACATAATGAGGTATTACTCTGGGGACTCCCTGTAATAGGTTGAACTGTCTCATCACCTGATCATAATAGTATGGCATCACTATATGATTTTGATGACCCTCTAGCAGCTTCTCCCGCTATGAATCTCTCATCTAGAATCATGTATCTAGCCACTCTATCATCTAGTAGTAGGGTCTCCATATCACATATGTGCCCAAAATGCAGTCTAGACGTACCCTCCAATAGAGGATATCTCTGAACTACCAGAAATCTCTTAGAGGATAAGAAAAGACTCTTGTTGTACTCGCATCTACCATCATTAGAGCACCCTATGGACATGTACATGTGAAATTCTCAAACAACCAAATCTACAAGAGTGTGCATATCAAAAGACTCTCTCTCTGATATCTCACTAGCTGACATAGCTCATGGTATAGCTGGGATAACATGTTGTGACCCCATGAGAACATGATCCTATTCCTCTCCATCCTCTGTATAAGATGGGTAAGAGGTGTGGAAAATATTGTACCCTTTGTGTTGGGTAACACAACCAAGGATACTATACAAAGCATCACTCTCTGTACCAAAGGTGTAGGGCCTGATAGTATGGATAATAGAAGGATCTGATCTAACCAGGTTCGCATCTATGGAACCTATCCCAAGCAATACTCTCTATCTACAAGGATCTCTTCATACACTCATTATTCTCTCGGTCTAACGGTCTCACCTCAAACCGAAAGCCACATGATCCTATAGACATCCTCTAGTGTCATTGTAATCTCTCCTGAGGGAAGATGAAAGGAGCATGTATCCTCATCCCACCTCTATCAGAGCTGATAACATGGCTCAGTGTACTCTGATCTATGGTAGTATGCCTACCTAGTACATTCCTATGTCTCTCTATAACTACATCTCATCCTCATTAAGCTCAGACAGTCTCTCTCTCTAACAATCACTAGAAACTCTCCAAAGGGATGTTCTCGGAGATAGACCGTGTCTGGTAACCACAAACAAACATCATATCAGCATTCTGCATCATCGAATCTGCAAGTCCAACTTGACTAGGTCAAGGTCAACCTCAGTTAGGTCAGGGTCGACCTTCCTGGGTCAAGGTCGACTCTCCTAAGTCAAGGTCGACCTTTTTGGGTCAGGGTCAACCTCATCCTAGATAAGGTGGAGACCTTCCAGTTCATGTCAAACTTTTTGGGTCAAGGTCAACATAATTGGGTTAGGGTCAACCTTTAAGGGTCAAGGTCAACCTTGCCTACAAAAATCAAGAATTTGGAAAATACAGGAACAACAAACTCACCTTAGGAAGCGACCGTCTGGTAGCCAGGCACTATCTCAGGAGCTCCATGTGCGTCACTCGAAGTTCTTCTCTCCTCGACATCTTGCTTTCTCTCTTCAAATCTACAAATGGTAAGAATGAGTAAGTATGACTTCCTTTTCCTTATTTATAGTTAAAATTAGGGTTTTGTTAGGGTTTCTCTTAGGGTTTACTCATGGTAAATTTGGATTTCCTTTCTTATGCATTTAGACAGACATGAACACTCTTTTCATCATAACTTGAGTTCAGTAACTTTGTTTTCAATGATGTCAGTGACATTGGAATCATGATTCAGATAACTAACTCCTTGAGTTGATTTAGGAAGGTTAGGAATCCTTCTAATTGGTTTAGGGAAGAACTTTTCAACAAACTGCATATCTAGTGTATAAAGTTATCCTTATCACCCTATTTCACCCTTCAAAAGTAGAAAGCCGAAATAGGGGGGCATAAGGGGCTTTATGCACTTCTCAAGTTGTCATTTAGTAAACTTTAGGTGATTTGTGATTTTTATTAACCTTGTGTGTTGCAGGTGCTAATAGTTTTCTGTAGGATCTCTACATCGAGGACTTGGCTATATCCTTTTTATTTACTATGATGTTTTCTTACTTTAGCTTGCATATTCACGTAGTGTCATATATAAGCTAAAGTGGGGGCTAAATGTATCATCTAAAAATGGAAGCACTTCCATCTTGATAGGTTTAGCACCCTATTTTAGTACATTTATCATGATAAACTTGCATTTAGGATGCATTTTGCACTTGATTCCTTCATTCTAGGTGAAATTAGGGTTAGGATCTGGAGGATTCTCCTTAATTTCCCTTCTTTGTGGCTCTATTTTCTAGGTAGGACCTAGGACTAGGTCCTCTTCACCTTCATCATGTTCATCATAGGACTTTGTGCCTCTCTCTGGCACTCTGCCCTATTCTGTCATCATTTTTAGGTCTCTGGGCATCCCTAGAACTTTATGTTTTCAACACATACTGGATTTGGACCCCTAGGTCAAGGTCAAGGTCGACCCTGACCTAGGTCAAGGTTGAGATCGACTCTGACCTAGGTCAGAGTTGATTTTTTCCTTGACCTCTATCGGGATTTGATCCCCCCTTTCAAATTTTGGTCCCGAAGGGCCCTGAAATCAATGTCGAGCTTTTAGATCTGAATGTCGAAGGGTTTTTAATTTGAAATTCATTTAATTATTTTCCCTCCTTTAGTCGGTTATTGTGATTGGACCATAATTTGAGGTGAAATTTGAATTATGGGTCCACATTACTCTACGAGCCTCACCTTGAAACCTCTATATAAAGACTCTCATTTGCCTTCATTTTCACAACAACAAGACCAGACATCCAACAAGGAGATAACACAAGGAGTCCATTGATTCAAGAAAGAAAGTGATGGTGAAGTGAAGATGCAATATTGCAAGAGGATGATATAGAAGATCAAGCCATTGTTGACATCAAGCATTTTTGTGAACATACCATTGCAAACATCTATTTGCAGCAAGAGAGATTCCTTCTTCCTTGATCCACCATTATCAAATATTCAAGCATTCAAAGATACAATCATGGGGTAGCAATTACAGATTGTGAATTTGGTAAGAGTACTTTAGCCTTGGGGGCTTGGTATGATTTCTTATCTTATTCAAATCTATGCATTGATTTCTCATAACCATTCATGTTAGGGTTTCAATCTAGAGGATTAGATCTTGGCATTACACATTCAATACACACACATATTCTATTACATCCAACTATTCGTGGAGGTGGAGATCACCAAAATGGGGGTTTGACTAAGTAAAAACCCTATATAGCCACCCCAAAACACCATTTTTAGATATACAGTTGTTGTTTCAAGAATTGCAGAGCGTATCTAAGTACCCCTTTTGTCAAACTTTTAAGATCTGCTAACAAAATTTTTGTCGAAGCTATTTCAGGTCAAGGTCGACCTTCAGTGGGGGGTAAGATTGTGCCCTGGGGTAAGATTATGCCCTACTATCTAGGTCAAAGTTGACCTCCCTCATAATTGGAAAAAAATTTATGGGTTTTCTCCGTTGTGGTTTTCTGGTTCTGGATCTGGTTGCAGAATTTCCCAAAACTGTACATAGGCATCAAAAAATAGGTATTTCCAAATTAATTCCATTATGAGGTATGTATCTTATCTTATCTAATTTCAGGCATTTCCAAATTTACATTATTTATTCATCCATTTAAAATTACATTACATGTATTAGGGGGAATGTCAGTTTAGGGTCTCTATTAGATGCATTGTTAAACTCCATTTTACCCCTATTCAGTATCAAGTTATGTTATGAATATATAATGAAATTGAATTTATTCTGAGAAATTGAGTTTTTATGAATACTCACTAAGGGGGCTCACTTAGTGAGATATTATCCATTAGTCTAGTTTCCTTTTTCCTACATTTGTAGTTTCCAAAGTTTGCACGTTAACTATTCCTGCAACCAGTGGAGTCCATTCCATGTGCCTGTTCCTACAACATTAACAAAAAAAATAGTTCTTTTTGGTGTCAACTAAGCTTTATTTTCTTTACTCAATTAATTTAGATTAGTATTCTATTATGCAAAGATGTTTTAGTTAGTTTAATCCAAGTACTTAACTTCCTGCAACCATAGAATAAGTATTTGTTTATGTATTCCATTTCTTGCAACTTCTTAATAGATAGCTCTAATGGGTACTTAGTGTACATCTTGTTAGGAATAGTCCCAAGAGATAACTGAGGGAGGGGGGGGGATGAATTAGTTATCTACAAGTTTCAATTCTTTATCCAATTAAGTATACTTAAACATAAATCATAAACACAATGAAAGAACACTTGAACACAACACAATATTTTGGTTACGAGGAAACCCAAATAGGTAAAAACCCTGATGGGAATTGACGCCCACTAATATTCTGCACTAGTGTATTATGATCCTTGTTAGAAGATCCTTAACCCTTTTAGGAGTTGCTTTACAATATATTTAGTACAGTAGACCTAGTCAAGGGTCAGACCTTGTTAGGAGTCTTTTACAATTGTCCCTGTTAGGGGAGAGGACACACTGTCTGAGAGCTCAATTCTTAAAGGGGTGAAGGCTACAACCTTTTGAATAATAGATACATACTATATCTGGATTTTGGTGAGATGCACTTTGACCTATTATCTGGATCAGTTCCAATGTATAGCACAAATGCTTTACTTGGTCACATAGACCTTCTTCTAATGGCTCAACACTTCGCACACTCTGCTCTGCTCTACTTAATCAACCATGAACCTTGAAATCATATTAGAGAAACCATAACAAACTCCAATAAACATTATGTTGGCTCTACTATGCATGCAACACATTCTAGGACCTGTCCAATAAGATAATTATAGATGCATGCTACACACTATCGGCTCTACCAAAACAACTAGATCTTTCTCCTCAAGCTAAATTACTTCATGCACTCTTACCTGAACATCAATAACTCTTCTCTAAGCTTAAATCCAAGGGTGCATACCCAAAAGATAGGTGCAACTCTAGAACCAATAAAATCTTTGTCGGCTCTTCTGAATAAACACAGGAAACTGCTACTGGTGAATAGCGACTGTATAACTTCACTTCAACTAAATATCAGACTATGCATCCATAACTAAAACATCACTAACATGTCTTCAACATATATCCAAGCGTGCAAGGCTCCGTGATAACTATATGGACAACCATACACAGAACACTGTCTGTTACTCTGTCAGGAACACTGTTGACACCAGCTGCTATATAATTGTTTGTACTAATAGTTAACCTTTGTGCCCATGATATCATGCTGATATCATGTCCATGCTACATATAATGAAATCTTACTACAAAAGACTTCCGCACATGCTACTTTCCATATGTTGTCATCAATGACAAACATACAGTCAGTACCGGCCTGCTAGCAAATCTCCAACAATCTCCCCCTTTGGCATTGATGGCAACATTTGGAATAAAAAAGACCACCAACCCAAATGAACATTTCTTTTATAACATTCTCCATTTCCTCATCAAAACTACCCCAAATATGAATCCTCCATCTGCTGCAATATTTTCCAATATTCTCCATTTCCTCAACTGTACATCTGTCATAACTAAATACTACTTCCCCTTAGTATATTACTCCTCCTTTTGCTTCTATTTTTCATGACTCTATATATTACTCCCCCTTTGACATCAATGGAAAAGGGCACCATTCATTTTCAGCACCAGTACTACTCCTGAGGTAGAGTAGTCAACCTTCCATCAGTCCCTAAGGACTAATGCCTTTCCTTCTTTCTTCTAAGTAGAATCAGGGAAGGGAATTACTCCCAACTTCTCCCTGAGATACTCAAAAGTATCCTTAAACAAGGGCTTTGTGAATATATCTTCCAATTGATCTTTAGTACTCACATAGTCCAACTTGACTTCTTTCTCTGCCACTTTCTCTCTTAGAAAGTGATACTTAATCTCAACGTGCTTTGTCTTTGCATGCATCATAGGGTTCTTTGACATATTGATAGTGCTAGTGTTATCATAGTGAATAACAATAGGATAATCAATCTGAATTCCAAAATCCTTTATCATCTGCTTGATCCAAATAATTGTAGAATAATTCAAGGCTGCTGCAACATACTCTACTTTTTTTTTTGACTAAGAAATACAATTTTGTTTCTTGCTTGTCCAAGTGATAAATCTATCACCAAGAAACATTGCTCCACCTAATGTACTCTTTCTATCATCAACACATCATGCCCAATCTGCATTAGTGTACACATGAAGCTCAACATTTTCTGAATTAGGATACCATAGACCATAATCTATAGTGCCCTGCAAGTATCTAAATATTCTCTTTACTACCATGAGGTGACTTTGCTTAGGTTCTGCTGTAAATCTTCCAACTATGCCAATTGCATTGGAAATATTAGGTCTAGTCTGAGTAAGATATATGAGTTTACCAATCATAGACTTATACAATGTTATATCTAATGCTAGTGAGTCATCTTCTTTTGTAAGCTTGCATCCAGTGATCATAGGGGTTCCTACTGGCTTGCAATCATCCATCTTTAATTTCTTCAGTATCTCTTTCACATACTTGGACTGATTAATCAAAATTCCTTTTTCTGTCTGCTGCACATTTAGTCCCAAAAATTATGCACTTAGTTTGTCCTTACCCCCAAAGATAATATCATCAACAAATATAGCTACAAGTAGTAGACCTTTAGATGTCTCTCTAATGAATAAATTACAATTTGTTGCTCCTTTCTCAAATCCAATCTTTGTTAGATATCCATCTAGTCTCTCATACCATGATCTAGGGGCTTGCTTAAGTCCATAGAGGGCCTTCTTCAATTTGCATACCATATCAGGTCTGTCTGATAAGGTGAATCCTTCTGGCTACTCAATGTATACTTCTTATTTCAAATCTCCATTCAAGAATGTTGACTTGACATCCATCTGATATACTTTAAAGTTTTTTACTATAGCATAAGCTAGAAACAACTTAATAGCTTTTAATCTACTCGCAGGTGCAAATGTATCTTAATAGTCAATGCCTTCTCTTTGTGCATATCCCTTACATACTAACCTTGCTTTATTTCTTACTATTGTACCATCTTCATTCATCTTGTTTCTGAATATCCACTTTGTTCCAATCACATTCTTATCACTAGGTCTTGGGACCAGTTCCCAAGTGTCATTCTTAATAATCTGATCAAGTTCTTCTTTCATAGCATCATGTCAATCTAAATCATTACAAGCATTTTCAACACTTAAAGGTTCAATCTGAGATAGTAAACATACCGCTTCACTGCTAGCTAAGTTCTTTGCTTGTGATCTTGTTAAGACTTTGTTGCTCTGATCTCCAATGATGTCTTTCTTGGAATGATTTCTAGAGGTAAACTTTGTAACTTTAGGTGATGCTGACTCATCAGCCTTAGGATTACTTTCTTCACTTGTCTCAGGGTCATTGAATAACACATCAATACTGTCAAACATTTCCTCAATGACTATCTCACTAGTGGAGGGTCTAGGTTCTTCTTCAATCATGGGTGAGTAATCATGATATCTTTCTTGAACCATAAAATTTTCATCAATCTTAACATGAGCACTTTCAATTATCTTTTTCAATCTTAAATTGAAACATCTATAAGCTTTACTTTTAGTAGAGTAACCAAGAAAAATACCTTCATCACTTCTTGCATAAAACTTACCTACTGCTTCATCCCTCTTGATGTAGCACTTGCTTCCAAAGATTCTGAAGTATTTTACTATGGGAACATTACCAAACCATAGCTCATATGGTGTTTTGTCAGCGTCTGGCCTCAATTGAATTCTTGATGGTATAGACTGTTGTATTGACCGCATCTCTCCAATAGGTGTGTGCAACTTTTCCTTCTATCATAATGGTGTGTGTTGTATCAAGAATGATCCTATTCCTTCTTTCTACAATTCCATTCTACTGAGGGGTTATAGGTGCACTCAATTGTCTCTTTATGCCATGTTCTTTGCAGTACTCATAGAATCTATCAGAGGTGAATTCTCCTCCTCTATCCAATCTCAAACATTTTATCTTTAGTCCAGATTCATTCTCAACCTTAGCTTTGAATATTTTGAACTTATCAAATGCTTCTGACTTATCTTTCAAGAATGCAACCCACATCATCCTAGTATAATCATCAACAAACAAAATGAAATACCTTTCACCATAGTATGATCTTGTTTGAGTTGGACCACATAGGTCTGTATGAATTAGATCCAACTTGTTCTCTGCTAAATTTTGTTTGCTCCTAAATGAATTTCTCACATGCTTCCCCATCACACATTCACTGCATAGAGTATCAACTAGTTTTGTTATGCTAGGTAGATCTCTTACTACCTTTACATTGCTTATCTTTACTATGTTATCAAAATTAATATGACATAGTCTTTTATGCCACAACCAACTATCATCAACTTTAGCAACAAAACAACTTGCTTCTGAATTGAGTTGAAAAACATTACCTCTTGTCTTTGAGCCTGATGCAATCATAACACCATCCTTGTTTTTAATGATGCATTTGTCATCTTTAAACTCCAACTGATAGCCTTTTCCAAGTAACTATCCAACACTGAGAAGGTTATGTTTCAAACCATCAACATAAAGAACATCATCAGTACTATTCTTTCCATCCAAGGTGATGGCTCCTCTACCAACTATTGGTTTAGGAGTGTTGTCTCCAAATCTGACCATACCACCATTGTATTTATCTAGATGAACAAACCTGCCTTTATCACTTGTCATGTGATGTGAACAACCACTATCTATAATCCAGTCTGTCCTTATGTCAACTTGTGAAATCAATGCTAGCTCTTGATTTTCTTTCTTATCTTTATGAACTGTCTTATTATTCATTTTATCTACAATAGCAATGAATCCAATTTCTTCTTCACCTAATTCATCATCTAAAACTCCATCTCCAACACAGTAGCATTCCTTAGAGTACTTAGGCTTGTAATCCTTTTTGAACTTTCTAGCTCTAGTAGGACACTTAGATGCAAAGTGACCGATCTTATTACATGAAAAGCACTTAAATGGTAATTGAACTTCATATTTTCCTTTTCCTTTCTTTTCTCTTTTGGAAATCATAGAAATGAAATCATATAAAGTTTTCTCTTCATCATCATCATCAAAATTACCAGAAGTGTTTGCAGATTTCTTACCATGAACTGTTGCTTTGAAGGTTGTCTCACTTTTTGGTTATGTATTCAATCTTGAAATCTCAAAAGCTGAGATTTTGCTGATCAAGGTCTCTCTCTTGAAATTAGATTTAAGCCGCATGGTCTCATCAAGGATGTTGATCTTGCTTTCATATCCTGGAGTGAGAGTAGTCATTAACTTGTCCATAATGTCCTCCTCTAAAATCTCTCCACCATTATTTCTAATTCTAGCAACTACTTCATTTATCCTTTAATTATAAGATCTGATATTTTCTTTAGGAATCATCTCTAATGCATTGTATCTTTTCTTCCATGTCTTTATGTGTGCATCCTTTACTTGTTTGTCTCCTTCAAATATGTCTTCTAGGTGCTTCCATATTTTGTGGGTTGTATCTACCTTTTTAATTTTTGAAAACTCACCATCAGAAAGGGCCTTGATAAGAGCTTCTTTAGCTATAGCAATCTGATGAAACAATTCTTACTTCCTATCAGTAGCATCATCCTTTGCAAGGTCTTCTAAGGTGGGAATCTTGGCATCTTTGATAGTTACATCAAAAACTTCAAAAGCAATGCACTACAAATGGGTCACCATCTTGTTCTTCTAATCAAGATAATTCTCTCCATCGAACTTAGGACTTTCTTTCCTGAAGTATGCCATCTGATCAACCTCAAGTTGTTAAAATTTCTCTCCGAGGCACTTGGCTCTGATACCAATTATTAGGAATAGTCCCAAGAGATAACTGAGAGGGGGGGGGGGGGGGGGGGTGAATCAGTTATCTACAAGTTTCAATTATTTATCCAATTAAGTATACTTAAACATAAAGCATAAACACAATGAAAAAACACTTGAAAACAACACAATATTTTGGTTACGGGGAAACCCAAATAGGTAAAAACCCCAATGGGAATTGACACCCACTAATATTCTGCACTAGTGTATTATGATCCTTGTTAGAAGATCCTTAACCTTGTTAGGAGTTGCTATACAATATATTTAGTATAGTAGACCTGGTCAAAGGTCAAACCCTGTTAGGAGTCTTTTACAATTGTCCCTGTTAGGGGAGAGAATGCACTGTTTGAGAGCTCACTGCTCAAAGGGGTGAAGGCTACAACCTTCTAAATAACAAATACGCACTATATCTAGATTTTGGTGAACTGCACTTTGACTTGCTATCTAGATCAGTTCCAATGTATAGCACAAATACTTTACTTGGTCACATAGACCTTCTTCTTATGGCTCAACACTTCACACACTCTGCTCTACTTTGCTTAATCAACCATGAACCATACTCAAGTAATCACAAATGACTGCCTATAAATATCTTTCCTCTAAATGATATAATCAATTCATCCTATTAGAACCACCTTGAAATCATATTAGAGAAACCATAACAAACTCCAATAAACATTCTGTCAGCTCTACTATGCATGCAACACATTCTGGGACCTATCTAATAAGATAATTATAGACGCACTCTACACACTGTCGGCTCTACCAAAACAACTAGATCTTTCTCCTCAAGCTAAATTACTTCATGCAGTCTTAACCAAACATCAATAACTCTTCTCTAAGATTAACTCCAAGGGCATATATCCAAAAGATAGGCGCAACTCTAGAACCAATAAAATCTTTGTCGACTCTTCTGAATAAACACAGGAAACTGCTACTAGTGAATAGCGACTACATAACTTCACTTCTATTGAATATCAGATGATGCATCCATAACTAAAACATCACTAACATGTCTTCAACATATATCCAAGCATGCAAGGCTCCATGATAATTGTACAGACAACCATACACAGAACACTGTCTATTACTCTGTCAGGAACACTGTTGACACTAGCTTCTATATAACTGGTTGTACTAACAGTTAACCTTTGCACCCATGATATCATGTTGATATCATGTCCATGCTACATATACTAAAATCTTACTACATAAGACTTCCACACATGCTACTTTCCATATGTTGTCATCAATGATAAACATACAGTTAGTACTGGCCTGCTGGCAAATCTCCAAAGTTTCCAATTAAGTATTCCAAAGGAGATATGTGGTTTCCAAAGTTTGCATGTTCACTATTCCTACAACCAGTGGAGTCCATTCCATGTGCCTGTTCCTACAACATTAACAAACAAAGTAGTTCTTTTTTGGTGTGAACTAAGCTTTATTTGTTTTACTCAATTAACTTAGATTAGTATTCAGTTATGCAAAGATATTTTAGTTAGTTTAATCCAAGCATTTAACTTCCTGCAACTATAGCATAAGTATTTGTTTATGTATTCCATTTCTTGAAACTTCTTAATAGATAGCTCTAATGGGTACTTAGTGTACATCTTGTGCTGCATCATTTCAAGTATACGTCCCTGGATTGATATTTAAATGAGTCCCCATAATAAGAAAATATAGCTACTTGGATAGGATATCCAATCCCCAAGGAGAGTCAAGGACCTAGTTATAAGTACTCTTTATGGAACCAACCACCAATCTTGAATGCCTAAAATAAATAAACAAATCAATCAAACACTTCAAATTTGGTCTTAAAACAAATCAAATAAAATCTTGAATGCCTAAGGGATAATGAATCAATGATTTTTTGGGGGCTTTAAAATCAAAACAAACACTTCAATTTGGGCATTAAAATACTATCACATATTTCCTTTGGTGCCTAAGAATCAAAAAAATCATTGCAAAGTTATTTGTGTCTTTTTGTCTTAGATAGGAAACACTTAGCTTAAATAGGCTCAATTTTGGAAAGAACAACTTCCTGATGTGTTTCTCAACACTTCTTGTGAGCTTCTTTATCTAGAAATTTCATTAAAGTGATGCAAGTAAACAATCCATATATATACCCTCTCCACTTGCCTTCACAGATCTTGGGTGAAGATAGGGATTGGATTGGTTAATTTCCTCTAGCAAGGCCTGTTTAGAGAGAAGTGCTTCCCCTCTAGAGAATGACCTCAAACGGGGAACTCCCCGATTGGTATAGAAAAAATGTGTTGAGAAAACTCTCACCTTATCCTCTCAAGCTCGGGTGATGCATGTTGATGGTAGTCCGAGGTAGGTGAATATCCCTATGATTTCAGCATGGGTCAATGGGGTGCTTAAGTGAGTTATGCGTGTACAAAATGAATGGGAGGATGCCACATACCTTACTAGACACCTTTAAATTAGAGGCCAACCCAATCTACCCTTGAAGGCTTGCTAATCTTTGTGCAAGGAGAATAGTAATCTCCCCAAGACACTCATCATATCGTTCCATCCTTGAGTGTTTGGATTTGGCTAATATGACATTGTTGATCTATTGCATGTTAAAAAATGGTCATATTATGATTAGCTCTTGGTGTGTACCTAAGTCAATGAGCAAAGGTTTTTAATTCATGTTGATTCCTTAGGGTAGAAATTGCTTGTGCATGTTTTCGATGTTCCAAAACCAGTGACAATATTTGTTGAACATACATAAACAAATAATTCTACACAAAAATCCTTTTCCATGTCAATCCAATCCTCTATGTTCAGGAATCGCCCAAGTCTCCAGAATCTTGTCATCCTAGTCTCATAATCATGGTCTCCTTCTCATCCCACATCTTTTCCTTCCAATACAGTTATCCTTTCCTCCCCATATCTTAGGCTAGTAGAGTCATCTTGTTCATCCCTCATCCCCTTTCCATCTTCTTTGGAGTCATCCTTTCCTCCTATCCTAAGCTTAATCCAAATTCCAGTATGAGCTTATTGATCGTTCTAACCTGATCTTTAGTTTTTCTTCCATCTTCATCTTTCATTTCCATCCAACTCATTAGAAAGTCAACATGTCACAATTATATTATGATGAGTTTGATCTTCCCTCCTTTTCTCCCACTTTATCCTATTCCAATTATGATGACAGTCTTGTTGATCATGATGACTACAATGAAAACCTTATCAATCTTGCTCCAAAGACCATCCAAAACCCAATCATTCCTCCAAACTACCCCATCATTTCTTTGTACATACCCACTAGTACTCCTTATCATAGCCACTAGTACTCCTTATCATAACTTTGACAAGGTAAATCCATAATCACATTCATCCACACATTTTCCCTATGTTGTACCCACATATCCCCCACATACATCATTTGTGTCTTCATCTTCTCCCATAGTCATATTCCAAATGCCATCTTTCTACAAAGAACCTACAACCCACATCCCTAATCCAAATCCACCATCTCCAAGTCCTCAAGTCAACCTCAATTATCCATTAATGTATCACCATAATCCCCATGCTATTGCTAATCCACCATCCACTATATCCTACCTTTCTCCTCCATCTCTTCCATCCTATCTCAATTCATCATCTTCCATTCCTACCTACATTACCACAAATCCCCTTTCGCAAGAAACATGCATCCCTTAATCCACTTCATATTTCATACCTCAATTCATCACCCCTACCCCATCAATTATTCAATCCAGTTCACAAGTCACCTCCATGCCTACTTATGTGAACTATCTAGTCATGTCATCCTCCACCTTCTCTTCTACACATTGATCCCATCAACCAAGTTCACAATCCATTTCCACACCATCATATGTGGACTATCTTATCTCCCCACCATCTACACACTCTAATCCTTCACTTCAACCTCCAATACGAAAGCCTCCAAGGAGTTTCACAAGGAAGCCAATGAAAAATCCCTCTCCTAAAGTTGATGAGTCATGTCAACTCACTCCCTCATGTGAAGCCTCCAATGATGATGTGCATCCACCTCCCACATCCATCATTCCTCCCCCATCACTCACACCTAGTATCCTTCTTCCATCTATCCCACCTATTGATCCTCTTCCATCTCCTATCATCATTGAGTCTTTTCCATCCGTTGACTCCATCCAATTCCCATCGATGTTTCCTCCTCATAGCATTATCCAAAGCACATCCAATGAACCTAACAAATCCACCCTCCTTCCCTCCATCATAATTGTAGAACCTCCAATCCTTCCATCTACGCCATCTGAAGAGTCCATTCATACATCCCTATCACACCATCCACACCAATGCAATCAAGTCAAGATCTTGTCCAAAAGCATGTTGAAGTATCCATTGACCTAAATCAAGATCCTACCCTTTCACTTCCTCTATTACATAATCCATTGTTATCACTCACTCTATCTCATGATCCATCAACATCCATACCTCCAACTCAAGATCCTATCATCCCACTTCCTTCATTACATGACCTATTTCTCCCATCCACTCCTCCATATCAAGATCCATTACCATCCCCCAATTTTATTCAATATCATATCATCCCATCCCTTCCACTTCATGATCCTCTAACACCTATCCTACTTCCATCACTCTATCCCCTTGGTCCACTTACATTTTTCAATGGTGACCCACTTGAAGCAAAAGAAATAAGTTTCATATCTTCCACCACAACACCTAATAGATGATGTTTATCTTATTCCCCAAGTAATAAGTATCCTTTCTTGGATAAAATGATCACAAAATGGAATGATCAAGGTAAAGGATTAGGCACCCATGAGCAAGGAACTCTGGAGCCCATCTAGGACAAAAAACATCCATGATCATATGGTATTGGTCACACATCTGAAGACACTTCCTCCAAAAATGTTGGTACAACTAAAGCCAAATTCAAGCATGCTTCCAAACCCATCATTACATCTCCTTGTCCTTCCTCCAAAAAATTTAACGTCATTCCCCCTCCTCCATCATTACAACCCAAAATGACCTATCACATTCCTCCTTCATCCTCTAAATCTATTTTGGTTCCTTATATCCCAAAATATACCATCACATATCCTCCACATACCAAATACATTTTGGGCCCTTATGTCCCAAAATCCCATCCCCCATCTTATCCTAGTCATTCCTGCATCCACCAATCCCATATCCCTATCACCCATCAAAAAAATCCAATTCCATACATTCCTAATCAGGATCAACAAAGGCACATGCCCACATGCACCACCCCCCATCCTCTTGCTATAATTCTACCCATATCTCCTCCATCCTGCATACCTCCTCATATTCCTTCCAATTCTCCTCACAATAATTTGGATGCCATGTAAAAAATACATAAAGATAACTATCCACAAAGATCCAAAGATTGCCATGTCCACTCCAAGAGACAGGATCAAGTAAAGAAAAAACCAATCAAGAAATCCACTACATCCCAAAGGCAGCAAAGGCTCACAAAGCAAAAGCAAAAACTATGTGGATCCCAAAATAAAAGATGCCATGCATCTAAAAGAAACATCCACAATGACATCCAAATTTGCTATTCCACCAGCTAATCATTCCCCTCCTACATCTCCTAGCTCTATTTTGGGTCCTTATGTCCCAAAACTACCTATCAGAAGTCCTCCATCATATCCACATGTACCATTTACTTTTCATTCACTCCATCCACCCATCTCACAACATGTGCCAATGTTGGTCCTGACAACACCCCTTATCATTCTCACTTTACATCATTCCATCCAAACACTTTCTACCACCATATCCCTTACTCCACTCATATCCACCATCACAACCATCTCATCCATGTATTTTCATAAGCCACTCATCCAAAATAAGGTTGTACCAACTTCCAGTCATAAAAAAAGGAAAGTAGAGAGAAATAATCATCCAAATGGTGAAAACTTGGAAAACAAGCGCCTTGGGCAAGTACTATAATGAAAACCTGGAAAACAAGCATTGTGCATAATCCCTCTATCCAGTCCCACTCCATAATTGGGGGCAATTTCTTCTACCACATACTATCCATCACCTCCTCCATACCATTTTCCTCTCACCTTTGCCATCCTCCTTCAGATCTTGATAGCAACACAAATACCACCATGTATACATGCTTTTGGATACCTTTCTGCATCCATTTCCTCACCACAATTTGCAGATACCTATCCTCTACCCATCTATCCTTCATGTCATACTATATACCATCCACCTCCCTCATCCACTCATCATCCTAACTTTCATCTACCTCCCTCATCCTCATGTTGTCTTATCTTCCAATCCTATCATCTCCCGCCTAATGTGGCCTCATGTATGAACTATCCTGAGTGGGGGAATCTTATTCCGTGGTGACATATTCCTTGGAGACATTATCACATCCACCTTTCCATATCCCCATCCTTGCTTCATTTCCATCTTTATCCCCAATCCTTTTATCTCCCAATTTATATCTTCCTCCACTCCCCCATCCAAATCCTCCCATCCATCCTTGACTACTTGTTCCTTCATCTCCACATCCCTAAGCATTTCCTTCATCTTTCCATCACCCAATACTTCCCATGTCATTGGCATCTAGCTATAGGCTACCCCCATGCATCCAATTTCATTCATTCCTATCCCCTATGCTTTGTGCAATCTACCATCACATGCAAATCCTATCCATATCCTCTAGCTATCCAAAATCAAACATCAATCAACCCAACCAATCACATCCTTAGTCTTGTTACAAGCCTTGATCTCAATCCAATCATCATCATTGGGATGCATCATTCCCAATCCTTGTGTTGTTTTAGGACACATCATCCATCATCACCCTATCCACCATCAATCCATCTTGGTTTTCCATCTCAACTAGGGCACCATCATGCACATCTTTTCATCATCGCTTTCATCCCCAATCCCTTGTGCATCTTGTAGCTTGTGTCTTGTACATAGCGTCAGTCGTGTCTCCACCTAGGCTCATTTGTACATATGTGTCTTTAGGTCTCATCCTTTGTATTAGTCAGTCCTTGTGTCATCATGACCTTTGTTCCTATCTAGTTAGCACTCCAAAAATCATCCCTTGGACCCTGTGAGATTCAAGTGCCACACTTGTCTCCACTAGTACATTTGATCCACTTTTTAGACCAACATTTCTGACCAAGCTATAAAATGATTTTCCATGGTCATTTTATAGAAGAAAAATTTGATTTTTTTAAAAATCTATTCTTGTGTTGGTCAGAATTATGACCCTAAAGAGTAGTCATAATTCCGACCAACATGGGAATAGAAGTAAAAAAAAAGGTCAAATTTTATACATATATCCCACCTACCGACACATTTCATTTGATTTCATTTTGGCATAGTTCATGAGCAAAGGAGTGTTGAAGGAGGTGGTATAAGGTGGGAAGCTGCACTACATTGACACCACGTGCCTATATGTAAGTAAGTTCAAACCAGTGGTTGTATATCATGAAAGTGTAGACCGGTGAGTAATGAAATCTTCATTTTCTATTACTTCATTGCTTGGTTTGGTGTGTTAATGCGTTAGCAGGTTTTACTTGTTCCATTTCAAACCATTTTTTAATGAACTCTACTTTGCTTTGAAAATTTGTACGCATGGTGTTAATTATTGTGTTTATCCAGCTATAACAGTCTTAAGTTTTTGTTAATATATGGCAATCCCATGAACTCTAAGGGCCCAATTCATCCAACAACTTGATCCCACATGGTTTTTGTCTGCTACTGCAGTTGAGTTTCAGTTTCATCTTGTATGGTTGAATACACACGAAATATTCAACCTAGGGCATCATTGTTGAAGAAGAAAACTAACCTTCCCAAGTCTGAGCTTTTGAAATCTTATAAAGCATTGCCTTAACTCACCTTTTACACAGTGGCATTGAATCCCAATGGTGCAAATGTGAGTTAGGGCCACATCTTCCAACAAAGATTGTTTGCATGCCAAGCACTGTACAGGAACAGTCAATAAAAGGACTGAAATTCTTTGATTTTAAGACTTCAAAACAATATAATCAGTACATGGAATGATCAAAACTTATAATACCAATCAATGAATGTTTTTCCTATCAATGTTGCATTGAATGGAGAGTTTAATAATATAAACACTAGACTGTGTCTTCACAAGCAAAGAAGTGACTGTTTGTAAAGAATTAAAAGTTTATTTCTTGGTAGTTCATTACATTGTCTTCTTCAACCATACACACCTCCAAACAAGAAGGAATAAAACCAAACCATAGGGTGGTCTGTGAATTTAGAAGACATCCTTTATTACAAAGCAAAACAAAATATAGAACTCAAGTCCCAAAGCAAAACTGAATGGCCTAGGTGCCTTGCACCAATACACCCCCCATCCCACCATCCACTCATGTCAAGATCTTGTCCAAAATCATGTTGAAATATCCATTGACCTAAATCAAGATCCTTCCCTCTCACTTCCTTCATTACATAATCACTTTTGGAGTATATTCTAAAGTCCTTGAATCCAACCAAATGTAAGTCAATAACACCAAATATATCACTTAGAAGTCTTGTGAAGAGTCTTGGTGAGTTTAAACCTTTTGAAGCACTTTAGAAATATTGAATACATCATTTCTTTCCAACTATTTGATAGAGCCTAGTAAATCATTGATTCTTCAAGACAAAGATTGTTTGCACGCCAAGCATTGTACATGAATAATCAATAAAAGGACTGAAATTCTTTGATTTTAAGACTTCAAAACAACATAATCAATACATGGAATGATCAAAACTTATAATACCAATAAATTAATTCTTTTTCTATCAATGTTTCATTGAATAGAGATTTTAATAATATAAACACCAGATTGAGTCTTCACGAGCGAAAAAGTGACTGTTTGTAAAGAATTAAAAGTTTATTGCTTGGTAGTTCATTACATTGTCTTCTTCGACCATACACACCTCCCCACAAATTCTAAGACTCCTCTCCCATAAAACTCATGTACAAAACCGACCAAAATTCCCTTACAAACTAATTTTCAATTTCTTCTTAACCTGCACAGTCAGTTATATGACTATTACAGTTAGTTATTTGTTTGTATTATTGTCTAGTTGACAACTAGTTGTCAACTTCGACCACTTTAATCTTTCTTGCATCATATTTAACCTTTCAAAAGGTTTTAGGTTCCTATCCTAATCCCCTAAACTCCTTAAACCTCTACTAAACCCTCATTTAGCCCTTTAGGCCATAATTGCATAAAAATGTAATTTTACATCTTTTTGGCATCTTTGCACTTTGAAGTGTAATTACATGATAATAATAGCATCAATAGCCATATAACAAACTTAGATATACCTATAGGTCCTTGACCCTTACATAAATCCTTTGATCACTCAAGTGACCCCATAAATCTATATCGTGCCATAAATCTCCCATTTTGACATAGGATAAGAGCATAGTGATAAAAGATAGATCCATTTTGTGCATAACCTAAAGTCATCGTATTCCATGAGAGTGCATCTTTTGAGAAATTGTTTTTGAACGTTTGAAGGGACTAGTATTTCTACAATTAAATCATCATAACTTTCCCATTACTTAACAATCACACATGGCATGAACTATCTCCAAACTGACAATACGTTGCATGTGTAATACAAAACTATTCGTAATTGGCAGATTAAATGCAAATAATTACTAATAGATTAAGCATATTATTACTAATAGATTAAGCACATTATTGCTATACTTAATGTTCCATTTAAATGCTAGTATATAAAGAAGACAATAAGAAGACAATGAAGATACTAGAATGGCATGTTTACAACAAAGAAATAGAATGATAATAATATGATGAAAATTCTATTCTGTTTAATACATGCCAAAGGACTAGTCCCAACAATTCTTAAACATACTTTATCTGATATGATGAATTCTTAATAAAGGTATAATTCTATAGACTACTAGCACGAAGGAAAATTTGACCTAGCCAAATCTCCCTTGCACCACACAAAAAACTGTGTGATAACTATGTCTACTCCAACCTTAATTGTTTAAGAATTCATCATACTAGATAAAGTATGTTTAAGAATTGTTGGGAGTTCTATTAGACGTTTGTTGTAAACATGCCATTGGTTCAGTTTTGTAATTTTGTTTTTTTGTGTTAAATACATTTAAATGGAACATTAAGCATAGTAATAATATGCTTAATCTATTAGTTAAGATTTAAAATGAAGATTTTCTTGCTCATTGGTTCGCACTTCCATGATATTCAACCACTGGTTTGAACTTACTTGCATATAGGTGCATGGTGTCAACCTAGTGCAACTTCCCACCTTATACCGCCTCCTTCAACACTCCTTTACTCGCGGACTATGCCAAAATGAAATAAAATGAAATGTGTCGGTAGGCGGGATATATGTATAAAATTTGACCTTTTTTTTTTTTACTTTTATTCTTGTGTTGGTCGGAATTACTTTATCTGCTATGATGAATTCTTAATAAAGGTCTAATTCTATAGACTACTAGCATGAAGGAAGATTTGACCTAGCCAAATCTTCCTTGTACCACACAAAAAACTGTGTGATAACTATGTCTACTCCAACCTTAATTGTTTAAGAATTCATCATATCATATAAAGTATGTTTAAGAATTGTTGGAGGTTCTATTAGACCGAGACTATTTGACAAAGCAATGATGTATTCAATATTTCTAAAGTGCTTCAAAAGGGCGCTTAAACTCACCAAGACTCTTCACAAGACTTCTGATGTTTGTAAGCTATACTTGAAAAAAATTGCAAGGTTGTTGTAATATCTTGGTAGTGATGTTGCAGTTACTATTTTCCCTTGTTAACACGAACTTACAAACTTGGAATGAAGGTTTCATATTCAACAACATTAGTAGTACAATAGAAATGTAATTTAAAATTTGGAAGATAGTCATTGTTCCTTGCCTCCTTTCACCTTTCCTACATAAATACTTATAGGCCCAAGTAATACAAGGAAAGGCTTCTCCCACAAGTCAAATTAAACACATAAAGTGGGAGAGCCTATGAAATCATTGGTTCTTCAAGACAAAGATTATTTGCACGTGAAGCACTGTACAGGAACAATCAATAAAAGGACTAAAATTTTTTTATTTTAAGACTTCAAAACAATATAATCAGTACATGGAATGATCAAAACTTATAATACCAATCAATGAATGCTTTTCCTATCAATGTTACATTGAATATAGAGTTTAATAATATAAACACCAGACTATGTCTTCATGAGCATAGAAGTGACTGTTTGTAAAGAATTAAAATTTTATTGCTTGGTAGTTCATTACATCGTCTTCTTCGACCATACACTGTAGTTCACGGTCTATGCATTGTAAATCCTTGTTTTTCTATATTTGGTTTTGTGTTAATTATGATTTGATAATTTTTATGGGATAAAGGTATGTTACAATGAAGTTGTTGAATTGATGGAGTATGTCGGATCTTGTTACAATTACAATGATTGGATACAGATTATTCAATATAAAAAAAGTATGTGTAGGTATGCACTATCAACAAATTATATACCATGGAAAGAAAATGATCAAAGTAAAATATTTGCTATGTAAATTGATGAGAGACCAAAAGAAACAAGGAATATTGTAGGTTTTATAAATAGTACGCGACCTTCCTCAACTAATAAGCAACCCAATTTCATATTTGAGGCGCGTGAGGGGAATCATGTTTTTGTATGTGCGATAAAATCAATAAGTGCAGGGGAAGAACTGCTAATAGATTACCATTTAAATCGCATAGATGCAAACAAAGTTACTATCTTGAGGGTGGTAAGTACTATATACCATTTAAACTAACCTCAAGTTTATGACACCAATATACCATTTTATTAATAAGTTTTTTTTGCTAAGTCTATTGCTTTCAGTTCGTTGAAGTTTTTATATTTAATCTTTGTCACATGATGACATGGATCCCCCACATGATAGAGGTCGCGGGGATGCTCCTCCCACCCATTCTTTAGCAATGGTAAACCTTATTGAAATTGTACAAATTAGATAGTTGAAAAATGTTATATTATTATGTTATTTTATTTAGGGTTTTGGAGTTATTCTGATAGTTTTACTGATATTCAACTCACAATTTGATGTTCAGGATAGGGGAAAAGCGCCTAAAAAAACATAGGCAATAGCTGTAGATATAGATGAGGATATCCCAGAAATCCCTAATATAATAAATACGGTGAAGAAAAAACTAAAAAGAGTCAATGCATAAATTATTAGCATTTTGGAAGATGCAAATCCAACCGAAGAGATGTTGAAGAGGATAGATGAAATGATGGTGCAAGCACATCATTTTGAAGTAAGCAATAATGAATCTTTAGTTATAAAAAAAGTTCAATAAAGGTTTATATTTTATACTCTTTTATGTCATGAACTAAAATATGTAAGTGTTCTTGTTATAGGATTTTTTGCTTGCTCAAGTCCCTGGTCATGGACATCACGGTGAGCTCGGTACTAGCAGAGCTCTGGCCACCTCAGGTAAAATAATCCTTAAGTTGACAAGTTACAAGGATTTTTTTCTTTGGAACATTCAAAAACTTCTTAAGTTAACTCTTACTTTTATTATTTCAGAATGTCTTTGCTAACAATGTATTGTTAAGGTGATCAAGTGCAGGTGACTCCTCCTAGGAGGTCAACTGATGTCCATCCGAGATTGTCAAGTGCTATGTTGGCAACAAGGGGCATGCAAAAATCAACCCTTCACGGTCTATGCTTGGTAAATCCTTATTTTTCTATATTTGGTTTTGTGTTAATTATGATTTGATAATTTGTACTTTAATCTTGGGTGCATCTCATAGTGGATTAATTTTGTGGAGTAGGAGATACACCGGAACCGTTTGCTATGCCAAATATAGATCATAGTACCTATATTGGTGATAATTCACCATCATTTCCTGGATCTACCCATGTTTCTAGCACGTGAGTTATGCAGACATCATTGTTGATTGACGATAAAGAATTGAAGCCTTTAAAATGTTCTAAGCTTCCAGGTACTTTAAAATTATTATTATTTATATTGTAATATGCATTTACCTATTCGTAAAAAGTTTTGGATTGATGATCCCATGACATTTTTGTAGGAAACGATTCTTTTTATAAGACACTTTATGACTTCACATTGAAGATATTCGGGCCCACATATGTACAAGGTGGAACATCATAAGTGAACTAACCCTATCCCACGATTTTTATTTCATATCATTAATTGGTACAGTATTTTTCCTTTCATTTAGGCCTTTTCTTTTACTATATTCAAGGTACACAACTTTAGTTAATTTTTCTATCTAACAATTTTGTATTTTTCCTTAAAAGGTGGAACTTGCAAGACAAAAAATTAAAAGATCAACTCATTAAAGATTTAGAGCATGAATTTGGTAGTAATATTTTTGAGGAGAAGAAAATTTTAGAAAAAGCTGCCAAACATCTTAAGATTGTGAGGGACTCATATAGAAGGAGTCTCGTCCAGAACCCAAAGTATGAGCGTCCTCCCTTTATTTCAGTGAGGGATTGGAATGAGTTCATTTTGGATGCAAAGGAGAAAGGGGATGTTCAATGAGGAATTACACCAGCAAATGAGAGAAGAAGGTATGAAATAGTATTAAATACTAGTAGAATGTAATAATGCACTAATTAGTGATCTTTATATCTATATCATCTAACATATTTCAAAATTTTCATAGGTTGCAAGATACATCAAAGGCAACAAAGGTCATACTGCAAAAGATTGGGTAGCACAAACTTGGCTCTGGTGGATGTTCAAAAATTAAAGCACGAATTGTAAGTAGCAGTAAATGAATTTCAAAGCAAAATTATTTATAAAATGCAAATAATTTTGTTTAATCAAAAAATGTAGGGCTCCTAATTTAATTTAGAGGCCATGACAAAACACAAAAAAAATTGCCTTCAAGGAAGGCTATCAAGCCGTGGTTGAATGCCTACACCAAGCTTCCACTAGCCCAACCCAAGAGTCTCCTGCATCATGTGAACAAGTAAATATGCCAAAAAATATATATTTGAAATTGAATACTTGAGCAACAATCTATTTGATAATAATGTGCATGATATTGCAATGCAACCTCCTAATCGTAACACAGATCCTATGCCGCATGATGAAGGCCCTGATGTGCATCGTAGTGTTGATGGAGGTGTTCATTTGCTATTTAAAATTAATTATGTAATTATTAATACAATTTAACATCTTAAATTGAAATTGGTGTAACATTTTTTGTGTATATTTTAGAGCATACAGAATGTCATGCTGAATGAGTGGAGGATGTTTAGAGTGATCACCATGTAGATCATGTGGCACATTCAGGTAAAGAAAATCTATGTTTTGTTCTTTTAAATTTATTTTTTGATTTATAGTTCTTTTACTTAATTAAATACTTGTAACACTAATATAAAATACTGTGAATTTAACCCATGACATAGTTGTTATTGCAGCGGGCCCCCCTTTGGCGCAATAGCCTCCTATTCCTGAACAGATGAGGAGGAGACATGTGTTGGCATTAGAATCAGTAAAGGAGGGGGATGATGAGGATATTGATGCTCCTCTTAGCCGTTACCTTAGAAATATGATCAAGAAACCAAAAAATAAATGATTGTAATTAACATTTTTTGCTAATGAAAGAACGTTGTCTTAATGGATGTAATTTTGTACTAGTAAATGTTGATGAATGATGTGTTAATGAATTATTCATGAATGTTGTGTGTTAATGAATTTTATGTGTTAATGAATGTTATCATGTGATTATAATGATTGAATGTTATATTTCAAAAATGGATGAATGAATGAATGTTATTAGATTTTAATGGAGAATTTAGAGTGATGTTAGGGGAGGGAGGGGCCAAATGAGC
This sequence comes from Chamaecyparis obtusa, assembly GCA_027943335.1. Taxonomy (NCBI): domain Eukaryota; kingdom Viridiplantae; phylum Streptophyta; class Pinopsida; order Cupressales; family Cupressaceae; genus Chamaecyparis; species Chamaecyparis obtusa. The sequence continues at coordinate 756,478 of BSBK01000537.1, forward strand.
TTCCACCTTCACATGGTTGGCCTTGTTAAGTAGAGAATATTAAACTATTCTCGAAACCAAGTGAAGCTCAAACTAAACCAATGACGTAGATTCAATGGTCAAAAACACCTACTTATTCCATATTATTTCTCATCCACTTTAAGAAATACTTTACTTATTAAACATGTTCATCAACCAATCTGCATCACCGTGTTCATCATATTAGATTTATAGATAAGAGAGTGAATGGGGAATTTTTATAAAGCACTTACCTTTAAGCCTAAAAACTAGATGAAAAATTATTAGCTACCTCTAAATGACTCATTCTCATGTTTCTTCCTACCCCTTTTACTTCCCTACTATCTTGTCTTAGGTAGCTTCCTTCTTATGAGTTTTTTAATTGATTACGAATTATGAAGTTTTAATTTGTTACCGTTAAATTGTGTAGGTAACAAGTCACCTTGTAAATCTTGCATTTTGTATGCTTTGGTGGGGAATTTCATTTGTAATCTTAGGTCCTAGCCAATGAATTTTTAGTTTCCTTGCGTATCTGGAAAATTTGGAGTATCTCTTTCTTACCAGTATCATATTCACAGGACCTCATACTCTATTGAACATCCTTTTGACTGAGTTATCATGACTGTCACCTTTTTTTTTTTTTTTTGTAATGGTACATATCATCTAGGACCTAATCTTCATGTAAAGTCCCTCTGAATGACAATATTTTCCACGGACTTGTAGATCAACCCAATCATCCTCCATTTGATGCTAGGTGTCAAGCTTACCCAACTACCAATAGTAAGTTTACCAGATTCACATATATTTTCTTCACAATAAATGCAACCTAGAACTTCATTCATATGATGAAAGCTAATAAAAGTGAAAATCTATCATAAGAACTCCTATACTAGAAACATTTGTGTAAAAATTTCTTTCATCTACTTCATATATTTTCTAATAGCTATCACATACTTTCAGTGTTTTCATCATTGCCCTTGATATTGTCTTAATTTCTTAGTTGTTTTCCTTTTGTCATGACTCTTCATAACTATGCTCCTAACTAATCTTATCATCTTCAAGATCTTTGTAATATAAATGACCTTGCTTGTCATAGCAGTAAATTCTATTGAACATCATTGTCTTTTATTGATATCTCATTGTCATAGAGGTGCATACCTATCTTAAAACACTGTTGATATACACTGTTACAATGAATCAGTGTTTTTTGTCTTCAACATATTTGAAATCATTATTTTAATCTTCATTTTATGGCTGCACTTTTACTAGTAAGTTTTATTTAATGTGTTGTATAATGTGTAGGTGACAAGTTGATCTCACTCATTAAGGATAGAGATGCCCCATATATATTTTCATTCATCACCTTCACATGTTAATATTGCATATAGGGAGGTAAAATTGTTTGAGTGGTGATGTATTTGGAGTCTTGGGTGATTATTTTTAGGTGAGATGACAACATATAATGTCAACTTATACTCAGCTTATGTTCACTTTAAGATAGTCAAAATTAATGTTAAGTCTAAACTTTGTCTAATGAACATCTTGCATTATTTCAAGATGTTAATCATTTATCTTAAGTTAGCTAAAAATTAAGTTAGCTAATTTAAGATAAATGATTAACATCTTAAAATGATTATTTGAAATTCTTAAGTTATCTAACTTAAGATAAATGATTAACATATGATTAACTTCATCTAAAGTCCTTGAATCCAAGCAAATGTAAGTCAATAACACCAAATATATCACTTAGAAGTCTTGTGAAGAGTCTTGGTGAGTTTAAGCCTTTTGAAGCACTTTAGAAATATTGAATACATCATTGCTTTCCAACTATTTGACAGAGCCTAGGAAATCATTGGTTCTTCAAGACAAAGATTGTTTTCACGCCAAGCACTGTACACAAATAGTCAATAAAAGGACTGAAATTCTTTGATTGTAAGACTTCAAAACAATATAATCAGTACATGGAATGATCAAAACTTATAATAAAAATCAATGAATGCTTTTCTTATCAATGTTGCATTGAATAGAGAATTTAATAATATAAACACTAGATTGTGTCTTCACGAGCAGAAAAGTGACTGTTTGTAAATAATTAAAAGTTTATTGCTTGGTAGTTCATTACATTGTCTTCTTCAACCATACACACCTCCACGAAAGAAGGACTAAAACCAAACCATGGGATGGTCTAGAAATTTAGAAGACATCCTTTATTACAAAGGAAAACAAAATATAGAACTCAAGTCCCAAAGCAAAACTGAATGGCCTAGGTACCCTGCACCAATACACCCCCCATCCCACCATCCACTCATGTCAAGATCTTGTTCAAAATCATGTTGAAATATCCATTGACCTAAATCAAGATCCTTCCCTCTCACTTCCTTCATTACATAATCACTTTTGGAGTATATTCTAAAGTCCTTGAATCCAACCAAATGTAAGTCAATAACACCAAATATATCACTTAGAAGTCTTGTGAAGAGTCTTGGTGAGTTTAAGCCTTTTGAAGCACTTTAGAAATATTGAATACATAATTTCTTGCCAACTATTTGACAAAGCCTAGGAAATCATTGGTTCTTCAAGACAAAGATTGTTTGCACGCCAAGCACTGTACAAGAGTAGTCAATAAAAGGACTGAAATTCTTTGATTTTAAGACTTCAAAACAATATAATCATTACATGGAATGATAAAAAATTATAATACCAATCAATGAATGCTTTTCCTATCAATGTTGCATTGAATAGAGAGGCTAATAATATAAACACCAGACTGTGTCTTCATGAGTAGAGAAGTGACTGTTTGTAAAGAATTAAAAGTTTATTGCTTGGTAGTTCATTACATTGTCTTCTTCGACCATACACACCTCCCCAAAACTTCTAAGACTCCTCTCCCATAAAACTCACATAAAAAACTGACCAAAATCCCCTTACAAACTGATTTTCAATTTCTTCTTAGCCTTCACAGTCAATTATATGACTGTTACAATTAGTTATTTGCTTGCATTGTTGTCTAGTTGACAACTAGTTGTCAACTTCGACCACTTTAATCTTTCTTGCATTATATTTAACCTTTCAAAGGGTTTTAGGTTCCTATCCTAATCCCCTAAACTCCCTAAACCTCTACTAAACCCTCATTTAGCCCTTTAGGCCATAATTGCATAAAAATGTAATTTTACATCTTTTTGGCATCTTTGCACTTTGAAGTGTAATTACATGATAATAATGGCATCAATGGCCATATAACAAACTTAGATATACCTATAGGTCCTTGACCCTTACATAAATCCTTGGATCACTCAATTGACCCCATAAATCTATATCGTGTCATAAATCTCCCATTTTGACATAGGATAAGAGCATAGTGATAGAAGATAGATCCATTTTGTGCATAATCTGAAGTCATCGTATTCCATGAGAGTGCATCTTTTGAGAATTTTTTTTTGAACATTTCAAGGGACCAGTAGTTCTACAATTAAATCATCATAACTTTCCCATTACTTAACTATCACACATGGCACAGACTATCTTCAAACTGACAATATGTTGCATCTGTAGTACAAAACTATTAGTAATTGGCAGATTAAATGCAGATAATTACTAATAGATTAAGCATATTATTACTAATAGATTAAGCATATTATTGATATGCTTAATGTTCCATTTAAAGGCTAGTATATAAAGAAGACAATCAGAAGACAATGAAGATTTGTCTGACCAATAGTCTACAGAATTAGACCTTTATTTGGCTAGGTCAAATCTTCCTCAATGCTAGCAATCTACAGAATTAGACCTTTATACCAATGGAATTGAATCATTGATGTTCTTTTCTTTTCATGATAATGTTCTTGAAGCTGTGCTTGTACAAATAAACATGGTTTCTAATTTTTATGCCAGTTCAAAAGTGACGGAAGTTTCACATTTTTTAAGTCAATAGGACATTACAAATATGAAAACAAAAATTGGAAGCCAAATTTAATCTCCTTTCAAGATTGGAAGTCCTAAGAGGCAACATATATATGCAACCCATCTTGTCCTTTATTGGTTTTGATTATGATGTTAGACATTTTTGCAGGTAATAATGGAGCTTGCAAGACTGTTGATCCACCTAGCAAGGATGAATCAGTCCTCTAGCCTCTACCTATTGGAGTACCTGAGATCCCTGTAGAGAAATTGAAGGAAACAATAGACAGCTTTGGTCCAAAATCACTGATTAGAGAGGGTTCATATAGTCAGGTGTACTACTCAACCTTAAAAAGTGGCTGCCCTGTAGCCATTAAGAAGCTTGATACCAGCAAGCAATTAGATCAAGAATTTCTTGCATAGGTTTGTTTTTCTGATGTTGTATTTTTACTAGCAAGTAGATTTTACATTCTATTTTCACAAGTAAATCTTAATACTAGATCTTTTTCCTTCTTTCTTGAAGGAAGACTTTGTTGTCATTTTGGATATTTTTTTTGTAGGTGTCTATGGTTTCAAGGTTAAAACATGAAATTTGTTTGTAGGTGTCTATGGTTTCGAGGTTAAAACATGAAATTTGTTTTTAGTGTCCCATATTGTTTCTTGATTCTTTATTTGAAAATATGCATCGATTCTAGGCACTTAGTTGAGAATGGAGTGAACTACCATCCAAAATAATGGACATGTGTGATACTTTTAAGTGGAACACCAAGGTTATGATGTGAAAGTATTTTGATGTCAATGTAATTATCAAATCCTACAATATGGTAGCACTACTAGAAGAGATATAGAGATGAATACCATTGTTTAAACCTTAGACAAAAAAATCTCTTGATGATATTTAAGTAGGAAAACATATTGCAGAAGTTAATTCTAGGTTAACAGTCTAGGCAAGCATATAACCAAGAAACTTCAACTTAGAAATTCATCTATACATAATGCCATCAACAGGAATACAGTTACCCTTTTAATAGGTAAGTATAATGGCATATAAGAAGGGAATGTGTCATCTATATTAAGAAAGAAAGAAGTTAATCATCACTCACTATTCAATTTTCCATTTACCTCTCCATCTAAATTGCTATTTTAAAATACTGAGTATCTAGCATAACACAAAACCTTAAAAAAAAGAATGTGGCCATGTTGAACAAGTCTATATACTATGCTTTTGGTATTGCCAAGATTATTTTCATTCATAATTTTATCAAATCCTACAAATGGAATATATAATATGTAGAACTGATCGATATCATGATATAATGAGCTATAAAGGAACCTAGAAGAATCACTTGGGTTGATTATTATAGTTATATATCTTTACCGGTTCCAATACCTGTTAGAGGAGGAGGATGGTGTTGTAGGTGTCTACTAAGCATGATGTAGGCTGGGACATCCATTCAATTTTGAATTCCAATCAATTCCAATCAATTCCAATCACTATAATATATTAATAGATTTGATGATATATTTTATTTTAAAATGAATTTGTTGTCACGTTTTCCATGGTCAAAGAATATACTTTCGATGAGAATGCTATATACTCAATGACTCTTCCGATCACCCCTCATCGCAATTTTGACCAACATTATTTTGTCATTTCGACGAGAATGCTATACACTCGATGACTATTCCGACCATAAGTCCTCACAATTTCGACCAGCATTGGTTGAATAGATGAAAGGTATGCATGATAATTCTTACAGGTTGAAGTGATTATTTCGACGGTGGATCCGTCGATAATTCAACCACTATAGAGGTTGCATTTTTTATGATACTTTTATGCGTCAAATAATCGATGAAAAAACTTCGACAATAGTTATGTTCATTTGGCCGACCAATTTGCATCTAAAAATTGACTAATCATCGTCGAAATTAAAGCTAAAGTTTACTAGTGCTCTTATAATAGGAATCTTAGTCTAAGCAATCCATCATCGATCTTTACAGGATGTATCCTTCCTCATATCAGACCAATCAAATCAATCTCCACCATATATCCTCCCTATGGAAAAAGGTGTGTGAGGTACTTGTTATTTCATTTGTTCTTTTGGATCTTTCTTTGTCATTTGAGCTCCCTTGTTTAACATCCTCATGGTCACCACAATCCTTTATATCATGGCGTATTGTGAATGGTGGAACTAGGGGAAAGGTCTTGATCTTTTCTACTTGTGTGTTTGTTTGTGTCATTCCTCTGTAATGGTGGTGACAAGGACTTCGGTTCCTAGTAACCTTGGCAAGTCTCTAATGTTGCTATATCAAACTAGGTTGTGCTCTCCAACATTAACACAATGAAATCCCCAAGTCCCATTAGTTGCATTTTGATTCATATTGCATATTGCATCTTTTCTCGTGGAATGACATCAAATTATCCACTTTCCCCTCCCTTCTCCACTTTCCCTCTTTCCTTGTGTCTTTTTCAAGAAAATTCCACAAAGCTTTCCTTTGCATTTTTTTCTCGAGGGGGCACAACCTCTTATCATCGTTGCTTCTCCATGAAATCTAACCTCGTCCGGGGCATCTTATTTTCTTTACTTTGATGCAATGCCACTTGTGGTGTTGCATCAAAGAGGGGCAAAATGTAGACACCTAAAATTATAAATTTAATTAATAATCCCTGTGACATCGTAATTAATTTTAATTAATTAATCATTATTGTCATATTCCTATATCCATTTAATTATAATTATTTAATTAAGTTGGGTTCATTATCTAAGCTATTTGAATTTAATTTAAGTACTCCCCTCTATAATGTATTAAATTTATTTTAATACATGCCCCTCCATAAATCCCCTTTTGAAAAAATCTCTATTTATTTAAAACCCTCCACTTCTTAATATTCTTCTAAACTTGGATTAATATAAATCTAATTTAAATTAATCTAAATCCTTACCTAAATCTTAGCCTACACCCATCACCTCACTTGCTAAACCTATTCTCCCACCTAATCACTCCTCTAATCTGACTCAGAAAGTGATTCCTAACCTCATTAGTGCTAATGAGTTGCTCACACATGTGCGAGAAACTCTTCCCAAGGAAGCCACCCAACTTCCTTAAATGCTCTTACAACTTTGTCTCCTACACTCTTCCCAAAAGTTGCTCACACATGTGTGAGCAACCTTGAGCCACTCAAACCTTAAATGCCCATCTTGTCTCAAATTGAATTTTCAAAATGGTCATCCCCTCTAACCTATGTGGCTCCTATGTCGATCCCACATAGGTTCCACCTCATCCAGGCCCTCTATCTTCCTCCAAAAATCCATAAATAGAAGCCTCTTCATGAGCAAATGGTCTCTCAATATTTCATTTTCATGCATTGTTATCATGTTAGTTTAGCTCTAGATTTCCATAGCATTTTAACATTGTTAGTTCTTGTTCTTGCTTTCAAACTAGATCACATAGTATAATCTTAAATGGAAAATGAATCTTAGTTTACTTATGTATTGTTCTTCCTTTCCAATCTAAATCACATATTATGTCTAATGGTTAATTAATGTTAGCTCTCTTGCATATCATTTATAGTTTAAATCTTCATCTTCATCCTTTGCATCTCTTGGAATCCTTAGGGCAAAACTAATTCCTCATACTAGTTTTTGTGCCATTTTGGGATCTCCTTGGCTTGCATTTAGTTTAAATCATCATAGCATTGCATTGAGGATCCTCTCATTGTGTTTGGAGAGCACATCCACATTCTCCTAAAATGAGCAAATCAAATGGGGCTTGGGTGCACCCATTTTGGCTCATTCAAAGGTGGTGTGTATGAATTTCTTGTTATATGTTGCATGCATGTTTTAAGCTAACATTTTCTTGTCTAGGCATGCTCCCGACATGTTAGGTTCATCACATCTACACAATATATAACATAAAGAAATATAATCATTTATCTCATACTATCAACACAATATAACATCAAATGTCAACAAATATCGCAAGTAATGTATATGCTTTGTAACATAACAAAAAAATGTACATTAAAATATATTGCACCCATGTCATTACGGGTAAATTGAAACAACATCATTTTTTATCTAGAAAAATCACCAAAAATTACATCTATAATCTTAACATAATGAAGCACATACTCAAGAAGTATCCTATCCAACATTCATAGAATCTATAGAAAACTTGGTCATAAATAAGAAATAAAAATCATAAGAGATATATTAGAATCCATAAAGGCACTAAAAATATACATAGACCACTTGCCAACTGATTCCCCTATAATTTAGTACAAATAAGAAATAATTGACTCATATATACATACTTCACAAAGAGCACCTAGGGAAACAACGTAGTCAACATATATCTAGACATAATAGTATCAAGCTAGTATGTCTAGACTAGCAATGTTAAAATGCCCCCTCCAGGTTTGAAATTATGTGGTGCTCTCACCCCTGTTTTAAAAATCAAGTGAAATTCTGGTGGGCCACTAACATCAAAGGCACTGCCATGTTTAGGATAACCCAGAAACTGGAAATCATCAGAAGAGAGTTCGAGGGGTGGAGTAAACATAACTTTGGTGATTTCCATAAAGAGAAAAAGGAGCTTACAAAGACCTTAGAATCCCTCCAAGCCCAGTTGGCTACTATAAATTCCTTGCCCCAGATACAGGTGGAAGAAGAAACGGCTAGACACAAATGGTAGGAAACTCTAAAAAAAGAGGAAATATACTAGAAGCAGGGATCTAGAATACAGTGGCTTGCTGAAGGAGAAAAAAACATGACCTTCTTCCACAAAACAAGAAACACCATCAATGCAATTAGGGATGAGGGAGGGAATGAAGTTACTAAGAAGGACAAAGTCAATCAGGTTACGACAAACTATTTTAAGGGATTGTATTTGAATGCTGGACAAATGTGCTTGATCAACACCCAAAATCAACTTTTGGATCACATCTAATGTGTTGTTACTCACAATGATAATGCTCAGCTCACTAAACATGTTTCTGATGAGGAGGTCAAGGCGGTGGTCTTTGCTATGGGTGCCTATAAAGCTCTGGGACCTGATGAATTTCCCCCGGCCTTCTTTCAAGAATATTGGGATATTGTGGGATTTGATGTTACCCGTGCTATCAGAGACTTCTTCAGAATGAGGCGTTTATTAAGGCAACATAACAAAACCTATATTGCATTGGTCCCTAAGAATGGCAACCCCACATCTATGTTGAACTTCAAGCCCATCAGTCTTTGCAATACGTTCTATAAGATCCTCACTAAGATCCTTGTCAATAGAATGAAGCCCCTCTTGGATAAGCTAATCAACACTACTCAAAAAGGTTTTGTTCTGGGAAGGTAGATCCTTGATGCAACTATTTCCACTCATGAAATCATCCACTCCATGGACATGAGAAATGTTCTAGGTATGGCCTTCAAACTTGACATCTCTAAAGCCTATGATAAAGTTAGTTGGTCTTTCTTGCAAAAAATCCTTACTAGGATGGGATTTAATGAGAAGATTATTCACATTTGTTAGAGTAGTCTTATGTTAGCTAATAATTAAATCATTTAATTATTAGTTTATCATACTCTAGGCTTAAGTTTCACTTAGGCGCTTTATAATTCTTTAGGGTTTTAGCCTTTAGGGTTTCGTGTTTCCTTTTATAAGGATTCACTTCTTTCATTTCAATAAGGAGATTGTATTATTTTTATCATTGTTAATAGAAGATTATTTTCTTGCAACATGGTTTTGCAGTCTCTGGCCTTTTGGCCGCCATAGCTTTCTGTCTTTTTGCTTCTTCTTTGTGACAGTCTTGCATGCAGGTGTTCTTGGGATGATTTGCGTTTGTCAAATCTAGCATGGTATCAGAGCCATCTTGCTGCTCGCTGTTCGTGTTTTGTTGAAGTGTTTCAGAAGCAGGAGGTTTTCAAGGGTTTCAGGAGTTTTTTTTTTGTGGATCTGGGGGGGAGCCGAAATTTGGCTCACTTTGGGCAAAAACGGACACCACCATTGTGTCCGGAAGGCCCAAGAACCCCTAAATCCATATAAAACTTGTCCATTTTGGACACAGTGGCATCTGAGGCAAAAAATTTTTGCATACCAGGGCCGTACGGCCCTGGCACGCACTCCGAGGCGGGTACAAACGGTGATTTTTTTTAAAAAAAAAATATTTTGGAGCGCCGCCCAGCGGCCACCCCCGCGCTGCCCAGCAGCAACCGCAGCCGCGGCCACCGCCCGAGCGGCCACCGCAGCCGCGGCCCCCGCCACTGCAGCAGCCACGGCCCCCGCCACCGCGCCACCCGCCAGCTGCCGCCCACCCCGGCTCCGCCACCGCTCCGCCACCCTCCGCGGCCCCGCTCTGCTCTGCGGCCTCCGCCGGCTCCGCGACCCCTGCTCCTTTGCGGCCTCCTCCCAGCTCCGCCGCCTCCCGGCTCCGCGGCCCCCGCTCCTCTGCGGCTCCTCCCGGCTTCGCCGCCCTCAGCGGCCGGTCATATGACCGACCGGGAGCTCCAGCTCCAGCCCCCTGCGTGCGCCATGCGCCCAGGGGCTTTGTAATTCCAGCCCCCGGGGCTTAAAAATATATTTTTTTTGTCCTTTTAGAGCTTTTTCTAGGGGTAGCTGGGTTTTTTGGCCGTATCTGGAGCATACGGGGGCCTTTTTCTGACTTTTTTATATCGTCGGAAAGCTCTTTCCAAGCTCTTTCCGATGAAGGAGGTTAGGGTTTTGGGTTCTACCGTTTCAATAGTGTTTTTTTCTATTGAAGTCTGATGTCTCTTTTTGCCTTCCGGGAGTCATATCTGGCTCATCCGGACTCCTTTTTTGGCAAACGAGATATCGTCGGAAAGCTCTTTCTGTGTACTATTCAGTGGCAGAGGTATTTCTTCCAGATTCTACTCCAGGTTTTCACTCTTCCGAGTTATGCAGTTTATGCCCTCTGGTGGTGTGCTTGGTTCTACAGGTCCGGGGATCTCTTCTTCTGGTTTCTTAGTGCACTCTTCTTTCTGACTTCTGAGCTTGCATGCTCTTTCTGATGTATCTTTGTTCTGTAAATGCACTGAGATAAAGTGCCCTCTTCTGCATTTCTGGGATCTTTTTCACCTGGTTCAGTTTTAGTATTCGCACTCAGTTATAAAGTGCCATGGGGGGATTCTGATGCATTTGCCACTATAGGCGCATCCACTCTTGTCAAGTGAGCGTACCTTCCACGACATTAGCCCATGTAGACTGTGTCTATGACACCGCCCTTTATCCTGTGTGTGTGCTTCTGTTGCACTGTTGGTGTTCCTGTTTCTTCTTCTTGCAGATGTTTCTGGCATTGCATTTCAGTGTTCCTGTCACCCCGTTCAGCATTATGGGGGGGTTCACCTGTTGGTTCTATTGCTTCCTTGGTTCGGTTGAGTGATCTACGTATTCAGTTTTTGTTCCTATGTACTAGGCGGATGCAGTGGCTAGGCACCTATGCATTTCGGTGAGATGGATCATCTACTATATAGACACTCATTCATTCCTTTTTTGGAGGTCACCTCTTCGATTGATCAGCTCTTCAGACACTTATCTTCTCTACCTGGTCATGCACTTCAGTAGGGGTTCCAGCAGTATCTTCTGACAGAGTTTTCAGACATGCTTCGGAGGAGCTTCTTGCTCTCTTCTTGTTTCTTTCTCTGGGACATCTTTTGCTTTATGTTTGGGTACCTGATCAGGCCTAGTTGCCGGGACCCATCTTTCCTGCTTTCTGCAGTAGTTTAGCTTTTTTTGCTTCTCCCTAAGTTACACTTAAGGGGGGGTGTTAGAGTAGTCTTATGTTAGCTAATAATTAAATCATTTAATTATTAGTTTATCATACTCTAGGCTTAAGTTTCACTTAGGCGCTTTATAATTCTTTAGGGTTTTAGCCTTTAGGGTTTCTTGTTTCCTTTTATAAGGATTCACTTCTTTCATTTCAATAAGGAGATTGTATTATTTTTATCATTGTTAATAGAAGATTATTTTCTTGCAACATGGTTTTGCAGTCTCTGGCCTTTTGGCTGCCATAGCTTTCTGTCTTTTTGCTTCTTCTTTGTGACAGTCTTGCATGCAGGTGTTCTTGGGATGATTTGCGTTTGTCAAATCTAACAACATTATCTAAGAATGTACACAAACTATTAGTTTCTTTGTTTTAGTCAATGGCATCCTTGGTGGTTTCTTTCAACCTGAAAAGGGGCTCAAACAGGGTGATCCCCTTTCCCCCTACCTTTTTTATCATGGTGGTTGAAGTCCTTAGCAGGAATTTGACTATGCTCTCTTCCACGGGAAGAATAAAAGGTGTCAAACCTACTTCCACTCTACAGAAGGTTGTGTTGGAGCAATTTGTGGATGATACGTTCCTCTTTGGGTATTCCTCGGTGATTGAGGCCAGACAATGGAAGCAACTTTTGGATAATTATGCCTTGGCATCTAGATAGTGTATTAACTATTAGAAAAGAAGATTGTTCTTCTTCAATACTCCCATTGAGATGCAAACTAGAGTGCTTCAATTTTTGGGTTGTTATTCAGCTTCGCTCCCCTCTACCTACTTACGTCTTCCCCTAATGGTCAAAGAGGTTTCCCATGAATTCTAGAACTCCATCCTGGAAAGAACCCAAAGAAAACTTGCTGGATGGAAAGGGAATATTCTGAGCAATGCTGGTAAACTTCAGCTGGTGGCTTCTACTCTCCAAGGGATCCTGGTATACTTCCCATCCCTCTTCAAGATTAAAAGAAACATGGTGGATAGGTTAGAAAAGATACAGAGAACCTTTTTGTGGGCTGGCTCTAAAGAGGAAAAGAGGATGTCCCTGGTCAATTGGGATACGATTTGCCTTTTGAAATGCCTGGGTGGCTTGGGCCTGAGGTGAATTAGCTTGATGAATAGAGCCCTCACCATGAAAGTGGCCTGGAAGCTCACATAAAGGAAAGCAGACTGGTGCAAGATAATGGAAGCTAAGTACCTTCAAGGGCACCCCTACAAGATGATGTACCAAGATAATGACCTCCCCAATGGCTCCAAACTTTGGGCCAACATCTGCAAATGTAAAACCTTACTTTCTAGGGGTGCTTTTTGGCAACTCAAAGATGGGAGATCCATTAGATTCTGGAATGACTCTTGGATTCTGGGCTGCCCTACCCTTAGTGGTAGATTTAACCCCCTCATAAACTACCTCGGGCCTATCCTTGGTAACAGAACTTCTAACTACATTGCTGGAGGGAATTAGAAAGATATATCTAATATGGCCAGAGACAGACCAGATTTAAAGAAATTGGCTAATGAGCTCATAGAAATGTTCGGTAATGTCAAAATCCCAAGAACTGGTGGCCAGGATTCCATCATTTGGGCCCCCACACAAGGGGGTACCTTCTTGGTCAAGACTACTTACAATCTTCTTATGAAGGAAGAGAATAATTTGGGGGACTGGATGAAGGTTTGGATTCCACAACTCACGCCAAAAATCAACTTCTTCTGGTGGACTCTTATGCATGGTAAAGTCTTAACTCAGGACAACCTCATAAAAAGAGGCTTCCCCATGGCCAGCAGGTGTGTCCTATGGCAAAAAGAAGAGGAAATGGTGAATCACCTATTCATACACTGTGATTACGCCGCTAACATTTGGTAGGATGTTATCGATAAATTGGGTATCTCATGGGTTTTGGGTAATGATGTGCACCAGTTCACTGATTGGTGATCTCCCTCCAACCACTCTTTACTCCAGCTCCTATGGCGAATTCTGCCTCCGCACATCTATTGGACTATTTTGAAAGAAAGAAACAACATGATATTCAGGGAGTCTAGTTCCCCGCCTAAAGTTTGCCTCAATCTCAGAACCAAGCTCCTATGTGAGAATGCTAGCGTAGCTAAGTGGAAACTCCTCTCGGGACCCCCCTCTGCCTGGGAGATCAAAATGGCTGATAATTGGAACCTGTTGACTGGCTTCACTAAGTTTGACAATTCCAAGTTGATGGCTAGGAATGCTACCCATTGAGTTTCCCTATCCAGTGGCTGGATCAAATAAATTTTGATGGGGCGGCAAATAATCTCGGCCAGGGAGGGGGAGGTGTGCTAAAATACCACAATGGCACCTGCCTCTTGGCGTATGCTGGGCCGCTTAAAAATTATACTATCAACCAAGTTGAAGACATGACTCTCTTATGGGGGATTAAATTTTCCATTCATATGAATATCAGGTTGCTGAAAATTGAGGGGGATTCCAAAGTGGTGGTGGAGGATATCAAAAGGAGAGCTAATGCGGGGTGGTGTATTAACACCATAATTATGTAAATTTGGGAGCTTCTCAACAACCTCTAAAGCATGACTATTTACCACACCTACAAGGAGGGAAATGTGGTGGCAGATTTGATGGTTGCTATTGGACTTAAGCAAACCAAGCTAAGTAATTTGGATGAGATCAACGAGCTACCTAGGGAGACCAAGTAGTTGATCAAACAGGAGAAAAGGGAAACCAATAATGTTTAAAATGTGCCAACCTCTCAACTTTACTAAAGGCCCCACCTTGACTACATGTTGACGTAACTTGATGATTTTTGTGATTATGAATAAGTATGCCCAAAACTCTAGAAAGGGTCATAATTACCTTTCGCATGAGTACGTGTGGAAAGATAGATGTCTGCATCAGCAAGTTTTTTTGGTTAACAAGGACACTAAGTGTAACTCCGATGTAACTGCTAATTATTATGCCTGGAGATCCGATAGATATCACCGTACAGAGCCTGACTCCCCAAAAACCACCCAAGGCTTGCCTTTTGTGTATATTTTCCTCCTAAAACGGTTCACTCAAAACAAGCTATTTTATGCTCTGGTTTACGAAGCTCGGCCCTGCAATTCTCAAGAAAATATGGCGTAGGATAAGGAGATTATCAACATGGGAGGCAAAACCTTACGCATTGAGCCTGATAAAATTGATGAGGAGTATACCTCTGACCCGTTGGTGACCCACTACTATAAATAGAGCGGTATTTGGGGTTTCATGGAGCGTATGAAAGGGGGCCATGATGAGCAATTATCCAAGCAGTTCATCTCCTCCTGGAACAACATGAATGTTTCTGTTGGGGGTATTCACTTCCAAATTAATGAGGAGGTTATCGCTAAGGCAACGAGGCTCTCTATGGAAGGAAGAAAATATAAAAAAACTAGTAGGATGCCAGACCCCACCACCCTCGACCAATTCTTCAGGTTGGGAGAGAAACCTATGAAGAAGTCTAGAGGTTTCAATCGCAAGGAGCTCCCAGAGTTTTGGCCCAAGGTGTGCCACATTGTTATGAAGTACTTCACCTGGGAAGGTAAATTTACAGTGTTTTACTATTACCATTTGTCATTTCTCAATCATATTAGGAATAAGGATCTCATATCCATTTCATTTTACCTTCTTCACTCTATTCAAA
Source organism: Chamaecyparis obtusa (assembly GCA_027943335.1). Classification (NCBI taxonomy): domain Eukaryota; kingdom Viridiplantae; phylum Streptophyta; class Pinopsida; order Cupressales; family Cupressaceae; genus Chamaecyparis; species Chamaecyparis obtusa. The sequence continues at coordinate 771,772 of BSBK01000537.1, forward strand.
GCAATATCTTGGTTATTAGGGAAAATAAAACCCCTAAAAAGTTGATCCCTATTCTCCACGAGGGCCTCCTACTTTGTCTTTATAACTTCCATAAGGCCATTTGCCCTTTGCCCCAACCACCCCCTTTCATCCAAGAGGTCACCCAAGAAGATTCTTGTTTGAAAGCAGACAATCCCACTCAATCCCCCTCCCAGTCTCTCTAGGAGATCCTGGAAATGGACCTTGTCCAAAAAGAAGGTAAGTCACAAAAGATGCATGAAAAACCCTTTTAAAAGGGTGGAGGAGCTTGAGGAATCCCATGTCTCAGAGTTCTTGGAAGCTAAGGAAATGAAGGAGACTGATAGTACCCCTCAGACTAAAAGGAAGCCCAAAAAATGGAGGAATTTTGAAACCTAGGTCAAGTTGGAGGTGGATTTGGGGGGCTCTGTCTGTCATTCTAACTGAATTGCTAAGGAGAAATGCAAAACTAGAATCAAGGAAATGACCTCGAAGGAGAAGTCCCTTTTAGAAAATGACACCTCTACCACTGAGTCGATTAAGGGCTCTTTTGATGATAACCCAAGCTTGCACAGGACTAGCGCCACTCCCCCCTAAACCCCCAGCCAACTATGGAGATTCTGCGTAGCAATACCCCACCCCCAGACTCCCCCCATGACCAACAGACCAAGTCCCCTACTCCTGAGCAGAACTCTGTGGCTTTTGATGGTAATGATAGGTTTAAGGGCTCCTTTAAGCTAAAGTTCTCAGAATTGGACAATGAGATATTAGGCCTCAAACAGGACATGCAGGAAATCAAAACCCACGTCATGGATACTAACAAGTTCGCTCTCAAGGTCATGCATGCGTCGACGGTGACCCTGTGCACTATGTAGGAAAAGTCAGCTAGAGGCAAACTGGAGGCTAACGAAGACAACAAAGACTTCTTCTTGTTCCTGCAGGAAGAGTGGGCCGCGACCCTGATGTCCAAACGTCTGGGTAGGTGATGCAGGAGCATCTCGAGTCCTTGGTAATCTTGTGTCACCCAAAACAATTTGGAGTTTGCCTGTGTTTCTCGGTTCTTGCTTTGACCGAGTTGGTTGGTAGTTGGTCAGTTTCCTTTGGTTACCAAGTGTGGTCGGTTATCTCCTAGGCGGTCAGTTGTTTCATTGGCGCTCGGTTATCTTTCTCACTAACGGGTTTAGTTTTGGTTTCTATTGTGGCTGACTTGTGCATTTATATTGGATCATGGATTTAATGTTGGAATCCATCATTAGGAAGTGTGTGGTCCTAGATTTGACTATTCCTTCCATTGATTGTGGATCTAAAGGCCAACTCAGTTCGGTAGCTTCTTGTATAAATGTAGTTGTTGGTTTAGAGTTTAGGAGGAAGTTTTTTGGAGAAAGGAGTTTTAACAGAAGGTAGAAGTAGAGATTTTGATAGATCCTCGCATGTTTGAGGACTTCTATATTTCATTGTAATATCTGGCCCTAACCGGGAAGGCCTTATAGCCTGACATGTATGGTTCTATTTGATGAAAATATATGAAAGATTCTACATTCTCTCTCTCACTGTTATTGTTTGTTGCTTCCATGTGTGTTATGCAGGCTTGGATCATTAGGGTGCACCATTATTTAGCCCCTCTTTCTCCCTACCTTGTGTTAGGTGGTATCAGAGCGAGGTGAGATCTTGATTTAGGTCTGCGGATCTAGGTTTATAGGTTCCTCTTGAAGCCCTAGTTAATTGTTGTGGGGTAGCAGATTGTGATTTGACCTGCAATTGTAGAGGATTGTTAAGATGGTTTGTGGGAGGTGAGATGTAGATCCAAGATTGGCAGATATGCTAAGGCAGATTGCTACTAGGTTAGAAGTTGTTGAAACAGCCTAGAGAAGAGCCAGACATCTTGAAGATGTTAGTGTTGATGAAGTTGAGGAAGAACAGGTGAATGCAAAACCTGCACCTATTATGGATCAAGGTGAAGAAAGATTTTTGAAGGCTTTGACAAGTCTGAAGTCAACACCACATTTCAATCCTCCTGAGTATGGTGGAAAGCTAGATTCTGATGAATTGGTGGACTGGATCACGGAGATGGAAAAGTATTTTGAATATGAAAGCATTCCCAAGGACAAGAAGGTGAAGATTGCAAGCACAAAGTTGAAAAGTCATGCATCCTTATGGTGGGAACATCTGTAGCTAGATAGGAAGAGGAAAGGAAAAGATAAAATCAAGGTATGGAATAAAATGGTGAACAAATTGAAAGGAAAGTTCTTACCTTGTGATTATCATATTAACCTAGTTCAGTGAATGCAAAGTTTAAGATAGAAAGATAGCTTGGTAAAGGAGTATACTGAGGAATTCTATAGATTAGATATCAGATCTGGACATGATGAAGATGATGTGGAAAGAATCGATAGATACCTGAATGGTTTCAGAGTTTCCATCCAAGAGGAAATTAGTATGGTCAAGCTGGAGAACATTGAAGAGGCTTATCAATTTGCCTTGAAGGCCGAGGATAAATTGAACAAGAGACATGAGCAAATATAGAGAGGTCAAGGTGGTAGATTCCCTAGAGGAAGAGGTAGATCTAATGGTGAAAATGGTAGATTTGAACCTGAAAAGACAAATCTAGACAAAGGCAAGACCGAGTGGAAAGGTGAAAGTTCATTTAGAGGTAGAGGCAGTAGCTACTGAGGTGGTTATGGTAGAGGAAGTTTTCGAGGAACTTGTTAAAATTATGGAGAAGGACATAGATCTTTTGAATATACACATGCTAATAAGAAGGCTGGTAGCAGTAGAAATGCTTTGGTACAAGAAGAGTCACCAAATGAACTTGATAAATAAAATAACTTGATGGTAAGGAGAGCACTGTGGAATGAAAGCAAGAAGGAAGATCTGGTAAGGAAAAGTTTGTTCAAGACCAGATATAGAGTTTCTAATAAAGTTTGGAAGGTAATTATTGACAATGGTAACTCGGAGAATCTAGCATCTGAAGAGATGGTCACAAAATTGCAGTTGGAAAGGTTGGTACATCCGAAGCCCTATCAGATTTCATGGATCAAAGATGAGCATACACTCCTGGTGAGTGAGCAATGTTATGTGAATTTGAAGATTGGAAAGTACTATGATAAGGTGTTATGTGATATCATGCCTATGGATTGTTGTCATATTTTGTTGGGTAGACCTTGGCAATATGATAGACATGCTATATATGATGGGAGATTGCATAAGTATACTATTGTGGCTGATGGAAAGAAACAAATCTTGTTACCATTGATGGAATAACCTGTTAGTAATGTTTGCACATCTGTAAAAGTTTGTTTGATGGAGGGAAGAAAGTTTGTTAACTCTTTGAAGAAGAATGATGTATGTTTTGCTATGATCCCTAACAAACCGAGTAAGAAAACATAGGATAATGTCCCTGAGGAGATTGATAAGTTACTCATCGAGTATAGTGATATCATTTCTGATAATGTACCTGATGGTTTGCCACCCAAAAAAATTATTGATCATTGTATGGATCTAATCCCTAGAGCTAGTTTACCGAATAAGGCACCTCATCGGTTAACACCTACTGAGAATCAAAAATTGAACCGACAGATTCAAGAGTTGCTGGAGAAAGGTTTGATTAGAGAAAGTTTGAGTCCTTGTGTAGTACCTGTTGTATTGGCACCAAAGAAGAATGGAGAATGGAGAATGTGTATTGATTCCAGAGCAATCAACAAGATAACAGTGAAGTATAGGTTTCCTATACCGAGAATGGATGACATAATGGATAGTTTGATTGGAGCAAAGTATTTCACAAAGATTGATTTGAAAAGTGTGTATCATCAGATTAGAATTAGAGAAGGTGATGAGTGGAAGACTGCTTTCAAGACAAAAGAAGGTTTGTATGAGTGGTTGGTTATGCCTTTTGGTTTAACTAATGCACCGAGTACTTTTATGAGGTTGATGAATGGATTTTTGAAGAAATTCTTGGGTAAGTTTGTGATTGTATATCTTGATGATATTCTAATTTTCAGTAAGACCAGAGAAGAACATTTGTTGCATGTTAGACAAGTTTTGCAAAGATTAAAAGAGGAAAAGTTGTTGATAAATCTAAAAAAGTGTTCATTCATGAAAGAGGAGATTGTGTATTTGGGATTTGTTATTTCAGCTGATGGTTTGAAGATGGATCTTGAAAAGGTTGAAGCTATTTTGCATTGGCCTACACCTGCGAATGCTAGTGAGGTAAGATCATTTAATGGTTTGGCAAGTTTTTATTGAAATTTCATAAGGAATTTCAGTTCAATTTGTAATGCTATGACTGAGACTATGAGAGGAGACAAAAGAGAATTCAAGTGGACACATGGAGTTGACAAAAGTTTTGAGACTCTGAAGCAGAAGGGTGCTAAATTACCTGTTTTGGCATTACATGATTTTAGAAAAGTATTTCAAGTAGAATGCGATGCAAGTGGAAGTGCAATTGGAGTTGTGTTGAGTCAAGAAGGTAAACCTGTTGCTTTCTTTAGTGAAAAGTTGAATGATGCTAGAAGGAAATATTATGTGTACGATCAAGAATTCTATGCTATTGTTCAAGCACTGAAGAAATGGAGACATTATTTGATACCGAGTGAATTTGTGTTGTATACTGATCATAAGGCTTTACAATATTTGGGAAGTCAGAATAAGTTGAATTAGAGAAATATGAAATGGGTTGAGTATTTGCAGAGTTAACACATTTGTGATAAAGCATAAGAGTGGAGTCACTAACCGAGTTGCTGATGCATTGAGTATAAGAAGATATTTGATGACCGAGATGAAAGTTGAAGTTCTTGGTTTTGATGAGATGAGAGATTCTTATGAGTTTGACCTTGATTTTTTTGAGCCATGGAGAAAGTGCAGAGCACCTACTCAAGATCAACAGGATACTAAATGGGATGAATATTTTATTCAGGAAGGTATGTTGTTTAAGGTATTCAGTTGTGTATACCAAGAGGAGCAATGAGATCTAATATGATAAAGGAGAAACATAGTAGTGGTTTGGATGGACATTTTGGTATTGATAAAACATGAAATTTGCTTAAGGAGAAGTACTATTGGCCGCAGTTGTATAAAGATGTTCAGAAATTTGTGAAAAGTTATGGAATTTGTCAAGTTGCAAAAGGAGTAAGTCAGAATACTGGATTGTATACACTGATTGTTGTTCCTAAGAAACCTTGGATTAACATCAATATGGACTTTGTTCTTGGCCTACCGAAGACAGTAAGAGGTAATGATTCTATATTTGTTGTTGTGGATAGATTTTCTAAGATGAAACATTTTATACCATGTAGAAAGACATCAGATGCAGTACATGTAGCATATATTTTCTTTAAGGAAATTGTTAGATTGCATGGATTACTGAGGAGTATTATCTTTGACCAAGACAGTAAATTTGTTGGATACTTTTGGAAAACCCTTTGGAAGAAATTTGGCACTGAGTTGAAATATAGTTCTACATTTCACCCATAAACCGATGGATAGACTGAAGTTGTGAACAAAAGTTTGGAAAATCTTTTGAGATGTTTAGTTGGAGACACACCGAGTAATTAGGATTCTGTATTGGCACAAGCAGAGTTTGCATACAATAATTCAATGAGTAGGAGTACTGGAAAGACACCATTTGAGATTGTGAATGGCACACAACCGAGAGGAATATCTGATTTGAGAGACATTGCTGATGAGAATAAGAAAGTATTGAAGGAGTAAATTTTGCCAAGTACATGAAAACATTACATGAAGATGTGAAGCTGAAGCTGGAAGATAATAATCAGAAATACAAAGACAGAGCTGATAGATCAAGGAGACATAAAACTTTTGATGTTGGTGATGAAGTGATGGTTCATTTGAAGAAAGGCTGATTTCCTATTGGAACATATGGGAAGCTAAAGATGAAGAAGTTTGGACCTTGCAAGATTTTGAAGAAATTTGATAGTGCAAATGCATATGAAATTGAGTTGCTTGATGACATGGACATATCATCGATTTTCAACATTTATGATTTGTATGAGTATCATGAACCTGATGAAGAAGTGACAATACCGACAAAATATCCTAAGAAGCAGAATGATGAAGTTGAACAGATTTTGAAGGAAAGAGTTGGCAAGAGTACAAGGGGAAAATAATATATGGAATATCTGGTAAAGTGTAAGAATAGACTGATGGAAGACAGTTAGTGGATTTCACAGTTTGAGTTGGATTCAACTCAGACTAGACCTACCAAATGATTTGGAGAATCATTTCAAAATAACCCCAGGTGTTTGATGCAGGAGCATCTCGGGTCCTTGGCAATCCTGTGTCACCAAAAACAATTTAGAGTTTGTTTGTGTTGCTTGATTCCTACTTTGACTGAGTTGGTTGGTAGTTGGTCTATTTCCTTTGGTTACCGAGTGTGGTCAGTTATCTCCTAGGTGGTCGGTTGTTTCATTGGCGCTCGACATTGCCTGTCTACTACTCGGTTATCTTGCTCATCGACGGGTTTAGTTTTAGTTTCGGTTGTGGCTGACTTGTGCATTTATATTGGATCATAGATTTAATGTTGGAATCCATCATTGGGAAGTGTGTGGTCCCAGATATGACTGTTCCTTTTGTTGATTATGGATCTGAAGGCCGACTCAGTTCGGGAGCTTCTTGTATAAATGTAGTTGTTGGTTTAGAGTTTAGGAGGCAGTTTTTTGGAGAAAGAAGTTTTGACAGAAGGTAGAAGTAGAGATTTTGACAGATCCTCGCATGTTTGAGGACTTCTGTATTTCATTGTAATATCTGGCCCTAACTGGGAAGGCCTTACAGCCCGACATGTATGGTTCTATTTGATGAAAATATATGAAAGATTCTGCATTCTCTCTCTCACTGTTGTTGTTTGTTTCTTCCGTGTGTGTTGGGAAGCCTTGGATCATTAGGGTGCACCATTGTTTGGCCCCTCTTGCTCCCTGCCTTGCGCCAATAGGAGACCCTAGCTCCCGCTGCTACCATGAGGTTTTTATTTTTGTTCGGGCATGTTGGCCCTAGTTTTTCCATGTTGCTTTCCTGTCTTAAGGTTAATTTATCTAGTTCCTAGTTTAGCCCTGTGTGGCATGATACTATTAATATGGTTATTATTATCTGCTTAAGATACTTTGGTTCATTATTTTTAAAAAGAACTGTTATATTAGTTTTTCATAGAGGCAGACTAGATTGGTTTCTCTGCTGACTTACTGCTGTTAAACTACTTATGAATAGTGCTATTAATATGTGGTTAATGTGCTTCTAGTCCTTCTGTACCACGAGCCAACACCCTCTTGCTACTTTTTTCTATAAAAAATAATCATCAACACATAACCAAAAGGAGTACACCTTTAATAAAATATTCAATGACTATGCAACATGATGATACAAAACAAAATTAGCATGAAGCCAAAGGTAAAGAAGATACCTCCAATGATTTACTACCACAAAGAATCAAGGGGTTAGTCGCACTAAGGAAAAGCCAATGGAAAATAAGTGTTAATGATCACAACCCAAACATACATATTAAATTCACACAATGAGCGCACACTACCTAAAGTTCCCAATGTAGAAAAAAAGGATATGATACCATATGTAATGCCCCCACCGGAGAACTTGAGAAAATAATCGATAACTAAGAAGAAAGGCAAATAATCTCTATAAGTCTTTTGATTATGTTTCTTTTTGTTATATTCATAAAGTGTGGAAGAGAATACTTGATTATTTGGTGAAATATGCTTCAAAGAATTTAGAAGGTTGGGATGTTGGGAATTAGGAGGACTTACCTCTTGGTTATTCTAAGACTTTGGAGAGGTTAATTATGGCGGATAGGAATATATAATGGTGTTTTCTAGGTTGCTCCTTTTGGGACATCCTCTTGTTGGCTAGTTTTTGTCTTGGTTGGACTTGAAGCCTTTTGCTTTGTACTTAAGAATTTATCCAGAATAAATTTTTACCACTTTTCCCCCCCAAAAGATAGTTTTTTAATTCAAAACATAATTATTCTATAAATTTTAACAAGAAAAAATAATTATAAATCAACTTAATTGAAATAACTTTTAACTATTATTTATAATTTAATAAAATGATAAATAACTAAAATAATATTTAAATTTAATAAAAATTTTAACCTTAAAACATGATATTTTTAAACTTAAAAAAGAAGATAATATTAAAAGATATTCTTATGAAATGAAAATAATAAATGATATATTTTTTCTTTTTATACACATCATTTTCTCTCTTCTCTTCTCTTTCTTTTGTACCTGATGATGAATTATGGTGATTAATCCAAAACTTTGGTATTACAAGTTAGACACAATCAAATCTAACAAAATATTACCTAAAATTTGAAAAAATATCACCTTATTCATGTAAACTAGCAATTGCACCTTGGTGTGTAATGGGTATATTGAAGAGGTGTTGAAGGTCAATTAGGGAAAATTTGGTCTATTTTTTACATAAAATTGTGTTGTACATGAGGTCAAATGGTAGGCCATTAAGAATATGATGTTGCTTCTACATCAAAGATATAAATGGAGAAGTGATAGCTTCAAATCAAATATGCACCTACTTACAATAATCTAATCACAAATAAAACAAAACCTTTAAATTAGGAAGATAATAAAGTTCTATTATCGACAAAATCACGTTATGTTTGCAATAGGGTGATAGGGAAAAAGAGGTAGAAGTAGGGATAGAGAGATGGAAGGGACAATTAAATAGAGGGAGATTTAGGAAGATAAAGATAGAGATGGTAAAATATATAGAGAGAGGGAGAGAGAGAGAGAGAAAAAAAAAAGATACATAGGTCTAAAAAGAGGGAGATGCAGAGAGGGAAAGAAATGGATGGATAAAGAGAGACATGTCTAGAGATAGGTGGGGAAAGAGGACGAGAGAGGTAGAAATGGAGATAGAGTGAGAGAGAAAGAGGAAAAAATATATAGATAGAGGGAGTTATAGGGAGGGATAAAGATATAAAGGTGTGTGTGTGTGTGTGTGTGTGTGTGAGAGAGAGAGAGAGAGAGAGAGGTAAAAACATGGATAAAAAGGAGAGATCGAGTAGATATATCTTACAAAATATATAGGGGAGAGAGAAAGATGGAAGGAGAGTTAAAGAGAGAGGAACATGTAGAGATAGAGAGGTACAAAATGAGAGAGGGGGATGGAGACATAGAATAATAAAGATATAGGGAGTGATATGTAGAGAGAGGTAAAGAGCGATAGAGAGAGATAGTAGGACACTTGAAAGAAGAGGAGTGTATGAGAGAGATAGAGATAGGGAGGGAGAAATAGGGATAACATGTATGTGTAAGGAGGAGATATACAAAGATCGAGACAAGAAGGGAGACACAGGGATGTGAATGAGAGAAATATGAATATAAATATAAATAGGGAGAAAATATGTGTGTGTGCATGTGCAGAGAGAGAGAGAGAGAGAGAGAGAGAGAGAGAGAGAGAGAGAGAGAGAGAGAGAGAGAGTGCTATGCATAAATCCCTAAGGATACATGCTATCCTTGAATTATTAACATGAAATGAATAATAACAAATTTAGTCTCTCCCTCTCTCTAACTTGTAATTTGAGTTTTTAGGTTGAAATTTATTCTATTAGATAAATAAAATTTTAAATATATTTAGAATAAATAAAATTTTTAATATAAAAAAAAATAATAAATTATATCAACTCTAATATTTCTTAATTATTATTTATCATTTAAGACATAAATAATGAAAATAAATAAATTAATGTTAAAAAGAAGAAGAAGAATTAATAAATTTAAAAACAAAATAGATTTTCCCAATAAAAACTAATAAAAGAAGTTAAGATATTTTTATTAGAATAAGATAATAATAAAAGATAGTTTTTAATTCAAAATATTGTAGACACCTAACAATGTCCTTGCATAGTTAAATAAATATATATTTTATTTAATCAATTTTTTATTTATTGAATAATATATTTATTATTTATTTAATTAATTCATTATTCTCTTCCTTTATCATTTAAATAAATATATTTATTTATTTATCTAATTAATTATTTTTTCTATTGTTAAATAATTTATTTATTTAATTAATCCATCTAATTAAATACTCTTATTTAATTAATTAATGATCCTTGTTTTCTAATTCCCACCAATCATTTCCACTTACATGGATTAACTTTAACTTTTCCACTCTTTGTGTCTTCAATGCATCTTGTAATGTATTATGAAAATTCAATATCTCCTACCAGCCACTCAATCTTATCCCTTGATTGCATTGACCTCTTAATCTTCTCCATCCTTATTTTTTTTCACATTATTCTTACCTACTGCCTAATCTTAGCCATTCATTATACCACCTCTTAATCTCTACCATTGATTTATTATACCACCTCTTAATCTCTACCATTGATTTATTATACCACCTCTTAATCTCTACCATTGATTTTTAAAGGACTTCTATAAAAACACCATTTCTCATCTTATTCGAGATCTTATAAACTAGAGCTTTTGCATACTTGTGATCTTTAGGAGGGTTTATCTTGTTATTACCATTATCATCGTCATATCTTCATAATCTTGCATCAAACAACCACAACCCATTCTTTTATATGCCCTTTTCTGCATGTGCTTCAAAGTCTGAGAGCAACTTGCCTTCATACAAGATCTTATAGGATGGGAGGACAATGGAATCAAAAGTTTCTTGAATGTGAGTATTAGTTGTTTATTCTTATGATTTGCATTCTTGAAGAAGTGAAGTGTTAGTTTATTTTTTTATCATAAATTATTTATATATTAGCGCTTTGTTTGCAACAATCTTTGGAATGGTTGAGATATATTTAATTAATTTCTTTTTTTACTGTAACTGTTCACTAAATTTATTAAATTTATTGCTTTTATCCTTCTTCTTGCTTTTGCTTTTATCCTTCTTCTCTAATCAATGATTTTTAAAAATGGATTGTTTATTTACTTCATATAGAAAATGCCTCACAAATAAAGACAAAATCACCATATTATACAACAACCATACCTACAATTACCACGATGTAAATATATTATGCATTATATAAAATTTGATTTTGAAACTTTATAATTGAAATCTCCTTGACCAATGCAGCGCTTCTCCATTTATTTAAAAAAAAAACACAGAAAATCAGCCAAAATACATGTTGTTTCCTTGTTGGGAAACTGGCATTAACATAACTTTTTCATACATTCCATTTCTTTCCACCCTTCCTTCGTGCGATACGCCCGTCACGTAAATATGACGCAATTAATTTTCCAAATCTGGTGTTATACCGTCATTAACGCAGCGCAAACGTTGACTTTACCGTCAGGTGGACGTTCTCCGTCGCCGGTGCCGGCCGTCACAAATGCCCAGAACTTTATCTCGCCAACACTCGCGAACCCTGATCTCCGTATCATTCCGAGAGGCCGTGAAACGAGAGGCGCTTAACTTTCGGACGCCTCGTCAACGGAACATGACGCTTCGCCAACGGAACATGACATAACAGCGTGTAAGAAATGAGCAATTAATAAACGGTGGCCTATAAATACCCCCGGTAGAAGCTGATCGCACTTTTCGCTGCCGAGGGTTTCTCTCATTTAACAGAGGGTTTGTGGATTTTTAACCCTAATCAGTTCGTTTTCTTTTCCGGCGCTCGAATTCGCGCAGTATTTGTGATGGATTTGGACGGATGTCGGTGAATTCTAGCGAAGATTCAGGCTGAGATTCGATGGGATCTTTTTTTTCCGCTTCGTTTGAGCTCCTGAGTAAGGAATTTGAACCGTTTTACTAAGCGTTCGATTAATTTTTTTTTTTGTTTGGGATAAGTTGAGCAATGTTGCGGCGGTAATTGTACTGTGTGTTTTAGGGGTTGGGAGATTTTGTCTGGCAGGTCTTGGCTTAAATTGTATGCTGTGCAATTTGTTGTATTGTATTTATGTCTTATTGCGCGGAGATGAGTTGTGTTGTTTAATGCGAAGTAGCCTGAGTTCGGCTTTTTCCCGGCGTAAATTTGTGCAGATTGATTGCCTTTGCCGTCCAATTTTCTCCTCTTAATATGGCTATGCGCTGAGGTGCGTCTGTTGCGGCGCTGTTTTCGTTTTTGATTTAAAGTTTCGATACCGTGACTTGCAGCTGTGTTTTTTTATTTTAATATTCATTCTTGAGGCTCTCTTCGCGGGACACCGTGACCTGTGATTTCTGTTAAAGAAAGGGATTTTGACCCGCGTACTCCGAATTCGTAAACTGCATTTCTGGCATAAAATTCAGTTTTAAATAGGCGCAGCTTGTGTCTGTTCATCTGCATCCGGTGGTAACAGAGACATTCATTAAATTTAGCCCATGGGCGATTTCTAGAGGGGTCCTCTGCACGCCACAGGTGGAGGATCCCGTACTTTCCATCTTTATGCTCCTCCAAATTTGTGGAGCTTTGGAGTGCCTGTCTGATTGCCCACATCGCTGAGAGTTTTGTTTCTAACGGGACTGGTTTGGTGTATTGGTTCAGTTTATTTAGCTGATAAGGGTACAGGAAAATGATATAGGAACCTGATAGTGTTGGAAGATCTGGCAGCTGGGCTTTGATTTGTTTGCTCGCTCAAGCTTATCGGGAAGTAGAACAATGTTCCCGTCAGGAAATGAACTGGCTCCGTCATCCGGAGGCATACCCTCAGTCATGGTACCTACACGGTTTGTCTGGCCCCATGGAGGACGTCGTGTGTTTCTTGTTGGTTCCTTCACAAGGTTGGTTATTTTTATTTGTCATACGTTTTGATTAATTATTGAATAAGTTGCACATTAATTCTCTCTACTGTCGCAAGAGTGCAACTTTGTGATTTACAATAATTATACACATTTCGATATATGCATGGAAGTGGCTTTTAGAAACAGCCACTTTTTTGTGTGTAGTTTAAAACAATGCAGTTTTTGAATGGAGATGATTTGTACAATGCAGACAATTTTAACATTTGTCGAACAACCTTGTCTCTTGTCAAAATCGATGACTGAAAAAACTACATGGTACTTGAGGAGCAGCTAAGCAAAAGCAATTATACCATTTAATCTAGATTCACACATGGGTTTTTAACGATGTCTAAGTAGTTATAGCATGAATTCAAAGATTTTCTCACGTTGTCTACAAAAATACTAACAAAATAGCAATTCAAATCTCGTTTAGGGCAACATTTTCTTCTCTGTTCAGTATATTCAAAACTGTTGGAATTGGTGCCATGGTACCCCTGTCTTTTCTCCATACTTAGGGACAACCGCAGTGGCTTTCTTTGTAAACATTTTAAATTCAGAGAAATCTCTATTTTTTTACAGTTGACTGTATTGGGGATAGAGGGCCTCTCATTCTCTTTTTTGTTGTGCCAACTTACCAAGAAACTTAAAACTACCAGTCAAAGAGTAAACACAATAATCTAATGTTTAGAACATACATGCAGTTTGATGTTGCAGTCTTTACCATAAAAAAAAGAATTCGTAAAATGAAAGGAGCAAACACCACCAAGCTTCTGTCAGCTCTCCATTCACTTACCTCTTCCGTAAAAAATTATGCAGTTTACCACGATACCCTCAGATAATAAATCCTGAATATTTTTCTAGATTTGAAATCAAAATTGTGGGGATTTACAACAAACTCCCCATGGTTTTCTGGAAAACTTGATTTATGGAAGGTCAACTATCTATGCAACATTCTCTACAAGCGATGACAGAGCCCTTGGATTTCCATTAAACAATCAATATTATGCTTTATCAAAAGTGAAAAATTCAGATTTTGTTTTGAAGGATTAGCTTTCACGTTTTTTTTTCAAACGAGTAAATATTTGTAAACATTTTAAATTCAGAGAAATCTCTATTTTTTTACAGTTAACTGTATTGGGGATAGAGGGCCTCTCATTCTCTTTTATGTTGCGCCAACTTACCAAGAAACTCAAAACTACCAGTCAAAGAGTAAACACAATAATCTAATGTTTAGAACATACATGCAGTTTGATGTTGCAGTCTTTACCATAAAAAAAAGAATTCAAAATGAAAGGAGCAAACACCACCAAGCTTCTGTCAGCTCTCCATTCACTTACCTCTTCCGTAAAAAATTATGCAGTTTACCACGATATCCTCAGATTATAAATCCTGAATATTTTTCTAGATTTGAAATCAAAATTGTGGGGATTTACAACAAACTCCCCATGGTTCTCTGGAAAACTTGATTTATGGAAGGTCAATTATCTATGCAACATTCTCTACAAGCGATGACAGAGCCCTTGGATTTCCATTAAACAATCAATATTATGCTTTATCAAAAGTGAAAAATTCAGATTTTGTTTTGAAGGATTAGCTTTCACAATTTTTTTTCAAACGAGTAAATCCCATAAGGTATCTTAGCTTTTCTCCATTCCAGATTCTGAAAAAACCCTTTATATTCCTTTGTCCGAGAGTCTAGTGTTTGCAGTTATATGTATGTAAATTTCCAACCATTATTTACTCAGTATACCCACCAATATTTGCAATCAAGCAAAAATTAAACCCACGAAGTGTTACCTGTTGTTAACCTCTCTATTTCCTCTCACTGATGCCATCACACCTCTGCTTGCTTTATCCTGTTCCTTTAGTCTATAGCAGCATGTGGTTGCAAATGTAGAAAAATCATATTTTGAATGAGTATTTCCATTCTGATGTGTCTGGCCAAGGTGCCATCCTTTTGCATTCTCATCAGCTCCAAGATTGTCAATCAAGATCAACCCCTCAAAATATGGAACTTTGAAACAGTAAGGAGAACACAAAGATATCTAATATCTAATGATATTTTTTGAATGTGTTGCAGGTTTTACTATTTTGGTCAATTTCAATTGGGACAAATTTTAATTATATGTAACATGTGTTCAATTCTGGTACCACATTGTAAGAGTCTTCTTTTAGTTCTTTATTAAATTATATGTTAAGTCATGTTTAAATTTGTGGGCAAATTCTTCGTTTATGTTTTGATATTCATAAACACTTGCTTGGCTTAAACAATTGCATGGCATAAACACTTGAAAGGTGCAATGCCATAGGCATATGAATAATAATGTTACCATGTCTTCTGAAAGACACTACATATTACATGATATGAATAAACTCAATTAATAAAGCTCAAGTTGCATGATCATTATTCAATGGACAAGATTATCTCAACAACTAATGACATTACAACCATAAAACAAAAACCAATGCCTCTTTCTTGTGGGTAAATTGGAGAATATCTCCAATTGGAGGAGGTCTACTGGACTGTGTCAGCAATGCAGGATGGAACCACACCAGAAAGTAATCACAACCTGTTAAGGATAAAGCATTATCAAGCTTAGAGAATGCTTTGTCGTAGAGAGTCAGAGACTGCGACCTAGGGGATATATTTTGCCAAAACTTGTCTGTAACTTGCACCTGACCTTATCTTGCTAGCTCATCTAAAGGCGGCTGCATCTACAGGACTGAAGGAGCTAGCCCAAAATGGCTTGAACAAAAACCATCATCGTGAAAATTGTTCTGCTTTGCTCCTAACCATGGTCCATTTAAATAAGCATTAGAATACTGTTAAACAATATGATATATAAACTAGTAAATAACATGACCACGTTTTAGCTAAACCATCTTTAAAACTTGTATTATAATCTCACTGGGGAATGAACCCAGTTTTATGTTACTTCCTTTTGCTATGAATCAAAATACGACAACAGATTTTCCCCATTACTTTGAGGCAATAAACTTAAATCGTTTCATTCACATTTGAGCTCCAGTTTATGTATAATCCTTGCAATTTTTTTTTTGTCTATTCCCATTTCTATGTAAGCATGTAAATTGCTATTCTCTAAGAACACATTCTTGGATAGTCTATACTTAAGTAACAATTTAGTAAGTGCTAATGTATGCAAACAACCCATATTAAGAATTCAGTCATAAATCAGAGTACCCAGATCTATTTAAGACTTAATTGAAGGTTACTAGATCACCCTAGAGCCTAAATTATTCTCAACTGTACTTAAGGAGTTCTAGACTACCCTGGACCATACAAGAATAAATTCAGGACTTATGCATAACAAATGCAAGTTCCTATACTTTACATTTCATATGTATGGAGTTGTTGTGAATAGCCACTAATGAAGATTGTCTTGAAGGCGATTGATTCAAAACTTTGTAGGCAAATCAATGCTTCCATTGTTTATGATTTTACCTATTTTGTAACATCATAAACATGTATTTTATAACCTTAATACAAAAGTCAAGTCTTTTAGACACATGTTCGATCAAATAATATCCATAGTAACAACTATTTTAATTTTTGATATAATATTTTCAGTTTTTTTTAGAACTCTGGCTTTTACTTCAATCAGGTGGTACCTTTTTTCCGACTGGACATCTTTTGCTTACCTTTTTAACTCAAACTATTGCCAGAACCTAACGCTTCATTAGAACTATTAACACAACTTCATCTCCTTTGACCATCTTAGAACATCTTTTATAAACAAATATCATATCTAAGATTCTAACCATAAAACCACTCAATGTGATACTTGAAAACAATGTTTGAAGAGATTTTCTAGAATATTTTTGTCTTCAACAATTTGGAAATGTTAAGGACTATCAAGAATAACAAAACATTTGCTCAGCAGGTGAACTCGTTAGTGCTGCCTGTGACCAAAAAAACACTTGCTCAACAGGTGAACCATCTTGGCATTGGCATCCATTCTGGTTCTGTGACTGACATCACTGATCCTCAAGTTCACCTTACACAATTCTAATTCACCTTACACAATTCTAAACAATTCAAAATTATGAAGGCATGTTGCTTCCGCTGTTTTCAAACCCTTGTTACAGCAGCCTTGTTACCCAAATCCTCACTGCCGTAGAAACAGAGACATTAAATTGCAGCCTCTTCGACTGAAGATCTAGCACTTCAGTAGATATTTTCTCTTGACTTGATACCTTCTGGTACCTTAGGGTTTGGAGGTGAAGAAACAAAGCAGGATCTTTGGGGCTGAATTTAAGCTGACTGCAGAGAATTACTGCTTCAAAAGCCGTTTCCCTCAAATCCTGCAATTTCCTTCTTGCAATGAAATTCCCCTGCTGGATCTTGCTCCAGCCTGTATTGTGTTGTGGACTTGGTGCGAGTCTGAGCCATGGATTCACTTGTTACCTGCATGTATTCACAGGATCTTTCTGCAAGACCCTGACCCAGACATGAGCTGAGCGTGCAGCAAGTCCGTGGGTGAGTCCCTCAACTTCCGCAAAAACTTGCAAGTACTTGTGAGTTGTGTGAATACTAGGCAAGTTTTGGATCTATGATTTTAGCCATTTATTGCATTTTAATTGTCACCACTGATCCTTGTGTTACACACTAGTCCTCATGACTGCTTGTATCCTGCTCTTGCATAGAAAAGGACAACTGTATGCTATGATTTCGTTATAACTCTAGATCTTTTGTCCACCATGATTGTTGTTTCTTTTGTTTTCTTCTATTGAAATTAATTTAACTGTGGATTCATTTCTGCAAATTCTCCGCTAAAGAAGTATGCTGTTCCATGAAGGTAACAGGCAAGATGTTGTTAATCTATAAATTGGTAATGTACACTGCAACTTAGATCATTACCCACAGAAACAATTTCCAAAACAAACATACAATTCTAACATTCCAGAAACAATTGTTAGGTGAGTGTTTCTTGAAGGTTATCAACCATCCCACATTAACATTTCTCATGTTGTGGAAGTAGCCGGAGTTGATTAATTTAAGTTTAACATTAATATGAATATCAAACAATTTTAAATCTTAATTCACTACTACTTATACTAGACACTACCAGGTTGCAACATGAGATTAGAAAAATATTAAAACTACTCTGGAAACACATCACAGCTTAATGTATGATATGTAGCCACACTTCCAAATTAAACATTACTATTCTAATATTCCAAGAACAATTGGTAGTTGAGTTCTCCTTGAAGTTACTAACTGTCCTGCAATAACTTTTCTATTTTGTGAGTAGCTGGAATTGATTAAATTAACTGAAAATTTAATTTTAATATCAAGCTTTATTTTGTTTGAGTTTATTGGTATTTGTAACATATAGTCTTGTTGGTAAACAGATTTGACACTGATTGTTTCTCCAAAACTGACCCTGTTTGCCCGAAGAGTAATGACAACCGTTCCAACAATTGGAGAGATTGTTATGGAATAACAATCTTCCTCAGCGTTTGAGAGGGGCAGCTCCCTTGTATGATGGGGGTTATTAGGTTTCATGTACTTTTAACTTGAAAGTACATAAAAGAGAAAACATAAAACTAAATGAGGATGGATGACAGAAACCCTACTTGAAGACGTAGGAATTTCAAATAGGACTTCATAATTGAAACAATTACAAGGGTTTCTCATGATAATGTATGTCTTATTATGCAATGATGATTAAAGAAGCACAATAACCCTTGACATACAAAGAGATAGGCTGTACTAGCACATACAAGTCAAGATACTAAGAAATGATGTGTTTCATCAAATCAATTACGTAGCTCTTTGAACTGAAAACCAAGGATTCCACTTGTACATAAAGAGATTACTAATTTAACGTACGAGAAGTTTGTAATAATAACTCACGAATGCATTCAAGGCATACAAACTCAATGCATTTGTCATTATTCTTTTGAAAATATACAAGTTTAAAAACCTTAGGTACAAAGTATGAGCATAAAAATTCTCCAAAAGTTTCTCTAGGCAATTCTTCACGAGTTTCCCCTTCATAAGAGCCCCCCGAGTTATCATAACAAAGATTAAATGAGTTATAGAAGAACAATTATTTTTAAATATTAAAATTATCCCGGAAACATTTAATGCTCCCCATAATAACTATATAGGAAAACATGCATAATTTTTGACTGGCAAGGTATTTTGCTTTATTTCGACCAGACATCAAAGGGTTGGGACACCAACTACCCAGAAAAATTTATTCATGACGAGATTTTAAGGGCAAAATTTTAATAACTTGTGAATATAGGATGATAAAAATCAAAGCACTAAAATCTTGCATATGGTGAAATCGGTAGATGCGAAATGCGGTCACATTTCTTGGAAAACTATCAAAGACACACCCGTAAAATGGTTTCTCTTGACACTTTGTAATTTTCAAGATTTAATTGTTTTCATGTTTGTTGCATCATCATAGCTGCTTGCAGGATCTCGATTGAGATGAAGGGTAATTCTTCTTTGACTGAGTATGCCTTTAACATAGTTCCAACCTTGTATAACACTCTAAAGATGGATGATCGAAAAGGTGAGCATATAACACATGTGGCATCATTATTTGAAAACCCAAATTTGACTTGTTAAAGGTTATAATTCCTAACAACGCTCATTGTTTTTTATGCAAAAAATTATTTTGTGGTGTCGAAACAACACTCTCTCTGAAATCCTCTCTGAAGATTGATATCCACCAGGTTGACACATTGTCACATAAGATGGGAAGAGTTGTAGGACCATTCTGGGAAAGGGCCCAGATTGATAAAAAACCTGGTGGACATATAAGATGGGAAATATTGTAGGACAAACTCTGGGAAAGGGCCTATTGTTGAAAACTTGTGTTTTTATGGTTCCGTTGCCTCAAGCCCTGGCCGTTAATTTGATTTTTGCCATATATGGGTACACATGCAGTTTGTTTTCTTGTTGTTGCAGGTGGAAAATATGTTTTGCAGTCTGGATTTGCCTTGTGGACAGGAGTTTTAATTCAGTTAATTATTTATATAATGGCATGCCATGGTTTGATGGTTGTGCTGGGAACCCAGATGTCCTTTGTAAAATTTGCAGGTGTAGCTGCACAGCACAGGATAGATCCGGCTGAAAAGAAAAACAAAACTAGCAGAAAACAGAGATCAGAGCTGCAAATAATAATGAAATTCTATTAATCACATTGTATAAATCTGTATAAATTACAATGAATAAATAATTGCAGAAACTGAGATTATGGAGGTAACAAAGGCAGAAATAAAAAATATCAACTATGTCTCGTTTTAGTTAGCTTATGCATAGATTGCATAGAACATGCAAACATCATGCAATCATAAGTTTTCCACAAATTATGGAACAAACTGAAAGTTATGCACTAACACCCCCCCTTAAGTCTAACTAAGGAGACATAAGCCTAATGAAAATAAAAAGGAAAGAGGGAAAACCTAGTGGGAACAAGCCCTCCCGTCAAAATTTACACTAAGTTTGCATGGCAGCTACTATGCCGCAGTATCCTTCACTCCAAGAAGGTCTTGCAGAAAGTGAAAATTAAAAGAAGTGGCATGGAAGGACCAAGTATTCACCCACAATATGCAGTCATGGAAGATGCTCGAAACTAGATGTAGAAGATGGTCCAAGTTCATTGACCAACATTCCTTTCCTGAGGAAGAAACAAAACTAAAATACAAATACATGAATGCTTCCCATTTTGGATAGGAATTGGTTGGAAGTGGAATCCAAATGTATGATGACGTCTATGAAAACTGATCAGAGATATCCACGCCCAATGTTGAAAGTTGTCATAATTAAATAGGCACTGCTGCAGATAACAATCTAGAACTGATGAAGACCAATGTAGATCATAGTCCAAAGACAAGATGACCCCTCCAAATGTTGCTCGAATGTCCTGAAGCCAATGCCGAAGTGTGACAAATGCTGATTTGATAAATTAGGTACCAAAGAAGATTTAGGTATAGTCACCATGGATGTATGTTGATAATTGGACCAATGAGAATTTGGTACTGCCATGATAGAAGCAAATATAGGCAAAGAGAGAACAAGAGGGTCTGAAGATGTGTCCATAACATCATAAGAAGATGAATCAACTCTATAGGAGCTCTCAGAAAAGAGGATATAAAGGCCTCAATGGTGCCCTCTAAGTAGTCAATGTGGGACTTTACAAACAATGATGTAATCTCTGGTAGAAATTGATCCCAATCAAGAAGACAAAGAGATAAATTATCCTACTTAACAGGAATAAGAGTCTTAATCAATGAAGGTACAACAACTGTCTTTGTAGGTGGAGAAGGAGCAACTTGAGATTTTGATGCACTCTCAAGTAAGAGTTGAAAAGATTTATGTGAGAAATTAGGACACAATTTAT
Source organism: Chamaecyparis obtusa (assembly GCA_027943335.1). Classification (NCBI taxonomy): domain Eukaryota; kingdom Viridiplantae; phylum Streptophyta; class Pinopsida; order Cupressales; family Cupressaceae; genus Chamaecyparis; species Chamaecyparis obtusa. The sequence goes on from BSBK01000537.1 coordinate 792,864, forward strand.
AAAGATAAGAAATTTATAAAATAAAATAAATCTATAAAGCTTTTGAATATTTTAAGAAAACTAAAAACTAAAGAATTAAAATAAAATAAATCCAGAAATTTATAATAAAATAAATCTATAAAATATTCTACATGTGTATTGCCCTGCGTGATATTTTATGACTCTTGATAAAATTTTAAGCAGGGGAATACATAGAGAATATTTTATAGCTTTTTTTTATAGACTTTCATATGAGCATATAAAATAAAATTTGAAGGCCTCTTATATGACCGAAATTCATACATTTATTTTTCTACGTTACAAACATTGGCTTTGAAATATTTGAATAAAATTTTGCACAGCTGAGGTATATGTGGTCTCGGCTCTGAAAACACTGGCAAAAAGAAATCATCTGCACTGAATGAAATTGCTCCTCTCTCCTCCTGGCGTCACTACGCTACTGGGAAAAGATGCACAAAAATAATGCATTCCCACAGGGACCGTTAATTTTTATTGCAGGTATCATCAGATGCAGATCGTTTTCCTTGGCAGCTGAATAACTACGCATCTGGAACGGCTAAAATTAGCAATTTTTTCAGAAGCGACTTGCTATGGAATCTGTGCTGTACCATATTTGTACCTGTTTTTGGTACAGCAGCGTACCAGACAAGCTAGGGTGTCGTATCCTGTAACTCTGGTTTCTTGTTGAACCAGCTGAATGAAGCCAACAGATCTGGAGCAGCCACCATAATCATCATCAAATAGAATAATCCCAACCTTAAATATGCACCTATATTCAGCTTCCTGGGCACCCTGCCGTTCAATGTCATGTTTCAATTAAGTAACTCAATGGATCTTTTGAAGCAGTTTATAATAACTTATTTAATTTGTTATAGTGATTTCAAACATGTCACTTGAAAGTTGAATAGTATCTTTATTTATTTTTAATTTTGCTTGAGTAATATTAAAAGCAATATGACAACTGTTATTATTTTAAATTTTAAATTTGAACAATGAATATGTATCATGACATTTGATTTTGACAAATTAACATTGACGTATTATTTTTATGGTCATTTTCTTATTATATGCATGTTATGTGGCTATCTGAACTTTTTTCCTGTTTTAAAGTTAAAATACACACTTATCCAATCACCCCCTATTTTCTTGGTGTATTGCCATACTTGAATCCTGAAACTGAAACAGGAACCAGTAACTTAGTTTCAAACATCTGACTGTACTCTCCAGGTGGAGTGTTTCATGCATGAGCTGGGCCCTTCTTATATATTAAAATTATGTTATGTATTTATTGAAACGTTTCATTGATGTTATCATTCTAAGAGCTTTTATTATATGTAGCAGGTGGGTGGAAACCTTGCCAATGTCTCCAGTAGAGGGATGCCCATCCGTTTTTCAAATTATTTGCAGCTTGGCACCAGGCTTACACCAGGTAAGAATGTGTTGGCAAGAATTTTAGGAGATGTGAATTGGTGTTTCTTCCATTTCCACAATTTTCTTATGGTAAATTTATTCTTTACTTCTGCTGCAAAAACAGTAGTTCAATCAAATTCTATCTAGGAACACGAACATCTTTTTTAAGGTTACAGATTTATATGTTTGTTCTATAGGTACTGTTTATATTCATCTTTAGTACATTTTCTTTTTTGGTTTTAAATTTCAAGTTCGTTTATTTTGATGAGCCCCCAGTTCCAATGTCCGTATGGCGTCCCTGGGGTACTGAGTGCTGGAGATGTGCCTCTGTGAAGTAGAAGAAATTGTACACAGCAATGTCATCTTGCTAGAACTATGGGTTAGGGAAAATCCACAGTCCAGCCTAAATGCTAATACAGTTATCAGTGATATGCCCTGTATGCTGGGATACATTTATGAATAATATATATATTGGAGTTCACAAAAATGAACTATTGTCATTGAAACATGCTTTCTTCGTGATATTTAGTTCTTTAGAGTCTTTTATTTTCGGGACTGACAAAATTGTTTATCATTGCTGATAAACTAATTGTTAGGGTCAAGCCCATGGCAGATGCTTTACTGACAAAATTGTTAATCATTGCTGACAACTAACTCTTAGAGTCAAGCCATTGACAGATGCTTAAATCCAAGACAAAACACTTGTACTAAGGGTACTGTTTCTGCGTTAGTGAAAGCTGATAATTTTTAGGTTTACAGGGTTTTTTGTACTGTTGGATTTTTCTTCCATTACTCTAGTCTCAATCTTGAAAAACATGTACATTACTGCAAGCCTTTCTCTTTATTGGTCTAACACAATAGTTTCTGCCAAATGTGTAATAAGCCCACATGCATTAGGAGAATAAAATAGAAAAATAAATAAATAAATAAAAGAATTAGGATTCTTAGGATAGAAATAGATTGTTTTAGAAAGAAACTAGTCAGCAGTAAAATAAATCTACTTCAAACAATAGACTTAAGTGGAAGCTAAATTTTAGGAACATAGTTTGAAATTTAGAAAGAGCAGCAAAGACTTAAACATTTTGTAAGAATGTAATGCATATTAGCTTAAGGTAACTGAATAATTAGGACGTGAGCACTCTTTTTTATGAAGGGTTGAAAAATAGATTGCCCTGAAGATTTGTTTTCACCAGTTGAGAGTGGGACGCCTCAGAGCTTGTGTTGTTCCAGTAATTCTAGAACAAATTTAATCCTTTCAAAGTTTTCATTTTCTACTTTTGTGAAGTGATAATGTTCCAGATGAATGATAAGCTTCTTGAGATGCATGCATTATAAAGGTTTTTGTGTGTTTTAGTTGTATAAATGATCATTACAATATGGTTGTAGAGTATGTATGTGCTGAAAAATGTAGGACATCTAATTATTAATTCCGATTTCATAATATTGTGCTTCTATGATTGTCTGGAGAAATTAATTGATTGAACGTGTAAGTAATATCCAGTATCTAAAGGGCAATGACAAGGTTTGCTTCAGTTTTCAGGAACAAATTCTTACAGGGACCTTTGCTGATTCTCGTGAGAAATATTTGTTCCCTATTGCTAGACTGCACCTTTTGCGGAGTGTCATGATTAAAAAGTCATGATAGTTTAATTGAAATAAGACTATTTTCATACAATGTAGGATATTGAAAATTTGAAAGATGCTAGGCCAACTAACTTGCAAGTGAACTTTTAAAAGTGTTAAGGCAATGATGTATGCTTCTTTTTGCAGATTTCTGCCCCAATGGTTGCTTTAATGAACCTTGTTGACCCTCAAATCCATGATAGGGAATTTCAAATATGAAATGGGAAGATAGTTCAAGAGCTTTATTGGACAACTATGCATATTCAAATGGAATCATAACGTTGTTCTGCATACCTATTTATAAAAGAAAATGTACACTATGTAATTTCATTATGAATCAAATTTAGACTTTTGCAGACATAGAAGTATTCAAGGTCTAATTCCGAAGCGTCATAGAAGTATTCAAGGTGTAATTCTGGAAGATAAAAGTAATTAACTGTTTTTTAGTAAACTAAAACTACTTTTCGCTTATGTTAATGTGTATGGATTCTTGAATTAAGTGATCAATATGGAATATGGGAGCTTAATGTTTCTCAGAAGAATAATCTTATTGAAATCTTGATAATTTTCAGGTTTATAAAATCTATCCCGTTGCGAAAAATGTCCTGGTTGATCAATGCCTATGTTAGATGGTCAATAGTTTTTGTTGATACAATTGGTAATTCCTTTAACAGTGCTTGAATTTCAAAACACTAAACATGAAGTATTTAAAATTCAAAACGGTAAACAGTAAATTTTTCAGTTGAATTTGTCTATTTTAGATGGTCATTAGATTCCATTGGTGATACGAGAGCTTGATGTTTCTTAGGATTTTCTAAAGTCATTCCATTTGGTTCAGGATAGTAGATTCATCAAAAAATGATTGGAAGGGTTCAAAAAATACAATATACAAAATGTCGAAAAAATCATAACTTTTTCGGATGCCAAAATAAATTTTTTAAGGAGTTCTACTTCACGACATGCTTTCTTCAGTTCTTGGGGAAGACATCTTTCACATGGCTCAATGGATTCTCGAGACAAGTAAATTTATTTTTCCAAAATGATTTTTTTGAGTCTGCATGGGAGTCACTTCATCTAGTCTATTGTCTCATGACTACATTTTCAGTTGCACATAGCAGAGAGCAGAGCAAAGCACATGGGCAAGCCTACTTCATTTACTCTGGTAAGTATTAGAGGAAGCCAAAAGTACTGTTAGATTCTCATATCGTCTCAGAAATTGCTGACTTTTTGTAATAATCAGAGTCTAATCACTTACATCTTTTCTTAAAGATATTGGACTCAACAATAACTTGGCTGACCCAATTTTTTTTCAGTCAGGAAAATCTCGGCAATAAGCAAATTTTCTGAACATTAAAAACAAGATAAATTTATTAAAAAACCTTCAAAAAACATGCACACTACTGAAAACAATTTATTACTGATTTCCTTGATATATAGATCAAAATAAAAATCTAATACACATTTACTAAAAGATGAGTTAAATGCATATTAATTTCATATAAATAAAAATTACAATTTAAATTTTTAATGCCCAAAATTTAAAAATTACAAGGATCGAGAAAGACTCCCAATGGTACTCTCCATTTTAAGGAACCTTGCTTCTGCATCAAACTCCTCTTCTCTTTTCACACTTCTTAACTCTCTTCTCTTTTGTGATCCTATAACTTTTCCAAAGGCAATGGCTTCTTTCCACTTGAACAGGCTCTGGGTACAAATCTGCAAAATACTCTCAACAACAAACTCTCTCAATGGAGTGAACTAGCTTTGAAATCTACTGATCCATAAGCTAGGGAGGATACTCCTTCCTCTCGTGTAGTTATCAATTTTCAGAATATAGACAGAGTTGAACTATAAGAGCAACTAGTGACTGAACTACTTGCAATTAAGAACAAGAAAGCAGAGAACATTACCATAAACAATGGAGATACAAAATAATTAGTGTGGAGAAATCCCTTGTGGGCCCAAACTCCGCCAAATTGTGAGACATGCACACTCAGGTGCTCCAAAATGGCAGTATTTAAATGATCGTAGTCCTTAGGCTATTGAGGAGTCCTCACAAGCAATTGAAACCTCTCCCCAAAACCAATTTGCAACTCTCCAATGAATTTCCTGCCTCTATATATTCAAAACACGAGTGCACTAACAATAGCTCCCAACACTCAAGTTCCAATTCTCTACAAGCTTCATTTAATCTCAATTCTGCCTCAAACATGTTATCTATAGATTCTGAAGCACGCAGGAAGCTAAAACAATCACTAAGGAAGAAGGGGGGCTTGCAAATCATTAATTGGATCCAAAAAGTTGCTCACATCTGGATAAAATTAGCTCATTGCATTTGACATTCTGGGGACTGGTGTTTGCTGCTTTTTGCAGTGAGTCATGTGTTTGCCACTTTGTCAGGCTTCTTTGAACTAATAGTTTCAAAAGCCATAACTTTTGCATATGGAGTCCAAATAAGATACCTCTATATAAATTGCTTTACCTTTTAAGAGGGATCCAAATATGCAAATCATACTCAACTTTCGATTCCATCTAAACCCTGTTTTTGCCTTTACAACACAACTGTATCTATGTAATGTCCATTTTGGGATATACTTAAATCTTGCCATAAAATCACAAGTTCAATTAAAATAAGAGATACTGTTCATTAAAATTAAAACTTACCAATTAACAATTGTCTTTCCAACATAAACTTTGGTTTAACTTTAAATTCTGCAATAATGTTAGCCAGACTCTGAAATGTAATGCATAAGGTAAATTATTTCTGAATGTAATGCATAAGGTTAATTATTTCCATAAGGATTAGGTTTCCTATAACTTATAAATGCATATAAAACAATTACAATAATAATTAAATGGTATTCTATATCTAAACCATGTAATATCAATTGAACTCTCTAATTTCTCCTCCAACAATCAACCATACTATGGATTGTGGAAAACATAATAGGATGTCTAGAGACTGTTCACCACAACTAAGCCCAAGGGCACGGAACATCCAACCACAACTCGTGCTGGTGTGCATACATTGTGGGAACTGGTCTGGTGCACTCCTTCTAATGCTTACTTATTAATCCATAAATGATTGTTAGTAGGAAAAATAGAAATATTAAGTCAATAATTAAAGAGAGTCTAAACAGATTAATAATTCCACGAGTATCTTAAATTAAAATACACGATAGAATATATATTAAATGATCACATTGCATACCATTTACTTCCTCGACCCCTGTTTATTGAATCCATATTGTACACACACACATCAAGCAATTAAGGATCAGATCTTATATATATATATCATTCAATTGTTTTTGAATGATTGACTGATTGAATGAATTCCTTTGACTGTATAATGTGAGGTATTGGTGAGTGATGATTAAGTGATAGTTGATTAGATGATTGATGAATGCTGGTTTGATATATTGGTGAATGATTATTGAATGTATGTTGATTTGATTGCTGAATTGTTTGTTTTTTTGATCCCAAGATGAATTGATGACTGATGTGGATTTGATGGTTGTTTGCTTGATCTTGCTGATTGATTGTTTTCTTGATTTCTTGAGGGATGTGATGATTGATAAGTGATCCTTCTTGGAAAGAATTCTCCTTTATACTTTATTGGTGAAAGGGTCCCCACAGTTTATAAGAATTGAGTCACCACTTTAAATTTTTTCCCTTTGAAATAATATATTATTCCCCAAATTGATCTCCTTTGGATGTCTTCCTCAAATGAAACCTTCTCACCTTTATATCTTCCAGTTTGAGGGACAGTCATACATCTTCATCATGTCTACCCTTTGCAATGGTCACAACCTTTCACAATTGCCACCCTTCGAAAGAGTCACAACCCTTTATCATTTCTGCCCTTTGAAAGGGTCACAACCTTTCATAATTACAACCCTATGTTCAAAAAGTCACAACCCTTCATCATTGCCGCGCTTTGAGAGGGTCACAACCTTTTATAATTACAACCCTTTGAAAGAGTCACAACCCTTCATCATTGCCGCCCTTTGAAAGTGTCACTTCCTTATTTTCTTCCCTTTCCCTTTTTTTCCATTAATCCTTCCTTTTATATCTCATGTTTGATGGGGTTATAGAGTTAAATTTCATTCCTTTTGACCATTCATTAAACTTAACTAAATTTTAATTATGTTATATTTTAATTTTATTCTTTTAATTTAAATTTTATTTTGTTATTGTTGTTTATTATTAAATTCTATTTCAGAAAGGGGATATTACAATCTATAAGGCCAACAGTGAGCGAGACTAAACCTGGAAGGATATCTCCTCTGCCAAAGAATGCTCCAAATGTCACGTACCATCCTATACCTCCTCAAAAATTAAAGTAGGCCACTGTAGAGAAACATGCCATGAAGTACAAAACTGGATTAGATTTTGACTATGGTCCTAGTAGCTACCTAACTAATGCATATGCGATGAGTGTTTTTTGGACAATGATAGGTGTGTTGAAGGCCAAAGTAGAATACTCAGAGATATGAAAATTTATTTCATATTTCAATGAACCACACTCGGCTCACATCCTGGAATGTTTGCTTTGATCGATTATAGGATTGCAAATATTAATAGCTGCTCTTCTCCTTGCAAATTCTTCACTATTTGTAAGTGCTTAAATACTTATGAGCGTAAAGTCGTAAATCCATAGATATGGACTCTAGACAGGAATTTGCTTTGAAAATGTGTTACATCTTCCATTGCTATGCTGTTATTTAAGACACTTAATAGATTTTACAATGTCAACTATGCTTTTAGGTGTAGGAGCCTTTGTCGCCTTTGTCATGCCCAGAATTTTTGTCAATTTAAAAAAAAATTAAAAGCACAAACAGTTATGACTTTCTCACATATATTTTATTCCTTTGACCCTAATTTATCTCCTAATGTTGAAGATCTATGTCAAGGAAGGTAAAGGGGAAAGGTTTCCTCCAACATATATACCATAGGGTTTATTTCCAAAATGTATTTAGCTTGTCACCTTTGTGCAGTACCTGTTACTCCTGTATGTCCTATCATGTTCTGGCACACTTCCACTCACACATTAATATAGTGAATGGTTAAATCACCTTGCAGCATTAATTATTTCTAAGGTACTGTATCTAAGGTTCACCATTATTTCTAATAAAGTTAGCCATCATATGAGAAAAATATTACATCCTGTAAGGTCTAATGGCGAGACATGATCATCCTACATTATAAGAAATGGAGGCTTTATTGCCAAACCATATTTCACACATACCTTTTACATATTTGTGGAAATCAAATGCATGAGCATCAATGTCTGAAATAAGTGGTCACAACAGAGTTCTTGTCCAATAGAAGTTGTTAGCTTCTTTGAAACAATGTCTCTGAAGTAGATTTCAAAATATATAACATCTAGGAGTGCAATAACTAGTTATAGATGCTCTTATGTGCTGATGGAGTGTTTGCAAGCCCATGAGAAGAGTTCATGAGACAGACCCGGAAGACGGAATAATTTTGAGTTGATGCTTCTAAGTATGAGTTGTGATACTTGTATATTTGTGTAGGCTATACAAACATGATCTGAAGCACACCAGCGTTTTCTGCCCATTTATTTATTTATTTTTTTGTCATGCAGCATATTTAAAATAACTTTCTATAGTTATCATATTTTGACCATCCTGCTTATAGTATTATGTGTACTCCTATTTTGCAGTACAAGTTTATTGTTGACGGAGACTGCAGGCATGATGATCAACAGCCTGTAATGACTCCCACCTTTGGGACTGTCAATAATTTCTTATATGTTACAGCTCCAGAGCTTCCAACAGCGGTAGTAACTCCACCAGGAATGGAATCCCAAATGGAAGTAGATCGTGCCTTTCAACATGTAAGTTGGAAAAGATATGTAATGCATTTTCTGTGTTGAGGGCTTGCTGATGAATTTTGAAATGAACACTAAATTTGATTGTTTTGAAGAATATGCCCAGACAATGGAGTTGAATAATGGCTGTAACATATTGTGGGTAGAATACTTACACAAGCTTCAATTGCCCGCTATTTTGTTCTTAGACCAGTGAATGTATTGTTGGAAGCAAATCTATGTGCATTTTCAATCGCTCTGCATATTCCTTGTGGTATTGTGTCAAAAAATATCTTAGACACCCTGAATTAATAAGGTTTATGTTGCTAGAGCCATAGGAGATCTATTCATCATGATCAGAATCAAAGTTAAATGGAGGAATAAATATTATAAATTTACTTTTCATTTCCATCCGCCTGCTTCGTCAATCCTAAGCTGATGTCCGTCAACATTTACCCTGATAATTGTCAAAATCTAATCAATTGCTGAGACCGGTAACTCTGCTTATGATTTCAGTATTCATTTTGTAGTGCATGATTCATTATTGCGATCCCAAACAGGTCACATTGTCAGATGATGCTCTGCAGGAGCAAGTCCAGAGGATTTCACAAGCAGAGGTAGAAGTTTCAAGGCGCCGAATCATAGATTTCTTATCATCACACACTGCCTATGAGTTACTTCCTGACTCAGGCAAGGTATGTGCAATGTGCATGATTGTGAATAGTGTTTAATTTACACATGATTATTTGAGGAGCATACTGTCATTTCCTCTGCCTTCATGTCTGCTGTGACTATACAGTGGTTTTATTACTTATAAATTTGCAGGTTTTCGTTTTGGATGTTAGTGTACCTGTGAAACAAGCGTTTCATATACTTTATGAACAGGTATGCAATTTTCTTTTCATACCTTATCTATGCCTTTCCAGTTATGTTAAGTATTACTTTCATTTGCATGTGGTCCACTATTAGAATTGCTCATGCCAATGCTTAATTTACCAAAGTAGATTTCAACTATGAATGGCTGAATTCAATGATTAATTGAGAGTTCCAAGTATTTTGATAGAGTTGTATGATTTGCCACTGTGCCACAAAATAAATAAACATGAAGGAATTGCACAATTATTATGAAAAAAGAGACACAAAGAAACATATACATTGTGAAGAACACAAGTTTACCTGGATAAATCCTTTGTGGATGTGAATTCTAGCAAACATCTTTGACTCCTTTTTATTCACCAATTTACATATTACAAATTTACAAGTGGGTTCAAATTGAGAGCATCACTAGACCATTATAAGATGATAACATGCTTCTACTTTGAGCCGCTTTCCTGTGCAATGAATTCACAACTCGGATTGCTGAACACAAATCCTGCATATTGCTGCATGTTACCATCAAATTAAGATGTTTTTGCTAATTGCAAGCAGACTTGTTAATGCTTACACAGAAAGAATGAAATTATATTAATGTCTACGAATGATTAAGAATATGTGAAAGGTACTGAAATGTATATCAGATAGAATGGCAAAGAAGTAGGGAAAAAGAGGCCCTAGATTCAAAGCAAATAAAATAAAGCATTAAAAAAAGGAAGCTAACCCAAAAAGGGTAACCCTTTAGTAATGGGTATCAGTATACATATAACTGGAGGGTCTCCACAAAGCAGCAGAAGCAGATGACGACTGTGTTGGAAACCAAAAATATTAGGTTCCTGTATTCTAGGACCCATTGAAGGAGCACATGATATTATCACCAATCAGCATTGGGCTGCGAATGCTGTTATTAGAATAGTATATTTTATTTATTAATGGTCAATAATGTACTTTTAGATAGATTAGATTCTTTCTAATATAGTCTTCAGATATTGATTGTTTCTTAACGAAACAATAACATTGTAACTGCTATAAAATGTACAAGCAAATACAAGCAATTACCGTTAAATTAACATGGTATCAGAGCAGGAAGGTTTTTTTAAAATTTTTTTTCGTCATTCTAAAACATTCCAAAGATATTTTTAGTGAAAAATTTCAAAGATTTTTTTTTGTTCGATAAGCTTTCTGGAAATACGACTTTCTTCTGTATGTACCCATCTGAAGGGTTTGGAAGGTCGTGTCTTTTATTTTTCTGGCTTGTTTTCTTTCTATGGAGCCGTGTTAGGGTCCCTGTGATCATGTTTTCTGCCCGCACAACAAAGATTTCAAGTGTTGTGGACCATTTTGCCTGCGCGTCCTCTTCTCTTGTCTCAGATTTTTGCGTCTTTTTACAATGCGATGACCATTTTCTGCGATGGGAGGTCGTATTTGGGCTGCCAAATCTTGCACAATTTTTTACCTTGCATCTGCGTGCGACCCCTTCTCTGCAGATGGCTGTGTTTAGGTGGGATTTTCATCGTGTGCTAACATGTTTTTTTTCATTTTTCTTCCAACGACCAGAGATTTGCGTTTATTTTTTTCTGCACAAAGTTTAATCTTAGGATTTGTTCCTGCTCGGGATTTTTTTCTCGGATTTTTGTTTTGTAGAATTTTGTGTTGGTTTTTCTGGCAGACATGATTTTTTCAAAATTGCTTGTAATTTCTGGGCATGGCTAGGGTTTACATTCGATCCTTTTAAGTTCTGGCCTGGACTTAGGGTTATTTGTAAGGTTGCACATGTACAGGGGTACTTGGGTACTTAGGGTACGGGTAAGGCTATTTTTCAAAATAGGGGACGGGGGGTATACTTGGGTACATCAATTTAAAAATAAATATAATTTAATACTTAATAGAAAATCTGAAAATATGAGTCATGAAAATAAGTTTTGAAAACAAGAACAGTGATAAAGTTTGCAGATGTAATGTATTGTTTTCAGTTTCAGATTTGCAATATGTTTGTAATAATAATATATGCTAAATGTTTAGATGCATAACAGAGAAGGCAAACTTTAAACATGAATAAGAAGATCATAAATGATTTAACAATGACATATTGCAAATGATAAACTTCTGACTTGAACAATGAAAAAGTTTACTGTTAATCATTATTGTATCAAAGTTTCAAACTGATTATGTATTGATTTAAGCTTGGTAAACAGCAATCTGATATGCAAACAAAAATCGAAACAAAATTAGAAATCTTAATCAAGGTCCGTATCTATGATGCTCTCCATTGAGCACCCACTGAGTATGCGGTACTTGGGTTCGTGTACTCAGTACTTGGGTACATGTACTAGTACTCGGTACGTGTCCTAGGGGTATGGGTACAAGTACCCATGCAACATAGGTTATCTGCAATCTTGCAGATTTTTTTGAACATTCTTAAGCTTTTGCAATTGTTGATGACCTAGGGTTTTCAACAGTTTGTCTCAGAATTTGGGCTTGCATTTTGAATGTGTCTGTCTTTTTTGTGCATTGGGATTCATGTCTTGGGTTTCGTACTATCAGAGTTAAGCCTCTTTGAATTTACCTTGTTCTTTGTGCCTTGAAAAGCATAAAAGATAGCTTCTTTGACCAACGTAATGTTGGAAGGTAGTTAGAAGTTTAACGACCGCAACTACGACACTTGGAAGCAGTGGATGATGACAATTTTTGAATATCGGTGCCTTGACTAGATTGTTCTAGGCAATTCTACTCGTTTGGCAGCGATGGATGTAGGTTAGGACAAATTTGATGAGTGGAATCAGGAAGCTCTGATGCTCATTTAATTGTGGAACATTGATGATTAGTTGTCTTAGGTACCTTTAGGCAAGACAATTGCTGAAATTCGGGACCATTTGAAGGCCCTCCATGAAAAGTCTAACAAAAGTCGTGCATTCTTTCAGAAGAACATGCTTTTCTCAACGGTGATGGATGAAAGGATGTCTCTATAGGAGCATCTCATGAAAATTCAAGACATCCATGATCAGTTTGAGGCGATTGGTTGGAGGTTGGAGGAAGAAGACATGGTAGTCATCGCTCTGAAGAGTCTACCAAAGTCTTATGAGCACTTTATTGAGATGCTCAATATTACCTCAACTAAGGTTGACTTGAAGTTTCCAGATCTTTGTACCAAACATCTGTAGTAGGATTGTTGGAGACAACAATTTGATAGTGGTGCTAGTTCGTCCTGCACATAACATGCCTTCATAGCAAAATCTTTTGCTAAGGACAAAGGGAATAGTCAGCCCTCTCAGCAGAAAGGCCTGGTTCAATCCCAGGACAGCTCCAAGAAGAAGAACATTTAGTGTAATTGTTTCCACAAGTATGGCCACATGAAGAAAGATTGTTGGCTTTGTTCTTTTGAATAGAAGAAGCAGGGAGGGTCTCACTAGAAGGCTAGGGTTGCAGAGCACACTGAGCATAATGAATCTGCCTTTTATGCCTTTATGGGTAAAAGACCAACAAATCATGTTAAGTCCTCTGCCTGGTATATTGATTTAGGTGCTTCTCGATACTTTACTCATAAGAGGGATTAGTGTATAGAGGATATGCCATTCATTGATTCATTGATATTTGGAGGGGAAGAGTATATTGTTGTTGGCAAGGGCGACGTGCAAATTCAATTTGGTGAGAGGAATTTAATTTTCCTCAATGTATACTATGTTCCAAGCATGAAACTCAACCTTCTCTCTATCAGTCAAATTATGAGACTCTTCTTGGTTTGATGTGGTATTCAATTTGCACAAATGCAACTTCATTGATCAGGAGACTTGCACTATAGTTGCTATAGGTATTGAGGATCATGGTCTTTATAGACTTGTTGACATTGTTGATTCTCAAGAGCATATTATGGTAGCCAAAATTTCTATCAGCAATCTCTAGCATTAGCGCTATGGGCATCTAAACATACATTATCTCTCAACTAGTTTGAGAGGATGGTTGCTGGCTTTCCTGAGATTCAGACTCAAAATCATGGAGTTTGTAGAGCTTGTTAGGCTAGAAAGCAACATCAAACTCCATTTTCGGATGGTATACTTGGCGAGCTTCCAAGGTATTACAGTTGGTTATGCTGATGTTTGTGTGCTAATGAACACTCCTTTAGTTATTGGGTCTAAGTATTTTCTGTTATCTGTTGATGATTTTAGTAGAAAAATGTGGGTGCATTTTCTTAAACAAAAACATTTAACATGTTTCAAAAGTTTAAGGCGTTGGTAAAAAAAGAGTTCGGTCATCAAATAATAACTCTTAGGTGAGATAATGCGGTTGGTCTATTGTCTTCCTTTAGGTCCACCTAATGGGAGGGATTCAGTTGACTCTGACTCCAAAGTTGTGGAGTCTCTCAGGCATGTTATTGTACCACCCAACTTTTCTTAGGAAGATCTACATCCTATTGAACCTGTTCCAACCATTCCAAGATCAGATGTTGGTACTTCTACTCTCTGACCTTAATGGTGGGCCAAGACTATAGGTGATCTTCACGATGATGAGCTTATTAAGGGTAGATCAAGTAGATAAAAAAACAAGTTGTGGATTATAGTTAATTTTGCTCTTATGACCAATATTCATAGTGTTTATGAGTCTCAATCTTATTCAGAGGCCAAAGGTATACCTGGGTGGGAACATGTCGTGGAAGCTGAATACCATAATCTTGTGAAGAACAACACTTGGGTTATGTCTAATCTTCCACTTGGGAAGAAGCCGATTGGCTGCAAATGGGTGTATATTAAGTACACGGATGATGGAACCCTTGATAAGTACAAAGCTCGACTAGTTGTTAGAGGATTCTGAGAGAAGAGGGTATTGATTATGAGGAGACTTTTGCTCCCACAACCAAAATGAGTACCATTTGGCTTATCCTTGCCCATTCCTCAATGGTGAGTTGCAGGAAGAAGTCGATATGATGCAGCTTCCTAGTTTTAAAGTTACCGGTAAAGAACACTAAGTATGTAGATTGGTGAAAGCACTCTATGGCCTAAAACACGTTTGTTGGGCTTGTTACATAAAGATTGATAAGTACCTCGGTGATCAAGGCTTTTAGAGGAGTCCTTTTGATTCCAATATGCATGTCAAAACTATTGGTGCTAATATTCTTCTGCTTGTCATATATGTTGATGATCTGATTATCACTTGTAGTTCTGCACGTTTGATTGATCAGATCAAACAGTGTTTGTGCTAGTCCTTTGGCATGATAGATTTAGGTGTTGAGGTTTGGCAGATAGAAAGGAGCATCTTTATCTCTCAGTCGAATTATGCCAAGAGTTTACTGGACAGGTTTCGAATTGCAAGATTGCAAACCTGCACCCACACCTATGGAAATAGGGCCAAGTCAGCCAAGGCATATTGCATATTCACCTATGGTGTATGAATTTGTGTTCAAGGCAACTAGTGGGTAGCCTCATATATCTCACAGTTACTAGACTTGACCTCAGTTTTGCTGTGAGCTACATCTCTTGCTTCATGATAGCCCCTAGAGAAAAAACAATGGGTTGTAGTGAAGCCTGTGTTGAGATATGTGAAGGGCACTTTTGAATTTGACATTCTGTATGGCAGAAGCAAAAATCCTAGACTCATTGGTTTCACAAACTCAAACTAGACAGGTTTTGTTGATGACAGGTAGTCTACATCTGGGTATTGTCTTCAGTCTGGGCACAAATGCAATTACATGGACTAGCAAGAAGCAGTAGGTGGTATCTCTTTCCTCAACTGAAACATAATTTTGAGGAACTATTAAAGCAACTTGTGAGGTAGTTTGGCTTCGAAGGACGCTCTTTCCTCAACTGAAACAGAATATCGAGGAACTATTGAAGCAACTTGTGAGGTAGTTTGCTTTGAAGGATGCTCTTTGACATGCAAATGTCTCAAGTAGGTCCTTCATCCTTGTTTTGTGACAATCAAGGGGTGCTCAAACTTGCCAAAAATCTTGTCTTCCATGTGCAGACCAAGTATGCTGAGCTTCATTGTTATTTCATCTGCAAGCTTGTTGAAGATGGATCAATTCAGTTGCAGTATGTTCCAATTGAGGATCAGACTGTAGACATCCTCACTAAGTCTCTGAGCTTGGACAAGTTTGTAATATTTAGGGGCAACTTTGTGTTGTTAGAATAGACTCTTTCTAATTTAGTCTTTAGATATCGATTGTTTCTTAAGGAAATGTAGACATTGTAATTGCTTTAAAATGTACGTACTCTTTCATTTTTTAATACAAGCAATTACCATTAAATTAACATTTGTGACTTAATCCACTCTTATGGACTCAAATGGAGGGAAATTCCTCTGAGATGCTATTGCAGATTGGTAGAGACATCTTTCGGGGAAGACGGTACTCAAATTATTTTTCATTTTAGGTGGTTCTGTTTTAGTTCTGTTGTTTATGGAGAAGTATGGATATTCAAAATATAGTTCTGTTGTTTTCTGGTACTCAAAATATAAAGATGAGTTTTAGATATTCAAAGAGAGATGCATATGAGAGATATAACAACTAGAATTGAAAAAATTATTACTTTGTGCATTCTGTATGTGGCATACTCTTCTCACAAGGGAAATGTATGGTTGGCAGTATTTGACTAGATATGTTAGAAATAGGAAATACTGAGAGGGGGGGGTGAATTAGTATTTCACAAACTTTTTCTTTTGCCCACTTATGGATATAACAGATTACTTTAGTGCATACAAAGATTATCAAGCTGATTAACAAACATAGCAGTAAATAGAAGGAACTCATAACACATGATATGTTCTCGAGGAAACCCTGGCCAAGGGAAAACCTCGGTGGGGATGGTACCCACAAAGATCACTAATCAAAAGTATCCTGTTAGGGATATTGGACCCTGTTAGGAGTCAATTTACAATATATAGTAGATCCGTCCTGGTTAAAGGACTTTAGGCCTTGTTAGAAGCCTTAACCCTGTTAGGAGTTAGATTACAAAACCTGATCACCAGCTGAGCTCACTGCCCAAACAGGTAATACAAAATGTTTTTGACTGTAATATGGTACTGCTTACAACTTCGCATCAATAGCCTTTGCTGCTATCACAATATACAACTATCGCAAGTTATCTTTTCTTTCTTTTTACATATCACATCTATATTTCATTACATTTCAAGTATGCCTAATATATGAGTTATTAGAGCTAATAACTTTACATGGTCGGCTTCCAAAATCTTTATCCAAGAGTAAACATCTAGGATGTCGTCCCTTCATAATGTTAAGTCATTATTTTGACAAGCAATAATAATCCCTTAACTCTTTCGCTAATACTGTCTCCAAAACTGTTATGTCTGCAAAAACTGTCTTCGGTAAACTTCGAATAACTTTGTCCGTACTGCTCCAAACTTTATGCGCACTGAGATGGGGTATCCTCATACTCTGTAGAAGCTTCAATTAACTGCACAAACAAAAATATTGCTCCAGTGGACGTCGCCAACTAAATCTTCATCGGGTGCTCTGTCAGGATCACTGTATCCATACTTAGACAATTTCTTCCTTCAACTTGCCATACTTGCATTCCAGATTCTGCGCTCTCAATAGAGATCATATGTTGCCATAATGACAACATCTATGCATCCACATTAGCCAAATTGCCAACAATCTCCCCCTTTGTCATTGGTGGCAACATATGAGAAAATTGGCTAAGTGTGCAAACAAAACTTCAAAGTATTTACACAAAATTGTGGCCAAAAGTTATACAACACATATACAATATTGTACTCCATAGAATAGCTCCCCCTATGAGTATCCTTCCTCATAATATATTCAATTTTCTGCTATCTCTCCCCCTTTGACAACAATGACAAAGATAGGGTGTACAAAAATTTAAAAAAAAAAAACTTTATACCTTGTTATCAGCTATTGCAAAGCCGATAGGCTTGCAACACAGTCACCAAACTCTGACTTCCATGATTCAAAATCTTTCTCCCATATCTTCCTGATGGATTCAGCAACATTGAGTAGAGTACTCAATCCGTATGCTGCTGTCTGACAAGCTTGCAGGGAATTGAAGCTAAACTTCTGAAAAGATGTCTTTGCTGAAAGACACTGCTCAATTTGGTCTTCAACAATTGAGGTCTTGATTGAGATGTGCTCTCTCAAGATGTTAATCCTGAGCATCTTTTTGTTCTTCTCCTCTGCTAACATTCTGATTTCATCATTTAATTTCCTTATGTTCTCTACAGAACTTATCTTTACATTTGGGCTTGACAAGGTGTTTGTTTCAGTTGTAATTGTATCTATCTTCTCTCTGATCTTCTTATCTTCTTCAGCTGTTAGGATTTTTGATTTTGTGCATTGTATATACAAACTCTTTCCAGTCTCAAAATGTTTCCTCAAATTCTTTATGCATATATCCAAACTACCAATATCATTTCGAATATTTACACTTAAATTTTGTTGCATTTCTGCTTCAAAGTCTTCCTGAACTTTTATTCTAGCAATATCCTTTAAGTTAGAAAATTCAGAGTCAAAAGAGTTTATTACTGTTTTAGCTTTCTCAAGTGGATCTGATTCAGATACCTTAGTGCTGATCATACTCTCAAGTTTCTCTGTCAAAACTCTTAACTTTGCCTTCAAGGTCCTTCACCTTCTTATTCTTTCCAATAATTTTATTAAGAGATGTGGTGAACTCAAACTGATCATCATCTTCAACTTCTTTTCCAAGGTCTTCAAAAATTGAACCAATTTGTCTCTTCTTACTGTCAGGTGCACTAGGGGTAGTGACCTCTGTCAAAATTTGTTTACCTTTAATTGTTTGTACTGCTGGAACTGATTCTGATACTGCTGGTGCTTCCACTGTCTCTGTATCCTTTTCTGATTCTGTAATCTTCTCTTGCTCTTCTAAAGCCAAATTGTCAACAATGTTTCCTAGATCATGAAATACTGCATCATTTGACTCTAGTGTCACTTTGGTTCCTTCAATGTCCATTGATTCTTTGCCAATATTGATATGTGAAGAAGATGGAACTTCTTCAATACCAACTTCCTCTGCATGCAGTTCCTCTGATTGCTTCTACTGAGGGTCTGATTCAACATGCTTTTCTGCAATTATATCTGCAAGAACTTGCATTACTGCTTGCTCTGTCTCTTTCTGTACTTCCTTCTTTTTGCCTCCCATTATAAGGATTGTTCTTCTCTTAGTTCTCAATAAAGTTCTAAGAGACTTCAAGAATCTCTTCAAATGATCTTCATCCTCAACTTCACAGAACTGTCTGATTACATGTTCTCTCATCTTTATGTCCTCTTCTTGTGCTCTTTGTTTTCTATTCACAAGTCTGTTATACAAATCTTCTGGGATCTTACCATGAATAGTGCTAAGTTTCTTACCTGTCACAATCATATATGTAATCATTGAATTTTCAAAATTCAATCCATATAGATCATAGAATTTATTCAACTTAGTGAAGTCTCCATGCTTCAATATATCTTCATTAACTCTTTCAATTCTTGGTTTCCAAGTTTTCTTCTTGATTGAAACTATATCATCATCTTTAATTACTGCTACATTTCTAGGTACAGGTGGTACAATTACTTTCTGTCTCTTGCCGGGTCCTGTTGCACTCACTTTTACTCTTTTGCTAGGAATAGGAGAAAAAGATTTATCTCCATCTTTTTCAGGTACTTCAACTTTTACCTTTACTGCAATAGGATCAACAGGATCTGCACTGGATGCCTCAGGTGAAATTACAAGATTTTCACTTTGCTTCAAGGCTTCTGCAGTCTTCTTAGCTATGTCAAACTCATGACTTGACATACCAGATTCTTTCAGTATTTTCTTCATAGTAGATTCAACTCTCTTACTAGATTGATTCTTTTCTCTCAAACTTATTGCAGAGTTGAAATTCTCTTCATAGGTTCCAAACCTATTTGTATGACCATCCAACTCACACTTTAACAATCTATTCACATATCCTACTGTTTCTGCTTCAGATATTTCATAGCCAAGAGGGTCTATGAATTCCATTCTAGGCTCAACTGCTTCAATGTAGGTGAAATCAGTGTCTACCATAAAACAAATGTCATCTTTATGCTTTTCAACTAAGGATTGAGGAATCCTTGATTTGTTCTTAACAATATTCTGAAAAGTCTTCAATACAAGCTTCACACTGTCATTAACTTTATCAAAAAGGTGCTTCATGTAGACTGAGTTTATTCTTTCCATTGTGTTCACATTGTCACTCCAATCAACTGTGTAAGGAAATCTTCTCAAAATATAGAAAAATATATAGGTTATCAGAGATGAAAACCTAAACTGTGTGTACTTAGCCTTCTTAATCTCTTCTAAGTTCTCAAATAACTGAATTTTCAAAATTTCACATAGGTCTACTTGTTTCTTCTCAATACACATAAGATAAGCTACATGAACCATTCCTGCAGCCATGTCATCTTCCCTTGAACTACCACAGAATTTAGTTTTAGGATCTTGCAAAGGTACCTAACATCATCTTGCTTAATTTTACTTATCACAATTCCTCTACCATTATAACTAGATCCAGTGTTGTCAAACAATCTTTCTCATGTTCTTTTCATTCAGTGGAATCTCTCCAACTTTAGATAATCCAGTAACATCATGAATTAGGTCGGCAGTTATATCAATAACTCTATCCTCCATTTAGAATTTCCCATTGTGGATTCTACTTAAAATGATCTTGGTACATTCCTCATCATTAAATTCATACTTCATGGAATATTTGATAATTTCATTGTTCTCTAGGTGCCCATAAGCTGGTTTAACTGACATGTCTTGATTGTACAATTTCCTGTAATCATCACTAAAATTTGCATCTCCCAAAGTTTCAAACTTGCAACCTAAATATCCTTTAACATTCTCAATGTGCAATATTCCGTCTGGTACGGATGATAGTGCTAGACTGTTATCAATTTCAGTTGGTTCTACTGGTTCTTTTTTAATCTTAGGTCTATTCTTATCCTTAACATTATGAACCATAGAAATATCCATCTTATCAACTGATTAAAGATCAAAAAATACCTCAACTTTGCAAATCTAGGGTTTCGGTATGATCGTCGCTGCAAACTGCTTCCAAACTTCTTCAAATCGTCCTCAACTCGCTTTTTCTTCTTTCAAATCTCTTTTCAATCGCTTTGTAATCGTGATAACTTCGATTTCGACCTTATAACACTTCACATTAACTCGATCTGACATCGCATTCATTCATTTTGCCGCTAAAACCTCAAAAAACTGATTCTGCAAACCTGCAACCATAAAATTTTCTGCGACCTCGCAAAACACAATATTTTCTTTTGCGCACTTAACCATAGTATTAGTACAACATGATAAACCTATATCTAACTGCGCAAAACTTAACTCATTCAAATTCCTAATCTACACTAATCCTAAGTCCTAAACTACAGAAACTTACATAATTTAAGTACTTAAAGAAGGGTCAGGTAAAGATTCATCCTTACCATTAGTTACATTACCTTCCTGACTACTTTCAGTGCTGACTATACCTCCTTGATCTGTGCCTTTATCAAATTTTACTTCATCTTTATTGCTACAGCAACCTTTCTCTTTGTTTCTTGCATTTTCATTCCTTCTTGCATTGTTCCTAGGGTTAGGGTTATGATGATAACCTCCATTGTTCATTCTGCAAAATCTTGCTTAGTGTCCAAACTTGTTGCATATCTGACAAATGATTCCATTGTTTCCAAATCTCTGTCCTTGCTGGTTAATCTGTGACCTGCAATTTCTAGCAATATGTCCTACTTTGTTGCATCTAAAACATACTACCACTTTTCTTTGATTCATTTCTTCAATAGATTTCTTATCTGCATTGTTAGTATTCCCAATCATTCTATCATAATTATTCAAAATTACTTTAGGTCTTCTACATTCGTTAGCTCTGTGTCCAAAACTATGACAATTATAACAATGTCCATTAAGAGGTTTAAATTGCTTACCTGTGCAATCTCTCTTCATGTGCCCAATAGTATTACAAGCAAAACATCTACCTTTGAATTCTCTTTGCATACCTTTAGATGATTCTTCCTGTTTTGATTCTTCTTGCTTTGATTCTTCTTTCTCTCTAGGTGGTTCTTCTTTAGGTGGATCTTCCAATGTGTTCTCATCTAGCTTTATTTCCTCCACACTTTCAGATGTCTTCAGATCTGGCTTCTTACTTTCATGGATTGTTCTAAACATACTAAATCCAAATCCAGTCCTATCAAAGAATGGTTCTTCAAAAGAAATTTGTTTTCCAGTCTTATCACTATTTGAATATAGCCTTTCAAGTTGTTGTTTAGATTGAGTTAATTCACCTTTCACAATTTTATTATACTTCTCAAGTTCCACATATTGCACTTTTACTTTTTCAGATTCGGATGTTTCCTTTTCAAGTTTTGACCTCAGATCTTCATTCTCAATTTTCAATTTTTCATTATCAGATCTCAAATTTCCATCTTTCATACTAAGGTTCAGATTTACTATCTTCAACTCATGCTTAAGGATCTCATTTTCTTTTTCTAATTCATCACAATCTTCAACAAGCATATCAGATTTCTTTTCAGATTTTAGATCTTCAATCTTACCTTTTAATTTGTCAATAGCATTCTTTGCATCTTCATATTTTCTTCTTAAGGAGTTTCTTTCATCAGTAAGCATATCAATCTGTTCAAGAGCTTCTTCAAGATTCTTCTGAAGTTGATCCATATCCATAGAGATCTTACTCAAGCTGCTAAGCTTTCCTTGAATGTTCCTTTTCTGAGTAACCTGGCTCTGATACCAATTGTTAGAAATAGGAAATACTGAGAGGGGGGGGTGAATCAGTATTTCACAAACTTTTTCTTTTGCCCACTTATGGATATAACAGATTACTTTAGTGCATACAAAGATTATCAAGCTGACAAGGGAAATGTATGGTTGGCAGTATTTGACTAGATACTTATATGCATTTCTGGTATATAGTGCTAGTAAACATAACAGAATTAATACATGCATTTTTAAGAACATACACAGTTCCGAGCAGAATTACCAGCAGTTTGCCATAAGTTCTAAGCATTATTATCAATTGTCTCCTGATAACTGAACAAAAGGAGTTTAAGACTAGCAGTAAGCTTCAATTCTTACCTTTCAATTTGAACATTTCCTAGAGCTGTTTTATTTGCAACAATATACAAGGATTTTCTCCCATAATTTGGTTTCAGAAATATCAATATAGAGAGTGTTTGTAGTTTAGGTATGAAAACCATGCTAATCTTATAGTGACAATTACAAGTCTCTTTTTTAACTATTTACTTGCATCAAGAATATGGTCAATATGTTTGTACAAGATTAAGAATTGAATATGGGATTGCTAACAAATTAGTCTTTCTTTTTTCTTGGAAAGAAAAGCATTTTATACTAATATAGAATGGCGGCCTACAAGAGATGAGATGTA
Source organism: Chamaecyparis obtusa (assembly GCA_027943335.1). Taxonomy (NCBI): domain Eukaryota; kingdom Viridiplantae; phylum Streptophyta; class Pinopsida; order Cupressales; family Cupressaceae; genus Chamaecyparis; species Chamaecyparis obtusa. Next base: position 816,010 of record BSBK01000537.1, read on the forward strand.
CTTCAGAAATTTTTTTAGATACAAAACAACCATTAGATTTATGAAAAATAGCTCAGAATAAAATAATTTGTGATGTCATTTTGTGCTGAGAGATACGAAACATTAGCCAGTGATAATGGAATAAAAGCCTGGCCATAATTGAACAGAAACCATAATAACACACTTAACAATTACAAATAGGTTAATAGCCCCAAACAGTTACTTGCATTCCATGACATTGAGAAAATAATAAACACAACATGTCTTGTGATAAAGAACATGTTGTGCATTGGACTGCAGTTAAGAACACAGTTGTCTTAGAGATGTTAAGCCTTATGACAGTTGTCTGGAAGCTGTTAAGAACACTATTTCCACAAGATTCAATGCTGTTTACTGCATGAATTTCTTGTGGAATAGGTGGTGCATGTGCTATCTCATGCCTTTTGTGATAAAGCTTTGGTTAGCATGTGGCTGACATTCAGTGGGTTAGAGGTGATCTTCTTTATTATCAATGTAAAATTATTAAGCTAATTGGTTGCTAACTTCATTCAGCAATGAGATTTGGCACAAGAGAGCTCACATTACCAGTGATTGTAAGGCTGGTAATCTATTGGAACTACTGTGTGATCAGCAACACATGCATAGTCATCCATACAAAAATATGCCTATATGGACTAGCATATCATTTATATATTTATACCTTTTAAGCATAGTAGTCATATGGCAAAAAACTCAGTTCAGTGCGGAGCAAATAAGGTTGACTTTTTACTTTTCACAAAAGCTAAATAATTAATGTTAAATGCCTAATGGAGATAACTAATGTTGAAGATGACTTTTTCACAGATCTCTTGAAACTGTCAAGTGTAAATTTTGAGAGGAAGAAATAACAAGAGCTCCTTTTTGCAGTTGACTAAAATTGTTGAGAATCCTGTCATACATGGGCACCTTTTGAGGTCCACAGTCATTGTTGATCAAACATATCATAAGGAAGGACCATTTCAAATATTGGTAGCCATGAACACATCTGGCTGCTTCTTTTGGATCCACAACTGCCTTTTGCTATTACATTTGTAAGTTAGCATTACCATGCAGTTAGGCACTTGGTCCTTCAATAAGAACTTAAAGGCAAAATTATTTCTATGTTTATTTTAAATTTTCTGATTTTTCCTATAAGCCTTCGCTCAGTTTGAGCATTAATTGATCAAGGCTTTTCAGAATAGTGGAGTTCTGCTAAATGTGATATTGTATCACTGAACTCTGCTTGCATTAAAATTGTTTTTGAAGCTCGTTTTTAAGTTTTAATGCAGTCAAGATCTGAGTGCCCAGTCAAAGGAAGCCAAGGTCTTGTTGCCATCAACAATTTAACAATAAATATTAGTGCTGCACCCACTTCGTTATTGCCAACTGCCAGCCTTAATGCATTTTAAACCTGAGTTATAATGGCTGGAATAGTTGGCACTAAAGTAAATGAAGATGCAACTGCCGATTCCCTGTTTACTCAACATTTAACAATCTATTCAGCCCCACCACTTGGAATCTGCCAAAGTCAATGCATAATTGCCACATCCCTTATTAATTTTGTCCGTTCTAAACAACTGTGGCCTGCTTTAAATGGCCGAATGGAATGTGTGGAGTCTTTCAGATTCGTTTGAAACATACTGAAGAACTTCAAGAAATCAAAATGCTTAGATACTTCTATGTCAAATTTTAATATGGCAATGTTATATAAGTTTTTTGGAGTAATGTTATGTCCGAAGTTTTAATATGACTTTGAAATTGGAATCTCTTAATAGTCATATTGTGCTCTATGCAGCTTGGATTTTCTATTTGTTATTATGTTTTACAAAAGTTGTGCATCTGGCGTATATCATAATTTCTTCTAAGTATTTCTTTAGATCTTACTGTTAGCAGGGAATTCCAGTGGCTCCTTTATGGGATGACAGGAAGGGAGAGTTTGTAGGCATGCTAAGTGCCTCAGACTTCATAACAATCCTTAGAGAGGTACTTTAAATTGTTACCATCTTAAGATCATTTTATTCTTGTGCAATTTTGTATGGGTTGTTTTTACATTTTATGATATAATCTAATAATATAGTTATATTTGATTGAATTTGATTTTAATTTTTTAAAATCGTGTTTGAACTGTGGAATGAGACATGCTTGTATTTGTTTCTAACTGTGTTCCCAGACCTCAAACTGCTCTATCTGTCCCCATTGCTGTATTGGATACAGTGGGACGGCAGGGCCATTGCATAATATCCTCAAATTTTGAAATGTTTCTGAAATGCGTTGCAGTAATAGGAAATGGCACAGGAACATTTGGCCATCCTTGAGATAGCTGAGGATGTCTGAGATGTCCTTCAACAATCCCAGGGATGGCCAGATGTCCCTCATAACAAGGCAAGTTTTATAATGTTTAAAAAAATCATTCATGACATTAAAAAAAGACTTAAATCATGACAGCATTGTAACAGCAGTATAACATGACAGCATACTAACAGCAGCAATAAATATAATGACAGCAGTATAACAGCAATAAAATTAATCATGACAGCACCAACAGCAGTGACTAGTATATAAAAGCAATAAATATTTCATGATTCAGGTTTTGTATTAATGATACAAGTTTTTAACAGTTACTAACAGCAATAATTTGAATTTATCTTTAATGGTTCAAACTTTAACTGAAAGTCTCAAAGTTCAAAGTTTTTGATATGGTATTAGAGTCAGGTATTATTGTTGGTTGCAAAAGAGATTAAGGGTGCATTGACCATGGTCAGATACAGTGTGGTATTGAGTGAGAAGTAAAGGTAAACAGTTTTTAACAGTGTCAAGTCATATTGCTGTCCATTAACATTGTGAAATTTGAGTGTGTTCGTCTCTGTCTCTATATAGATAGATATACAGATATATTGCTGTCTCCCTGCTGCCCCAAAAAATGGCCCTCTATTGTCCCTGAAACACAACCCATGCTATCCCTAAAATAAGATCCTTAGACTACTGTCCCTGAAACTTAACCCCTGCCGTATTCAAAACATCGAAATATAGGTTTCTATTAATTGATTTCTTTTAACTGTTATACTAAGTTAACTATATGGCTTTTGCTACTGGTCTAGACAAAAGATTTGGATATGGTTTCAGCTATGTCTATCGGTACCTTAGATTTGGAATGGCTCTGATATGTGTATTGAAAGTATAAAAATAAGTAGATGTAACAAATAAAATTAACTATAATTTCTGTTGTCACCTGTATTCTGATATGAATTTGGTAGAGCAGAAGGGAATGAGGATGGGACATCAATTTTCTGCTTAAAAGTATTAAACCCATCCAAAATTAGGGGTTTTTAAAATAAAAGGGGGTTTTTGAAACAGAAATAAAAAGAGATAAATTCAGTGTTTGCTACCTATAGCATTGTCTTCAGCCATTGAATCCTTTCACCCGCTATGCTGTCTAGGCCATGAACATTTTTGTTATAATCACATTGGAAATGTGAAGTTTTCTTATATGTTCTTAAAATGCTGCTAACCCTTGCTGGGAATTTGTCACTTTGATCTCCAACAATGCTTTTGATTAGCTTAATTTCTGCTATATGCTTCTGTGTCTTTTGAAACACATATTTGTTACTGATCTTAAATTGACATGTCATTTCCTCCCTGTAGTTTATGAAGACCCTTTCATTATGACAAACGTAGTCTATGATGAACATAATTCATTTGATACACCATGCAAATACAAAATAGTGAAATACCTGTTTACCATACGATGGAAGCTTTGTTAGTGGGTAGTGTAGGTCACGTCCACCTTTTTATCCTTTATCATAGTTACATCTTTTAAATGTTTGTCTTTGTTTGCTGACAAACCACTTTGTTTAATTTTTCTAATAACTTCTATGAGCTAATCAGTTTTTATTTCTCACGAGACAAAATTCACTGGTCATTTGGAATTGGGTGTCTCTAGTATTGACTAATCTCTTTAGTGAAAAAGGTTTAGTGCTTTTCTTGTGTACTGAGAATTTAATACTCCTGAGTGCAATATGGGATTTAATTTATATGGACTTGTGATGGCTGACTATCACAAAAATTTGCAAACTTTGGTATAATATAATGTTGCATACTTTTGAAGCATAATCTTGCAGATCTCACCTTCTATATAGAAACAACATAATATGATTAAGATAAAATATTATGCCAGCTACACATCCTGTTTCTTTACATTGTGCACACATTCAGACCTTTTTGAAGATATTCTGCATTTGTTTTTTCTCTAATAAACATTATGAACTTGGTCAACTTTTCTTGTTGGTTTAACTCCGTACCTTATGCTTTTATGAAGATAAATATTTATTGAACTAGATATGCTGAACCTTTTTTAGCTGGTTTAATGTATTGTAGATTGGAAATTATGGCGCAATGCTATCAGAGGAAGAACTTGAAACACATACAATTGCTGCTTGGAAGGATCGAAAGATGTTCATTAACAGACAAATGGACCCATCAACTTTACCGTACTGGAGACCTCTTGTGTATGTGAGTAGAGATGTACATTTTCTCACTCAAAATTAGCATTTCCTGCAGTTCCCCTCTTCTTTGATCTTTCTGTTTATGATAATCTGATGAGTGACATCATGGATTACCTACAATTATTCATGTAAGTAACATGTCATTTGCTTCATAGATCCACATCTTTCTATATCGTTTATTGCAAAGTTGTTCAACTCCATTGTGATTTTCTGTAGTATTCTTTTTATAACAGATTTGTATTCAATTTCTTAGAGTGAAAGAATTGTTATAGGTGCTTCTAACATGCTAATAACTGAACTTGATCAGTCTGGAATACATGGTAGAGTTATTTTTAGCATTTTTTTGGTTATTTAAAAACTTTGAATGGAATTAAATGAATGCAGTATGACTTATTTTAGTTAGTTTGTGTTGGTTTCAAGAATGATAACTTTTGATTAGGTTACCCACTTCTGCTTTTTGATGGACTGAATGCATTTTATGGGAGTTTTGACTTGTGAACAATGAAAAGCATGATGCAGTTATAAGAGTATGCAAGTAGACTGCACTTTTTACAGAGATGAATTGCTTAATGTTTTCATGTTGATTGTTAGTAAACATTTATTGTACTCTAGAAGATGTTAAACGAAACAAACTCATAGGATCTTTCTAATAATAGTTATCTTCATGGCATTAGAGGATTAATTTGGAAATAAATTGCCTAATTATCTTCTTCCTGGGCTCATGCAGGTAAGTCCTCTTGATTCTTTGAAAGATGTTGCTCAAAAGATCTTGCAGAATGAGGTTGCTACGGTGCCTGTAATATACTCTTCATCACAGGATGGATCATCTCAACAGATACTGCACCTCGCTTCACTTTCTGGAATTCTGAAGTGTAAGCTTAGTTGCTTAGGGATCGGTCTTTTAAATTATCAGCCATGACTAAATTTCTTTGTAGATATGTTTGGTACAACCAAATTGAAAGAAAATGTTGTGTCACAATAATAATGTGGCTTTTTAATGTGATTTCTTTAATGCCCTCTAATGTTCTCACGTTTTCCTCCGTTATACTTGTGTTTAATGTCATCATCATTAAGGTAGGCATGCAAATGTTGGTTTAATATTGCATTTTAGATTGTTTTGTAGTTTACAAATTCTTTTGTTTTCATAGGTGTATGTCTTAATTTTAAGCTTTGATCAAGGATCAATTTAAATGCTGAAGATTAATTCATAAGCTCATAAGGTTAGCACAAGGATTGTTATAAGAAGTCCAAATTAGGATTGCATGAGTAAGTATGACAGAAAATCGTTTTGGGGCTTGTAAAATATGCAGGTATATGCAGGCATTTCAGACATGCTTCTAGTTCACTGCCACTTATGCAGCAGCCTATTTCTCAAGTGCCTGCTGGTACATGGATTCCAGAAATTGGAGAAGTTGGTGGTCGCCCATTGCAAATGCTTCGGCCTAATGCATCTCTAAATTCTGCTCTTTCTCTGTTACTTTCAGGTCAGTTTTTTTGATTCTGAATAAGCTATTTAATCTGTTGTGTCTTTAATTTGGAACCCATTAAGTGAAATGAAATGTAGAGGTGTTTTGAATTGACAATTGCTGACAAAGTATATTTTTTAGAAGAGGCAAAAGTTTATCCTGCCTTGTAAGCTTCATCTGGATCACTTTTCCAAAGAGCTCCATGCTCTGGAAATTTCATAGGATCATTAGATTTCAAAATGAGGAATGCAATTTAGATAAACTATGAGCTTCACTGCATTGGAAAATATAGATTCTGAAGTTGGTGAGTATTGATTGTTAAGCTAAGTAATTATTTGTTTTACTGTGAGATTTTAATAGGAGCTTGAGCTTTTACAATGCTGGGTTTTTTTGTGTACGCAATCCAGTCACTCAATGATTAATTTTATTGTGTCAAATATCTTTACTCATTTCACTCTATTCTCATTTCTTCTTCTTCTTTTTCTTCTTCTTGATTATAATACATTTCTTTTTAATTTTTAATTTTGAAATTTCTCTACTATCAGGATTCTGGTTTATTATCATTCAAAATATTGTTCATTTTAACGTAGGTGATGGCATGATGCATTACTCATAGTATGTGATTTTGCAGATGGAACTGTTCGCAAATTGCTCTTATATGTCTTAATTTTGTTAAAATATATATTAATCAGTTTGGGGCTTAATCAGCTGTGGATCTAGGCTGTTTAGATCCATTTAAAATCCAACAATGTGCCTCAAGCATGATATGGAATTTGTGAAAATAAAGTGGAGATGAAATCCTTACTGAATGATGATTACAAGGGATACAGTTTGTTGTTATGTACCTTTGGAATATGCAAACTTTGATTGGTCTCATGCAAAAGTCTTACTGTGGCCTCTGCTATCCTAGATGAAACTTTTAAATGCAAGTGCAAAGCTGTTAGATGATGAGAATTTTCCTAAAATCTAACAACTTCTCTATTTTTGCAGCTCAAGTAAGTGCAATCCCAATTGTCGATGAAAATTTTTCACTAGTGGATATCTATTCCAGAAGGTAATCTATATTGGCAAAACATATTGTGCTAGTTGAGTTATATCCACCCATCAGAATCATTTTTACAAATAAGATTCCAATAGTGTTTATACTTTTTGCTGTGCACACCTTTTTTTATAAATATTTTAATAATTAGTGATTAATTTGGAAAATGCATGACAGAGTGGTGTTAGCTGTGCCAGTGTGTTAGGAGCAGAGTACTTAAATGATTTGTTCTTATCATTTATATGTTGCCAGATTTTGAATTATTGACTCAAAATCTTGCATATACATGTTACAGTGACATTACTGCTTTGGCAAAAGATAGAGCATATGCACAGGTGCAGATTGACAAGATAAGTATTCAACAGGTAAATGGGACATATTTATTTTGTTATTTCCTATGTTTTTTTTCAAATTACGCATGCAACCTGCAGATTATTTACTTAATAATTGGCTGCACACTACCCAAAACATGCACTCAGAAACACATCTTAGAAGTAGTTTTCTATTTAAGGATAACAAATAGCAACCTTGTTTACATTAACACTTGTATTTTCTTTTATCACATCAGCAGCTTGACGTCCATCGTTATCTTTAACAATTAATTTATTAAACTATCATTGCTTTTGAATTACTGATTTTAGCTGTCTGAAGATCCCTCACAGCATGAGAGCAGGATTTTTGCGAAGCCCTATGCACCCCAATTCTGGCATACATATCTCAAATTGCTAATGATATTTCTTCTAAATAAATGCACAAATCAGCAAAATAGCAGACGACTTCAAGGAGGTGATCTCCAATAATTGGAAATAATATAGGAATTTGGTATTTTCTTTTATCACATCAACAGCTTGATGTCTATCATTATCTTTAACAATTAAACTATCATTGCTATTGAATTACTGAGTGTGGCTGTGTGAAGATCCTTCACAGCATGAGTGCAGGAGTTTTGCATAGCCCTAAATCACACCCTAATACTGGCATACATATCTTAAATTGCTACGATATTTCTTGTAAATAAATGCAAAAAGCAGCAAAATAGCAGACAACTTCAAGATGGCGACCTCCAATAATTTTAAAATAATATAGACTTAAGGGAGTAATTTAAACTAAAGATGCCACAAGTGCTTCAGCTTTTTATATTTAGAAGGATAGAATATTAGGGACCTAATATCTCCATCACCTTTGGAAAAGTATTGTCCTCAACGCTTAGCAATTGTGGATGTTTCTGTATGAATTGTTAATCTTTCCATGTTGCATCTTCAATTGGCAAATTATTTCACATGTTTAGGAATTGTATATCGTGCTTTGCAAATAGTTGTGTATCGGGTCCAATTCCACAGGATATTGGATAGTCATAGGGTCCACAAAAGGGGGAATATGGCTTATGGAAGATTGAAATTGAAGGAGTCATCACTATTTGTGAGAAGAATAGTATAAGGACCATAGTGTAGAGGCATTATATTCCAATGTGGGCCCTTGAAGTGCTCATTTGAAGATGCAACCAGAATTTGCCACCAACTAACATGTTGTAGTGCTCTTTGTATTTTTGTTTGAATGTGAGGACTTGGCAAGTATCATGAGACAAGGATTCTCCTAGCACCACAAAATCAGTTGGTTTATTGTGGGAAGTTTCTAACATATGTGTTGCTTATATTTAGATTGAACAAGATAAATTATGAAGTGGTAAAATCAGAATCTAATACATCACTTCTATTTTGTGTAGTGTACATGGCAAGTGTTAATACAAGCAGGCTGCCAAGTGGGCTCCACAAATATGTTGACACATGTCACATTTATAGATGCGATGATGATACATGTGAAAAATATGTGGTGCCAGTTGTTATGTTGTGACATGCTGCAAATATGGCCAAGTGTTAGATGGACATTGTACCACTTGTATGGTGATGTTTGGTGGTGCATGCATATGGAAGCATTATATGTGGTTGCTGACATTCCATGTACACATGTATGGTTTGATTGGAAATTGCATGGGTTGCCATGTATAAGGGTTGCAATATGTGCATGAGTAGTGTTGCATGGTAGCACATAAGAACTTTACATGAGATTCTAAGGATAGTGTTGCATGGGCACCATAGACGTGCATTGAGTAAGTTGAATGTGTGGATGAAGTGAGGAGGATGTGCAAGGTTGTGCTTGAATCATTTGCTCCCTCTCAAGGAGAAATGATTGCCATTGTGTTGTCAATAATCTAAGGAAGTTGCATGTGTAGTTGTCAAATAGTATACCACTTAGCTTATGTTTATACTAGCTGTGTGAAGAATGGTGTAAGGGCCATAATTTAGAGTCATTATCCTCTGATTTGGCCCTTGAGCTCATTCAAAAATGCAACCAAACTTTGTTAGCAACCTAAAACATAGGTGAAGAAAAGATTTGGTGTTAATTGTAGTGAGGCTTTTATTGTATGGGATCATGTTGGTCATCAAGGAGAACTTGTCTACTACAAAAGACATTGGGTGATTTCGGTGCATTGCCATGGGTGGAACACTCAAGAAACCGACGGTTGTAGATTCCCAAGCTTTTCAAAGCCAAGAGAGGGGTATAAATTCGAAGGTTCTTGTTTGCAGTCTTTTTAATGCTGCTACAAATTCAAGATTTAATGTGATGCCCAATGGTTGCACAAATGCGAGTTGAGTGGAACTAGTAATAAATGTTGCTAGTGTTCATCTAATGCAGAAGTGTCAATTGTCTTTGCATAGTGTGCTTTTGCTTAGTAGCGACTCCTACTAAGTGTTGTGCCACATGAGCTCATTATTATGGTGGTGGTCAATTTGAGGAATTTGATTGCTTTTATATCTTTTCCCTTATGCTTGATAACTAGATGGAATTGTTGTAGGTATCTCATCCACTTCATGTGGTGCGAGTTGCCTATTTTGCTTTGAGCGTGCAAGTACTAAATTGGCCTACGATCTAACTGGATAATTGGAAGTGTATAATGACCATCCATTCTTATACTCCTTGAGTCTTAAGTGTATAATTATAAGTGGATAATTGTAAGTGTATCATTGTAATTGATAATTGAGCGTGCAAGTAATAACCATCCATTCTTATACTCCTTGAGTCTTGTAAGTGTTTTTTCCCAAAGATATTTAGTTGGAATTAGTACATGATGATATGAGATATCATGATTTGAGATTGATCTTGGTAAAGTATTGTGCACCTTCAAATGGGTCAAGTAAGTCATTGATGTATTGTTTTCACTGTGATCTTCTCAAGTGTGTGATAGTCAATGCGTAAGTGGTAGGTGTTGTACATCTTAGGTGCAAAAACTATAGGGCTGGTGCATGGCAAAGAGCTAGGTTATATATTGACTTGATCTAGTAGCTATTTGATTGGTGCTGAACCACATCATTCTCCCAAACAAACCTATGACATAGTGAGCTTCTAGGAAACAAATTTTGTGTGGTGCTTGTATGATATTAATTCTAGAACATTATGCAAGAGATTAAAGCCATATCAAATCCTTATCCTAAATCATACAAAATACTATTGGATTGAACAAAAAGAAGACCAAAACAAATAGTTCTTACCTTCACTTACAATCAAGAGATTTCCTTTGTGAGGTAGATTTGCTTATGGATATGAGTGATTCAATTGCTCTTGGAGTCTTGAAGATCTTGATGGCATGTCTTGTATGTGTATGCTATATGTGGATGTGTGTTACCTCGATGCTGGATGTGTATTGTGTGTCTTGTGATTGAGGATTGAGGGCTTAACCTAGATGTGTTTGAGTGAGTATGTGAGAATGATGGATGGATAATGGAGATCGACTAGGGACGTTGGATCATATGTAATTTGAATCTTGGAGGGATAACATTATGTGAATTTTGGGAAATGAATTTAATTTACCATTTTACTGAGGAGAAATGAAATGAATTTTTGTTGGTGTATTCTTCCATTGGATTTATTTTAGTTAATGGAATGGATTTGGATTTATTTTATTTATTAACGAGGTCGGGATGGATTTTATTTAATATAATATGTGATGTGGATTTAATTAGTGGATTAAATGTGGTTGCAATTAATTAGTTATCAAATTGAATGGATTATTTAAGATATGTTGAGTGTCTTGTGTATTAGCTATATACGATGGAGATTTGAGGGCCTAATTTATGTGCTCGAGTAAGAATGTGAAAGGTGGAGATTTGATAAGGGATAGATGGTGAAGATAAATTTGGGAGGTCAGTTTAGTAGTTGAAATGCTATTTGCCAATGTGTATCGTCCACTTTTGTGGTTTGGAAATGCCATCCCAATCATACATGCATGATATTCCAAGTAGTATATCATAGACTTATAGAGGTGCATTGTCATAGGGGATGATCCCAACATAGGTTGGTTGCGTATTTGAAAGTGCATGTTTGCTTTCGTGAATGTCCATGTTGTGTTGCAACCTTAAGTAGAGAGACCTAAGTACAAGCCTAGGTTACGTGTGGTGATGTTTGTTTGACTTTTGCTTGCATTCCTCTAAAGCATCACTGTTCATGCCGCTAACGTTGAGGTATTTTGCCTCTTGGTGAAGTCAAAATCTAATGTGGCTTGTATGAATGGTGGTTTTTGTGCATGGCTTTATTGGTGTGACAAGGATGACACCATATGTCATCTTGTTGAGGTTTGTTACCTTTGTTTCGACTATGAGGAGCTGGTGGAGATGTCCTAGGGCTTTGCATAGATGTTTTGGAGTATCGCAACACCTTTTTTGTGATTGTTGGTTTAGCAAAAGGAATATTGTTTAGTTAAGGTTCACCATAGTCTCAATCTTGGAGGCATTGCAAATACTTGTTCGAAGTAATTCAAGTTCAAGAACATTTTTAGCATGGTTGAATGGCAATATTTGTTGTAGCTGAATGCTTCGAGTTGCTCAAAGAAATTCTCATGCAAGAGTACAAAGAAGTTGTTGATCTATTTGCTGATGCAACTATTAGACTGTCGTGCTTTCATTCTACAAATGCTTGCACAGGCAAAGTTTTGTGGTAGAGCACCAACAAAGTCGTACATTCTCATAGAAATGTATAGGGAAGCTGTGGTATTTGTTGGTGTATTCTTCCATAGATTTATCCATTTGTTGGTGCAACTATTGGATCTTCATGTATTCATTCTCCAAATGCTCGAGGAAGTAAAATTTCTCTAGTCTAGAGCAAAGACAAAAAGTCTTTCCAAGATAGAATTGGCTAGTTATCCATTTTAGGAAAATGGTGTTGAAACCTTGCAATAGTAAAATGTTACTATTGATGAATGAGTGTAGGTGGTTGCAAGGGGGGGTATCCCTGTTGTGGGGTTTCGAGAGATGCCCACCATGGCTTTTGGAGAAGTGCCCATTTAGTTGGAAGAGGTCACCTTCAGCTTATGGTCATGGCTTTTGGATGCTAAAGGGTGCTGTTTGTAATCAAAGTTGTTTGCAAAGAAGACTGTCATGGTACAAAAGACTTGGCCACATTAGAGATTAGAGTCTAAGAAACTTGAAATAAAAAACCTTGTTGAAGGTTTGAGTGATTCTAATCTTGATTTCAAATTTTATGATCATTGCATTCATGGAAAACAAAACCGCATTCAGTTTTACTCGAGTTCTCATAAATCTTGTGGTGTGTTGGATATTATTCATTTCGATGTGTTTGGTATATTTTCTGAAGACTATAGTAGAAGGATCGGTATTTGGTGTGTTGTATTTCCTTGGACTAGCAGAAAATTTGTTTTATGTGAGCAAACCAATAGATGCTGGCATGCAGGTAGTCTTTTTTGATGCAGGATGCAAAATGGTGAGAGGTTCTACAGTGATTTCTAGGGGTGTCAGATTTGGTATATTGTACAAGCTGGGTGTATACATTGTTGAGTGCAATAGAACTTTTGTGAATAGAAATCTATGGGTGCTTTGTTGGAGGAGGTGAGGGTTTCACCTTCAGCATATTGTCATGGCTTTTTGGTACCTAAGGTTGTTGTTTGTAATGTATTGTCTGCAAAGAATACTATGTAATGGTATAAAAGACTTGGTCACATTAGAGAGAAGGGTCTAAGAAACTTAAAAAATAAAAACCTTGTTGAAGGTTTGAGTGATTGTAATCTTGATTTCAATTTTTTTGAGCATTGCATTTATGGAAAACAAAACCGGGTTCGATTTTACAAGAGTTCTCATAAATCTTGTGGTGTGTTGGATATTATTCATTCTTATGTGCTCGGTATATTTTCTAAAGATTATAGCAAAAGGACGAGTATATTTTGTAAAGATTAAATCTGAAGTTTTTGGTCAATTTATAGAATTTAAAGAAATGTTTGGATTGTAGTTTGAAAAGAAAAGAAAATGTTTGAGGACTAATAATGTCGGTGAACTTTGCTCTAATGATTTTGATAAATTCTATAAAGATCGTGGCATTAATAGCTGGAAGGCAACTTCATATTCTCCACAACAGAAGTTGTAGAAAGAATGAACATGACATTGATAGAGAAGGCTAGGAGTATGTTGAGTGGTGTTGGTTTAGAACAAAAGTTTTGGGCTGAACTTGTTAACACTGCTTGCTACTTGATTAATAGGTCTCCTACATTAGGTCTTGTTGATAAAATGCCCATCGTGGTAGGGTTGCAAGCCTTCAATATGACTCTTAGAGTTTTTGGTTGTGAGGCATATGCACATGTGCCATAGGGAGAAGTGCACAAAGTTGGAGAACAAGGTTGTGAAATCTTCATCAAATGCAGTTATGGCGTGAAAGGATAGAGGTTTTGGGACCTTTTTGCATAGAAGGTAATAGATAGTAGAAGTGATATTTTTAGTGAAACTAAGCCTCTTGCTGTTATGTTGCAACTAGAACAAAGTAAATTAGAAGATGTGATTTAGTTTCCTTCTAAGTTTGAGAAAGTTGAATCAGGACCCCTATGCAGACAAGAAGTTGAGAAGAGCTTGTTCGAAGGTCTACAAGACATAGAAAACCATTTGAAAGGTATTCATGATGATTGGAGATGTACATTTGCTTTGAATACTAACATGGATGAAACTAGATTTGTAGAAGAGACATTAGGTATGATTGATGTAGAATCTTGGATGATTGTCATGGACGAAGAACTGTTATTTTTGAAAAAGAATGATAAATAGGTTTTGATCGAAGTAATTGAGAAGTATACAACAAGATTGGTTGCTAAAGGCTACTCTCACATTGAGGGTATTAATTATGGTGAGATGTTTTCTCTAGTTGCAATGTCATGCATTGGATTTTTGCTTTTTACTGCTACTGGTTATGATGTAGAGCTCGAACAAATCAATGTAAAAATGCTTTCTTTCATGGTGATTTGGAGGATATATATATATATGACACAGTCAAGTCACAACATGGTAAAACATAAAATGCAAAAGTAGTTTGGCTTGAGGGGTGCACTAGACTAGACTTTGCCCAAACAGTGAGATTTCTTTCAAGATATATGTCTAATCCTAGTAGAGTTCATTAAATATAGTTAAAAGAGTCTTCATATATTTGAAAGATACCTCAGAGTATTCTTTGTGCTATCATGGTAATTTGATAGGAGATGAAATTTCCCTTAATATTCATGGTTATGTGGATTCAAATTGTGTAAGTGATGTTGGTAGTGAAGATCCATGAGTGCTTGTGTGTTTACATTATTTGGTGGTACAATCAACGCGATGAGTAAGTGATAGGTTGTGGTTACTTTGTCTACTACTGAAGTAGAGTATATGGCAGCTACTCATGCTTGTAAAGAAGCTGTCTCACTTAAGAGACTGTGTTTAGATATTAGAATAAGACAAGTTGTAGTGATCGATATTTCTTGCTAGGATCAAGCACATTGATGTTCAATATAGTTTTGTTAGAGATATGGTTGAGGCAGAGATTTGATGAATGCTGCAAATTCTTTAACTAAGGTTGTAAGCACAAGGAAGTTTAGATGGTGTTTGGAGTTTGGGCCTCTTGAGCCCTAGCATTGAAAACCTGATGTTTGTAACCCAACCGTTGCCCTTTCAAGGTGGTTGATGAGTGGGAGATTTGTTAGGAAAATGGTGTACTAACCTTGCAATAATAAAAGGGATAGGTTTGCACGGGGGTAACCCTTTGCAGTGTTTGGGGGTTGCATGACCTAACAAGGGTTTCGGGGATAGTGTCCTTGTAAGCTACATTCTACGTATAATTTATTATTGTAAATTTTGACTGTTTATCGTTAGGTCATAGATCTAATGGTGGATTTTTTGTGTGCTTTTTTTGCTCTAGAAGGTAACCTTATTCTATGATGGCATTGTACTACGGCTCTGTAGTATGATGTATTATGAGAGTAGTAGTTGTTGATATGCTTTTGGATTTCTATTGGTGATACTCTTGTAAGAAGCTTGCTTTGCAAGTATAATGTAATCTGTTGTTGATTTCTGAATAATATATTGGGTGAGGTTTGGAGAGTGGGGTTTTTCTCCTTAAAGGGTTTTCCCCGCATAAATCACAAGGTTGTGGTATGCATACTATTTATGTTTATTTATGTTAACTTTTTGTAATTGCTATAAAGATCTGAAAAGTTCTGCATAACCCTTCTCGCGATGTTGGTATAGAAAGTTGTTCTGCTACCTTAACTTCTTTTCAATCCATGTTGTGTTGTAGACTGAGTGTTTGCTGAATTCGACACTATGATGGGCATTTTTAGCTGTATAAAAGAAATCTTCTTGGCATTAATGAGTTGTTGACAAATAAACTGAGTTGTTGGATCCAGATATCTAGTTTTGAGGTGTTGATTTTTCTTTAAAATGGAAAAATATCTAGTTTGACTTGAAGTAAGAGATCACAAAGCTACATGAGATGTGTAAGGTTTTGGCATGATGATCCAAGACAGCTTATGAAATCACGGAATTGGCTAAAGATTTCTTGGCATTGCATCCCTTAAGTAGCATCAAGCATTTGTTGAATGTCAACTGAGACTTAGATGGTCAAAGGCATATAACTGGATATCCACAAATATTTCCTTGCTTGCAGAATGTTGCCTGCCATATAGGTCTCGTTTTTTTTTGTTTCTATTGTTTTATCTGTGAGCTCCATTGCTAATCCATTGGATGAGGCCTCTTCAGGTTTTATTTGGAGGCCATCCATCATCACTATCACGAATGTTGTGTTTGACGTAGATGGTCAAAGGTATATATCTGGATATCCATAGGTGTTTCGTTGCTTGCAGAAGATACCAATGTTCCTTCAAATATCCACCACCTCTTCCATCTCGGCCAGGGATGCCACCCAGTAGCTTGCTAAATGGCACTTGGCATTACATACTAATTGTAACTTTTAATTTCAGAAAATTAGTTTTGCTTTCATGGGGCACTCACAGAGATGTTATATTATAGATTTTGCCTTGAAGATTTCAATCTCAATTTGTATAGCAGCACCAGCCCCCCACCACTGCTCCGATAACACCCCCCAAATTTAGGCCCTTGGTCCCCCTGTTTCTGAAACCTGTCCTCACTTCCTTATGTCCTCCCATCAGGATACTCCATAGCACTATGGTTTTTATTGTTTTATCTGTCAAACTCGTTGCTAAACTATTGGATTAGGGGTCTTCAGGTTTGGTTCAGAGGCCATCCATCATCATTATTAAAGTTGTTTTGAGATTTCCCATCAGTATTCTTCTTAAATATGTTGCCTGTTGTAACGAGCAACCCAAGCAAATGACTGAACACCTGTAATGCATGTGTCCACAAGAGCAAGGAAATGGACAAACACCAATATTTTTCTTCAAGGATCATTTCAGTCTGTCCTTGTTTTAAGGTTACTTTAAATGGTATCAAGAAGGAATGAAGGTTGCTTCTCTGTTTCTTGGTTTAGTCAGTCTTACCTTATATGTAAGACGTGCAAACCTTATCGTCCTCATGTTGCTATCCACATGGCCAAGACTAGGATAATTTTTTCCTTTTGAAAAGACATTTAATTTGCTAATTGTCATAACCATTTCATTTAAGAGCCTTGTTAAGATGTATTTCTTCTGCTTCTTTAATATGTTAACACATCCAAAATTCTCAAGGTTCTAGCAGCTAGAGTGTTGAGGAAAACAACCTTATGCAATCTATGAAGATGGCAATTAGAGTGTAAGTATGATTCAGTATGTGTCTTCTTTCTATATACTTGTCAAGTTAATGATACATGATTTCTGTTTGTGATAAGAACATCAAGGAATGATAAGGGACCATCGTTCTTCATGGCCAGGTAAGATGATTTCCCTGTAATGTTTTTTCATCTGCAAGATCCCTTATCTATCAAGGTAGCATGTATCTGAAGCCTGAACTAAGATAGTTGTATTATTAAATACCGTCAATAGTTTATCTTGAAACTTGTCGGAAACAATAACGGACTGCAGAAATCTGAAGTCACTGACCATTATGTATTTTATATTCTTAGCTACTAGATTCAGATTTCAGTATGGAGTCTTGATGTTTGTTAGACTATATCATTTTGATCAAACATTTTCTGAAATTCTATCCAATGTTTCATGATGTTTTGATGAAATTGAAAGAGAGGATTTGTTTGGGGACATCTGGAAGAATCCCCTAAATTTGAGGGGACGGTGCATTAGCCCAGTCCTCAAAGTGGATATAAAAATATTTCTTTTTATAAAAGGGTACAAGCATTTTAAAAACTTAGGATATGTCATGGGATCATATGATAAATTAAGCAATCACAGTCCAACATGTAAGGAATTAAATTCAGACGCAGTTACATCTAATGCAATTTAAATGTAAAATATTCATTGTTTTATTTATGAGCTGAATGTCTATAAAGAAAAAATGCATTTTCACAGATTTCAGTGAACTGCAAAACAATTTTTAGCCTAATAAACCTACCAATTGGACTGTGAAAGAAGTATTAAAATAGTAAATTAGCTCTGTCACAATACAATTTAAATCGGCATATTATGTAACCTATATAAATTTACTTATATATGTTGTCAGTCAAAGATAGATGAATAAATAGTATTTATACGAAGACTTTTTTATGTATCCCACTAGACTTAATTTTTAATTCAAATTACACTTTGTGAGCCTTTCTTTAAACTGCAGGCATTACAATTAGGGCAAGATATAAGTACTTCTGCTGGTTCTTTTGGTGGACGGAGATGCCACATGTGCTTACGCTCTGACACACTTCAGAAAGTAATGGAGTGCTTGGCTAATCCTGGTAATGCATTTTAATAAATACTTTTGCCAGTATTTGTAATTATAGAAGGTACCTATTGTGATGAGATATGTTTAGGTACTGACAAAATGGTTTGTGGTTTCTTGGCATATCCTTTGTGGGGTTTGGATCTCAGGTGTTCGGAGGGTCATATGTGTGGAAGCTGGCAGCAACCGTGTGCAGGGCATTATCTCCTTGAGTGACATTTTCAAATTTCTTCTTGGCTAGTTTCAGGCCTCATTCTTTGGATCCTGTCAGTTCAAATGTAATGTCATTTTTGGCTTACAAATTTGAGAGGCTGGTTTTAATTGTCCCATCGGGATAGCCTGGTTTGTAATTCAGGTCACAATCTGCCTTTCTTGGTTTTCTCTGCTTGAGAAGGCCACGGTGCTCTTTTGCTGATCTCAGTTTCATTTCTTAACTGCATTTTGCCCTTTGCTCGAACGTGAATCTTTGTGGAAAATTTACCGCTGGAAGGCTTTGTAAACCATGGAGCAAGTTCCTTTGGCCTTCTCATTCTGATAAAAAAGAAATTGTTTAGAATATCCAGTAATCTTTTAATTTGAAAAATATGTCTTTCCATTGTTTTACGGTTTACCAATGGCAAGCAATACACATTCATTAAAGAATTGCTTGCTTGAGCAGAGATGCACCCTGCCTATTTTGAGCTCTATAATCTAAATGTCTGACAGACCATCAGTTGCTGTAATTAGCATGGATCAGCTTGCTCTCAAATGAGGGGTAAGGTTTTCCTATTTGCAGATGCTTTTCGTCACCTGCTTTGGTGGGAAACAACAAAAAATATAATGAAGTGTTTTTTCTAGTTGATGGATTGTGAACCTAATTTTATCAGCTACCTTTCTTTTAAAGCAAACAATTATGTTTCTGCAAAATTTTACTTATGTTGATTCTGCAAAGGCAGGAAGAGTTTTCTATTTGTGACCCTGCTTAATGTTCACCAAACTCAAGCATGACACAGTTATCAGTATCTAGATTCATTCAAAATACACTCCCTTAATCACAATTGGCACATTAATGTGTTTTCTTTGTAGGGAAAGAGTGGACTGAATTAGCTTTGGTCTTCTACAAATGCAATTCCTAGAACTTTTGTATTGATAATTTCAATATAAAGGCATGCACATCAACTGTGTTAAGTTGCCCGAGCTGATGATTTTGAACTTATTTGCCTACCTAATCTCTTTTGGGAGTAAGAATTCAATTCTCTGTCATTTTGTCATATCTTGGTAGACAAGGTGTATGTGAATTGAGCAGCACCAATGCTTGGTGGGCTTTGGACTTCGCTTAGAGTCAACTCTTGCAGATCATTTATTACCTGCATCTATAATGCTAAAGCTTGTGAAATGTATTGTTTGTCCCAACTTGTAATATGGAATTTTAGAATCTTAGTCCGACTCCCTACTTTCTGGCTTGCCAAATCAAAGTTATGAACAGAACCTGATTACAAACAGGCTTTATCTTTAGAACTCTGTAGTGATGACCTATTGTAATGACATAGAAAATCAACTGTTTTATATTCTTTGAAATATGTATTTAAATCCACAAGAGGAGGTTGTTGCGATTGTCTTCCAGCATTTCATGTCTGTTGCCGTATTTTATAATGACATTTATCAGATACCCAGCATGACAAGTGTTCAAGAATGCCTTTAAATTGTGCCATGCATCGGAACTTAAAGCAGAATCTGATTTCTTTTTATTCATATAATGAACAGACGTTAACTTTATTAATAGTTCCACATAATTTGGTATTAACGGGGCAAAGTATGGTTCACGTGGCAAGATGTGAACTTTTTGAGTAGACCTGAACCAACATGGACAAAAGATTAAGATGTTCAATTAAAGGGATTCATCAATTCCGTTCTACCCAGCATGGCAAGTGTTCAAGAATGCCTTTAAATTGTGCCATGCATCGGAACTTAAAACAGAATCTGATTTCTTTTTATTCCTATAATGAACAGACGTTAACTTTATTAATAGTTCTACAGAATTTGGTATTAACGGGACAAAGTATGGTTTACGTGGCAAGATGTGAACCTTTTGAGTAGACCTGAACCAACATGGACAAAAGATTAAGATGTACAATTTAAGGGATTCATCAATTCCGTTGAATGTGGTGCATCTATTGAGAGTCCTGATACTCTGAATTTACACAACTTACAATAGTACAACTTAGCTTATAAACTGTTGGGTCCTTTTTTAAAGTCATGATTTATAAATGTGAGTAGCGTTTAGCAAGCAATAATAGCTAGTATTGGGTTTAAGTCGATCCTACAGATACACATGACCAGGAGAAAATGTTTGCAAAACAACCCAAAACAAGTACCCCGAAATTATGTAACAAATCAAAATAATATTCATTTTCGTATCTATATTGTCAAACAGTTTGAATGTATCATCATGGCCATTTCTTTACTCTTGGCTGGCCGTGCATGTCTAATCTGTCAGTCGAAACTGAAATACATTTGGACATGCGTTGTAACTTGAACATTTGCTTGACCTGTCAGCATGAAATACTATCATTCATACGTAGTGGGATAAGTTAAGTATCAATCCACTGGTTAAATAAGAGATAAAGAAAATGAAAACTGGATACCATATGCAAGAACTTTTTAAACAAGAAGTGCGTGACACAAGAATATGCAGCCTCAATCACTAGAGACTGGAATCCTGACACGCTCCTTTGCAATGGGCATAGCACGGTTTACTGCCTCTTAAGTCAAGGCTTTCAGGAGCTACTACGTGCAATTCGCATGTATCATTACCATTGCGTATACCTGAAACACTTGAATCTTCATTACCGTTGCGTATACCTGAAACACTTGAATCTTCACACAGAAAAGGTGCGATATTTGTTTTTGTTTTTAAATGTCTGAAACATCAATTAATCAATTTCAAATCTGATCAAAATGTGTTGCTACAATTGAATAAGACATTGTACCTGTTTTTAAGGTTGTCCCCTTCCACGACATTGAATGTGGGGTTTGAGTTTGAATGCATGTCAAATGATTGAAGGACCATACATGGCTAACTATAATTACCATTCCAAGCTAATCATACACTATTAAAAGATTCTGATATATCTTAAATATATCACTTGCCATTGTTTAGATAGATGTATTTAAGATGTTTAGTTAGTATATATCTATGGCTGCTTGTGTATGGTTCATTGACTTACATGCACATATATCAAATACATAGTTGAAATATGTAGTGAGCTCAAACTTTCAAAGTCACAAAATATGATGGAAATTGTAGCACCTAATCCATTTTAAACATCATACGGAATCATGCAAATTCATGGTGTGTTGCAATCAAATAATGTGCCATGTGAGAAAAAATGGATATACGAATAAAACCATTTACAATAGCTTTAGTCCCTGAAATCCCTCATAGGGAATTGCTTTTGAAATGTAGAGTATAAGGGCTCTAAAACATTTTGAGTATGCTAAGTAGAGTTGTTTTCTAAGGTTATTGCATTTTCACTATCATAATCTATTCTTATAGCTTTTTGTAAGAGAGTGACATCGAGATACAACCTCCATAATTGTGTGATTTAATTGCATTTGTTAATTTGTTTTTGATTAAGGAAAACAAGTTTTGAAGGGGCCCCGAAACTCTGTACATTTTGGTCTAAAAAGATATTCAAACTAGCACACAAAGAAAGAACAGATCAGGACCTGAGCGAGGGTTTTACAGTAGGCACCCACAACCTGGAGAAGAGAATGGTACCAACAGAGGGAAGCTGGAACCCTGGCAAAAGAAGTTGCTGCGAAAAAGATAAAACAAATTTAAAATCAGCAGCCCTGAATCTTACAACAGACAACAAAGAAAGATCCCGCCGACCGCAGAGAAAGATTATTTCTTCCCCTTCTGAGAACAAAGGGACATATCGAAAGAGGGCAGAAGTTTAGATTTTTTTTTCCTTAAATAGAAGTCCACCCATCTTCCGCTTTCTTAGCCAAATCCTGCCAAGAAGACGAATCAAGGATCGAAGCTGAATCGAGAGATAAAACTGTAGCATCCGTTCCAGCATGATCCAACAAAGCAACTGATGCCTCACCTCCAATAGAGGCCTGAACAACAGAAACACCAAGGACATCACCCGGGGGAGAGCCAGCGGTTGAAACCGGGGACACAGGGGCCTCATGAGCCTCTTGAGAAGATGAAACAACTTGTGAAAAGCTTCGAGAGGTCGGGGCCTTCGCAACAATGTAATGATGGGAGGAGGCTCCCTTCCACCAAGAAGCTGGTTTTTTAACTTTTTCCAATCCGCATTAACTTGCTAAATGACTAGTTTTGAAGCAACTCCTACATTTGAAGGGGAGGCCTTCATAATCTAGGGATTGAATCCAAGATCCTTTAGGATGTTGTAGCTTTATTTTTTTTGGGAGACCCTTGGAAGAATCCAAATCAACCAAAATCCTAGCATATGTGTAGTGACGAATATCATTTGATTCCTCATCAGCCAACAAAAAATCCCCAAGAGCCTCCCCCACAGCCTCAAACAGAGAATCAACCCAAAAGTGAAGAGGGAGGTTGGGGAGCCGCACCCAGGTAGGCACCTTGGAGAAAGTCTCTGTAGAGGCATCAAAGTTTGGGTACCAAGGCTTCGTCATGAGCATGAACCGGGTGTCCCAACTAAAGAAGTGATCACAAAGAATCAACTTCCTATCAGCTGGATTCTCAAACTTGGCTATGAAGAAACCCCTCGTGAGAGGGAAGATGTGAACTGTTCTTGAGATAATGGGTTCCCACTGGCGGGTGATCTAAGCATGTAGATCTGGGAGGCTCGGCCAAAAGCTCTTGAACCTGCAGATCAAACCATAACCCTCGAAGACGGAAGACACAACATCAATATCTTTTACAACCTCGTCATCCAGAGGGATGATAAGAGGATTTGAAACTCGGAGAGGGGCGGCATTACTGAGACATATCGGCATTAATTTGTTTCTCATAGGTGTTCCTTTTTTTTTTGAAAAGGGGGTAAATATTTATTGATCATAATAAATTATCAATAGAAAAGGACAACTACTTACAACTCCTAGAGAATACAAAAGAACAACCAATTGAAAGCTGAACAATAAGGCCCAACAACTAAGAAGAAAGAGACAACAACCAAGAGATCATAAACACACCACTTTATCCTTACATGTCCTCAATCGCTCTAACCTTTGGGAACATTGTAGGCGGAGGTCCTCCAAACCTTTAACATTCTAGTCACTTGTATGCTTAGAGGTCCATTTGGCCAAATAGCTATCAAACCTATACAATTCCCTTAGGATATGGACAAATGAAACAAAATCTAGAGAAATACTCAAGTAAAGAATTTGCCTAGCCATAGAAGCCAACTGCTCATTCACCTCATCAAGATTTTGTATAGCAAACATATTGATTAGGATCTGAAAATCCATCTCACAAATAACCATGCGCCAACCAAGTGCCCAACACCTCTGCAAGGAAATAAGAATCACCAAAGCTTTGATAAAGATCATTAGTCTAATGACCCTTATAGATGGAGAAGATGATAAAACCAACACTATCTCATCCAATGCCTCCAACTCTAATATGCTTAAAACTTCCCTTGGATGACCCATCAATTTTAATCTTGACAACAATTCTTTACCAAACCTGTTGAATGACCCTCTTCCTCTTTTGAAAGATCGTATAGGTACTTTTCAAGCTAGATATGCCAAATGATAAAATTCAAGCTAATATTCCAAGTCACATGAAGAAAAAAACCCGAACAGGTGGTCTCCCTATGTTCCTTTAAAAATCAATAAGAGAGGAAGCATGAACAGAGGCTCACTTTTGAATACCCCACCATAATTGCCAAAGGAAGAAATGAGAGGAACGTTCCTAATACATTCCACATAGGACACATATTGATGGATAGTGAGAGTCCCACTTTGGAAGATTCTCCTAGGTGATGCATTTATTACGAGTAGCAAGCCAAAGGAAAAAGTTGCATTTTAGCCATGCAAACTTTTCCATACCATCTTCAACAAAGAGACTTCATTCATCCCATATGTTTTCTTGTTCAATTCTTGAACCACAAGCCATAGAGCAAGTGCCCCTAGTATTAGGGCTCCACGCTAGGAGATTACTTGAGATAATTGCAAGCTCTTCAATCAAGAATTTGAGAGCTCAAAACAATCTGTCAAAGAAACTCCTAATGGCCATTCACAAGGATCTTTCCATCTGCACACCTTTACCTCCCTAAAGCTTCAAATTGTTTTAACATCCTCCACCCTCTCCTAGCTAGTCTCCATGAATTTGTTTGAAAGATACCATGAACAATGGTACATAATCAAGATAGCTGACAAACCATTCCAAGAGTCAAGACAAAGTGGGTTTCAAAATCTCCGTTGTAGAACCAAAATAATCCTTGCTTAATTAAATTAGCACCTTTTGTAAGAGTGTCCTATATCATATGCCCTTTTCCTATCAAGAAAATCTTGGGTACATCATTACTTGCATAACTCCCCTCAAATAATTCAAGTAGAGAATCTCGACCCGATTTTGATCCTAACTTATACACTTACACCAATAAAGTTAGTGACCAAGGCTTGTACTGTAAGAGTATTTTGGTGCAATCAAAGAATCTTGGCCCAACTTTGATCTCGACTTGTGCACCAACACAAATAATGTTTAACATCCAAGGCTTGTCCTGTAAGATTGGCCTGGTGCAATCCAAGTCCCCCCGTTTTTAGTTTATAGATAGTCTCCCACTTAACCAAGCTCCACAAGGTAGTCTCACACTTTATCTGTAAATGTGAAGAGCTTTTGTTGTAAAACAAGGTGAAGAAAGTTTGCAATATGAATTGGAACTGAATATTAATGCAAATCTTAGTCATGAGTTGTAATTGATTTATTACACATATATTGTGATCGAGATGATGATTACAAACTAACTATATTTCTTGACTGGGTTGCTACAATAGATGATCGTCCTCTAAGGAGGGAGGGAAAGTATCACCAGGTATGAGATGCAAACATGGTCATGAGCTTTGAGCTATCTAAGTCTATGAATTGGTAAGTATAGGTAAGCTAGATCGAGTTGATACTAAGCCTAGGAAGTAAAGGTTTGAACTAGGTTCCTAGTTTGGTCACTTCGTCAACTAGAGGAGTTGATAGTATTTTTTTGTTAGGATCCTATGTCTTGGACCTAGACCATTGATTGACCTAGATCCTTAGTAAGATTTAAGGTATTAATCTATCAATAATATTGTTTAATGAATTTAAACATACATTCTTACCCTTATATATATAGGAGTGTAGTATACATAATTTGTACATATATGTATATAGGTGCGGACCATAGTAAGACAACACACAACTACACACAAATATGCATATATACGTACTAAGTATATTACACACATATAATTAAGTAACATTTGGTTACAAACCTTGTGGTATCAACTAAATATATATTCCTTAATCTTTTTATGGATTCCAAATTTCATTTTTTTCTCATGTGAATTTGATTTGAAGAATAAAAACAAGTTTGAATGAGATCTTTTTACTAGCCACGTCTTCGACAAGGTGACATAAAACCTATGGAAACAACTCATTTGAGTATATCATCGAACTAGCATAAAGTAATGGATGATGAATGTAATGGAAGGGGAAAATACCTCTCTATGAAATGAAATCATAGCGAAATGAAATATAATGAAAGTGAGATTTTAGGAAATAAATTTGGGAACATTTGACAACAGTTTGATACAAAGAAGAAAGGGGATTATTCACTCATGGATTTGGGAAAAAATGGGTTTTTAATTTTAGAATGCATAAGTGATTGGGGAAAAACACATAGAAGAGAGAGGTTCTCTTCATTAGAAAGTGGAAAATATAGAGTTGCAAGTAGTGGGCATTAACAACAATCTACATCTTCATACTTAGCTTATATTACATAGCTGTGAGTAGTAGCATTTAACAATAGTGTATAATTGCAGGCTTGGCATAAATTTTAGGCATAGTGTATTTCCTGTCTATTTCTCTCAACTTTGTATTTTTTACCAACATATTCTAGTTGGAATAATGCGATGGGTAGACAAAGATTCTTAAGATTATTTTAAGGAAATTTGGAAATGTTTGTTATGTCTTTTACCAAAGTCTAAAATTATAGACTGCTATTAAGAACCAAGTAGATAAGTTCTATCTTTTGACAAAATTCTTAGGGTAATTAACAAAATGGTTTTGTAAACTTGAAGAACATTACTAGTTAAACACTTTTGTATACATGCATAAAGAACTCTTTATATGTCAACTCTTGTACATGGAGCTTGAGTGAGCTTAGATAATTTTGTTTAACCTACTTAATGCAACCATATTTATTTCAACCATGCTTAGGCTCTAAGTCTGAGTGAATTTAAGATTATATTGCAACTACTCTATGCAAATGTAGATTCCAATTGCTAAGGATTGAACCAACCAACTATTGGTTGTTAAAAGAATACTTCACAATTTGATATTCTGAATAATTTGAATTTAATGCCAAAAAACCGAAGTCCAGTTGTAAGTAGAGTTGTCCATGTATATTCTCTAAGCTTGGTAGTAAAATTACAAAGAATCAACTTGGGTCTGTAGCGTTAAGAGTGGTTTAAGATGAAATATGGCATGAATGCATGAAGATGTACACATTTAGTACATTAATTAGAGCTTAAGAGCATGAAATGTCTACATAACCCTACAAACCAGTGTTGATATTAACCAAGAGAATATTCATGGCTAGTAAGCCTAATTTCAAGTTAATTCAATGAAGAAGCTGTAAATAGTAACCTGGTTCGTTAAATAGAAACCTGGCATGTCAATATAAATGCGGAATATATATGTACATCAAGACTAGAGAGATTAAAACTAGTCAAGTCACGAGTCTAGTGTGATTATGAACTAGACAACTAAATAGCATATGAGATGTGTAACCCAAGTTAGATAGGGTATTGAACTTGGCTGCATATTTTAAATGTGTCTGTAGACACCTAAAATTGTCCTAACAATTACCCTTATCCTAGCCAATTAAATAGATATTTATTATTTATTTAATTTTATCCTTATTCTACCTTAATTAAATAAATTCACATTTATTTAATTACACTCCTCTTTATCCCTTATCCTTGATTAAATAAATTTATATTTATTTAATTCTATCACATTTCCCCTCATCCTAATCCTCCATTTAATTAAGTAAATGATCTTGTTTACTTAATTGATCCCTTCTTATCCCACTTGGAATTAAATATTGAATTTAATTCTATTTGAGCACATGGCTCCTAACTTTAACCCTCACCTAACCTCACTTCCCTAACCTAACCCATCTTTCTAACCCAAGTCAACCCATTTTTCCCACTAATTAATCTTAATCTCCCACCTAATCTCTTCCTAATCATTTGTACAACCTTAATCTAAAGATTAAGAAATCCTAATCCAAACCCAAGTCACATGTGACTCTTACACACTCTTGCAAACCATTACACATTTGTCTCCCACATGTCATTGACATGTCACTTTCCAATATCTTGGTTCTCCCATTCTCTTCCACATTTTGACCCATGTCATTGACATGTCATTTTCCAAAGTTGCTCACAGATGTGTGAGCAACCTCGGTTCTCCCATCCTCTTACAACCCTTGACCTTTATCATTGAGCCATCATTTTCTCAAGTTGCTCACACATGTGTGAGCAACTTTAGCCCTCTTACACCTTACACCCTCTTACAATTTGTCATGGACATGTCACTTTCAAAGGTTTCTCACACATGTGTGAGAATCTTTCCCCCTTTGAATGGTCAAACCCTAATCCACATGTCATCTACATGGCATCTACTTGGCCTCCACCTCATGGCCACCTCATTGATCCTAAAGAATCCTAGCCCTTCATCCAAATTTGAATCTCAACCATCCATTTCCCTCAAATTCTTATAAATTGAGAGCTTTTCTCCTCATTCAAAAGCCTTTTTCATGCATTGTCATACTGCAAGATTTGAGCAACCACATACCCTCAACAACCAAAATCATCAACTTAGTCTTTTTTTGGGAGGATTTGAGAAACCACATACCCTCAACAACCAAAATCATCTACACTTAGTCATTTTGGAGGTTTTCATTTGTGTTGAGTAGGTTAAACTAGTTTATTAGTTTATCTCTTCATGTTTACATTCTTATTTCCATAGTATTTTGAGGTTTGCATGAATATGTTAGGATAAACTTAGTTTATTTAAGTTTGTTCTTTATTACATTTTTATGCAATACAATGTCTGCTATCAAAAACCATGGCCAAGGTAAACTAAGTTAATTTAGTGTTAGTTAGTTTGATTGATCTAGATAAATTACCTATTCAAATGCCATAGTTGTTAGGAGTAGCTATAGAGTATGACTGGCTAGAGTTATCTAGGAACATATACCAGATTTAGATGACTTATCTCATCACCATATTAACACTCCTGCAAATGGCCGATCCACTTTGAGTGGGAAGTTGTGCAAGGGGGATTAGTAGATCCATGGTTGGATGGGAAAAGAGATTTGGTGATACTTTCCATCCATGTTATAGTGATATATTCAAGAAAGACAAAATAAAATCCAATGTTAGTACACTCACAATAAGCTTTTGTGCTTACTTCATTTTCATGTCAAGTTAATTGGTAAAGATGATGCGCTTTAAGTTATCTTTCCTTTTAGCACTTTACTATCTCATTTAGATGCAATTGAATTATAAATGTTTTAAAAACTAATATTAATAGATAATTTTAGTTTACCTTTAATTTCAATTTATAACTTATATTGTTCATAGTTCTTTCTATTACAACAGTTGGAATGTTACATATGGTATCAGAGCACTGGGTTTTGCACTAAACCTAGGGCTCATCACCAAGGAAACCTAGTGAGAAAACTAAAACAAATCATTTTACTTTTTGCTAGGATGTAGATTTATACAACCAAACAAAAGAGAGCTCAAGACCCAGCATACGCCAAAATTGGGAGGGTAATGAGCTAAGAGAATGATTACTCTCAATGCTCTATCTTTTAAGACACAAAGTTTTGCATAGGCCATAAAGAGGTTCAGAAGGAAAATGCAACAATGGATACTTGCAAGATGAGTAGTGGTTAGGACATTAATATTGTATGAGCTGAAATCAAAACCCAAAACCAAACCCTCTTTGGAAAATCAATATGAGCAAATATCGAAACCTTAACCTTATTTTGAAATCCCATTTGTAGATCTAATTGAGACTATACATCCAATAGATCATTGCATACCTATGCCGAGTTTAAGGTTAATTATGTGCTCGAAGTTAGAGGGTCAAGAAGAGTCCATTATAGGTAGTGATAACAACTCTTAGATAGAACTTTTGAACATATATATACATGTAAATGTGATAACAATTTTGGTTGTGAATGTGAATGTAAATATAAATGCAATTTGGGTTGTAAATATAAATACATCAAGTTTTTTTGCGTGTACTTTAAGTTTCTATTGCCCTAAAATGCAACAACTAATTTTCAATTTGTAATATAATACTTTAGTTAAAATAATTAAATAAATCTTTCATTATAGATAATTAAACAAAACTTAGCATGGATAACACAAGGGACAACAATAGAATTTCTAAAACCCTAGACACACCAATTGGGAAAATAGGTAGAATTTTACAAATGATGTAGGAGAATCAGACCCAAGTCAAATATTTAGAACAACGAATAGAAAACTTGGATGAAAAAAGAGAAGGGGAAACCAAGTCTCAGACCATGGGTAGAGATGACATGAAAGAACATACTAGTGAGTATAGGGGGGTTTACCATAGACCCAAAATTATATTAGCAAGAGAAATTCTGGGGTAGGAATTATATTAGAAGATGTGAAGAAAGTTAAGCCACCCTAGTATGATGGGTCATTCTTAGGGGATGCTGCGGAAGCATGAATGACTAGGATGAAAAAGTACTTTAACATTCAAGACTACAATGAGACCCATCAAGTGGTTTGGGGATCCTACCAACTGATAGGGGAAGCTGCTAGTTGGTGGGGAAACAAGATGATTGATTTAGGTCTTACGCCTGAAGAGGTAACTTGGGATAAGTTTTTAGAACTATTTAGGTAGAGATGGTTGCCTCAACTCTTCTATGAGTAGAAATTATCAAAATTTCAAGACCATAGACAAGGAGAACTTTTCGTTGATGAGTACTTGGAAAAATTCAACTAATTACTTAAGTATGTTCCTCTAGTTCAAGTAGATGAGAAATTTTGAATGAAGTAGATCATGGGTCTTAATAAACACATCGATGGTCCTATGGATATTCTTGCTCCATCCACCATAACTAAAGCCTATGAGAAAATCATTCAACAAGTGTTTAAACTTAAAAAAGATGACTCAATTAGAGATAGAAGCTGGAAGAAGGTGAAATAGTCACAACCCTCCCAACCCTTCAAGAAAAAAAGAGACAAATATGACTCAAACAACAAGAGTGGAAAGAGATTCAAAAGGAATCAACAAGATTGTAGAGGGGATAAAAAGGGGTTCTCTAATGCTAGAAGGGACAATAAATAAATAATCAAGGTAACTGAGAAAAAGGGTCATCTAGGTTGGTGTTAAACCTATGGAAGTGAACACTATGCAAATCAGTGTCCAACAAGAACTCATTATGGGCATTACGAGTTTACTATACTACCTTTTGGGATTACCAATCTCCAACTACATTCATGAATTTAATGAACAATATATTTCATGATTGTCTCAACTAATTTGTTCTGGTGTTCTTAGATGATATCTTAATATATTATAAGAATGAAGAAGAACATATGTAACATTTGCAAATAGTCTTGAAATGATTATGACAACATCACTTATATGGAAAATTGTCTAAATGCACGTTCTTTAAAAAATAAGTGCATTATTTAGGGCACATCATTTCTAAAAAGGGTATAACTATGGATCAACTCAAGATTAAATCTATTTTAGAATGTCCAACCCCTAAAAATGTACAAGAAGTAAGAAGCTTTTTCGGTCTGGCCAGATATTATAGGAAGTTCGTAATGAACTTTTCTCGAATTGCATACCCCATTATTTCTCTTCAAAGAAAAAAGGGAAGTGATTTGAATGGTAGAACTAGCTGCAATTATTCATGCCTTGTAATGGTGGTGTCATTATTTGATGGGAAAACCTTTTGTTCTCTAGTCTGACCATCAAGGGCTGAAATATATTTTTACCCAACCAAATCTTAATGCATGACACAAAATGTATTTGAAATTAATTTTTGATTATAACTTTAGATAAGTTATATCAAGGGAAAAGAAAATCACGTGACAACTTCTTTAGGACACATATGTCATATAAATACTATGACATCGATCCACACAAATTTCAAGCAACAAGTTCTACAACAATTAGAAGCTGATAGATATTACTAGCAAGTAAAAGAATCCCTTTAAAGTATCCCTCAAGATCATAGATATGACGGGTTCAAGTTTGAACTACATGGATTGGTAAGATACAAAGGTAGAATGTATGTACCAGAAACACCTTAATTGAGGAGCCTTGTTTTGAAAGAAGTGCATTCTACACCATATTCTAGGTATCCAAGAGTCACTGAACTCCTAGGGGATGTTGAACCACTATATTTTTGGAAGGGCATGAAGAAAGATGCCGCGAGATTTGTAGCTAGCTATTTTGAATACTAGAGGGTAAAAATAAAACACCAACATCCAATAGGATTTCTAAAACCTCATGTCGTCCCATAATGAAAATTAAAAATAATTAGTATGGACTTTGTACAAGGATTACCCATGTCCTAGAACAAGCATAATTCCATTTTAGTAGTGGTCAATATACTCATTAAGGTAGCCCACTTCATCCATGGAAACTTAACATATGGAGTGTCTTTTATAGCACACAAGTTTATCCAAGAGATCTTTAGACTCCACAAAGTATCTGAAAAGATAATTTTTGATAGGGATGCTAGGGTGACATCTAGGTTCTAAAAAATTCAGTTTGCAGCCCTAGGTACACAATTGAGCATTAGTTTAGCCTATCATCCCAAAATAGATGGCCAAACATAATGCCTCAATCAAATTCTAGAGGATCTAAGAATGTACTGCATGGATCAATGGAACAAGTGAGAGGACTATTTGCCTCAAATTGAGTTTGTGTACACCAATACATATTAGGCATCCATAAAGATGACACAGTTTGAAGTAGTATATGGAAGAATGTGCCAAAATCCTACCAGCTAGGACAAGATAGAAGATAGGATAATCCTTGGTCTAGAAATGATTTTAGAAATGGAAAGGTAGCTTAAACTGATTTGAAAAAGGTTAACAGAGGCTAATGATCGGTAGAAATTATATGAAGATGCAAAGAGAATGCCCAAATATTTTGAGGTGGGAGAGAAAGTACTCATGTGAGTTAAATCTTAGAAAAGTATCGTTAAGTTTGGGAATTCATCTAAACTAGCCCCCAGATATGTAGGAAATTTTGAGGTTATGAAAATCATCAATCTAGTCTCCTACATGATTTATCTACCTCTAGCTCTTTCCCGGTTGCATGATGTATTTCATGTTTCATACCTTAAGAAGTATGTATCAGACTTTGGTTACTTGATAGATTGGAATTCCTTGTAGGTACAAGACACATGGGTGGTCATGATCAAGCTCATCAAAATGCTTGAGGTATGCAAGCTTCACTTACATAATAGGGAATTCAAGTAATGTAATGTGCAATGGGACCAGTACACCAAGGATAGTGAAGCTTGGAAGGATTTTGATGAAATCACCAACAATTTCCCTATTTGTTTAATATTTTTAATAGTTGAACTATTTCTAAATAATAGATAAAACATACTTTTAATGATGTAAATATTATTGGATTTCAATCATCGATAATGATTATTCACAAGGGGAAGGATATCTCACATCCCTCTTGTTTACTATAACTTTATTATATTTTTGGCTTGTTACCACATATGTTTATATTCCATGTATTTCATCAGAACCATGATTATGTTTTGATTTGTTACCATAGATGTTCATATTTCATGTATTTTATTGGAACAATGGTTAAAAGTGTATAAATGAAATGATATTATGTTATGTTCTTAGTCATGAGTTGTAATTTAATTTATTGCACATATATTGTGATCAAGATGATGATTACAAACTAACTATATTTCTTGACCGAGTGGTTGCATGAGATGATCGTTCTCCAACGAGGGAGGGAAAGTATCACTAGGTATGTGATGCAAACATGGTCATGAGATTTGAGCTATCTAAGTCTCTAAACTAGTAAGTATAGGCTAGGCTGAGTTGATACTAAGCATATAAAGTAAAGGTTTGAACTGGGTTCCTAGTTTGGTCATTTCATCAACTAGGGGAGTTGATAGTATTTATTTTGTTAGGATCCTAAGACTTTACCTAGTCATTGATTAACCTATATCCTTAGTAGGATTTAAGGTATTAATTTACTAGTAATATTGTTTGTTCTATCCTAACAAGTTAGCACCCATGATTGGATGCTTTATTAGGACCTATTAGACTCCATTTTGGTGATTTTTGAGATTAGATGTCTATTATGCTTGATTCTGGTAAATTGATTCCTCTTTTCTTGCACCTTTTCACTCCTCTTGACACCCCATTCAAATTTTGTCCCATTCCTCATGAGACATTTCACCAATGACATCATGTCCTTGGGTTTTGGGGCCCATATTTCACTTGGAGTCTGATGCTAGGGTTTAAGTGGGAGAAAATTTTTTGTGGTCAACCTAGATCAATTTTGAATCCTGAAATAATGGAGTAAGTATAAAAAACCCCCATTTCTCCTCATTTTGCAACCAAGAACTTGTTACAACTAGCGGTTGTTGTTGTACCAAAAGATCGACTTGTTAATGCCCGATACAACTACTAGACTTATATAAGACATAGGAGGTTGTTAAACTATGTCATGAATCCCGAAGGGGGACATTGGAGGTTAGTCAAAAAATCCCCCCCTTATTGTCACTTGAGGGAATTTGAACCTGTGACCAAGCTCTGATGCCACTTGTTATAACTAGTAGTTGCCTTTGTACACACTAAATAGTGCACTTCTCTAAGTCATTACTTCCAAGGGAATCCATGAATGGGAAACCTTGAGAAAGCGACCTAGAGCTCCCTAAGCATGGAGTCACAAGGATGTTGATGGTGCTCTCAGCTAGAGCTATTGAAACATGCAACCTTGCTAGTAAACCACACAATGGGAGATTCAATGAGACAAGGGCAAGAATGCCAATATCCTCAAGAATCAACAATGGAAATGCAATGCAATGCAAGCTATGCTAAGAATGAAGATGCAAGCTAAGCTATGGAAATAAAAGTATTACAAACCCTTGCTAATTAAGCTATGCGAGTTAATCTAAAGAATAAAAGAAACTAAGCTAGATGCCATGAAAGCTATGATGCAAGAAATGGAACTAGAATGATAAAATGATCTCAAAAAGCTCCAAAGTCTCCAAGAAATCTTGCAGCATAAGTTTGGCATAAAAAGTTGGGAACTAAGAATGAGAAAATAGCTCTCTTTTTAAAGGAATTGAAAAGGAATGGACCATGGAGATTAAGAGGCAAAAGATTTAATCAAGGGTGGAGCTTGAAAGAGGAGAAATCCATGTGCACAAATATCCTCCAATGAGAAAATAAGAGTTGAATTTTGTGTCCATATGAGACAAAAAGTGTTAGGAATGAATGCAAAGTATTTTGGCAGTCATTCTGTAGCAGTTGTTGTTGCATTCATGACTTGGATTGTCATTGATGTCAACACAGTGATATTATGGATATCAGCAGGAAAGTAGGTACAATTTTGTTTTGTGCACATGTTGTATTGCAGATTGGCTTTTGCACAGTTGATGGTATGTTCTTTGGTGTGTTATTAACCTATGGTTAACAACGCAAAAATAAATTCATTCATTCATGAGAGTTATGAGCATTTTGGTGAAAGCAGTGTTTAGACAGTGTTTCTGTGTAGCGATTTTCAGAAATCAGAGGATATCTCTTAGCTGGGATGGAATTTGATTTTGCACAGTTAAAGGGATGTTGGAGACTCATTAATGATGACATGGTTCACAGTGAAAAATTTGAGGATATGTTTGGAGAAAGTTACAGTATCTGGAAGCCGACAGTTTTATGTGAATTTTGTGTGTAGAGTGTAAAAATTATTATTTTGTAATTGAGGACCGACTCATTTGTAATTATTTGAGTTTGGTATATAAGAAGGAATATTTTCCTTGTTGTAATAAGAATTGAGAAAAAAAGAATTGAGAAAAAAGGAATTGAGAAAAAAAGAATTGAGAAAAAAAGAATTGTTGTAATAAGAATTGAGAAAAAGAGAATTGTAAAAAAAGAGAATTGAGTAGAGAGGATTGAATTGTGAAAGTTGAGATGCGAATATATGCATGAAGTGAAGAAAAGAGCTAATTCAGTGATGAAGGAAGACTTGTGAGTACATAGATCTGGAATTGTGATCTTGTGTAGCAGAGAGTGCGGTTTTGGCATAGTATGAAGGAGGTAATATATTTCATATTATTCTATTGAATAATTCTAAGATCTTTTGGACAGTGGGTTCAGAGATCTTGCCTTGAAGCTGTTTGGGCAGTGGGTCCTTCTGTCTTCCATAAACTCTTAACCGGGTTAGAATCTTTTAACAGGGATTCAAAATCTCCTAATAGGGATTTATATGTACTGAATGTATTTCATAAGACTCCTAACAGGGTTCATCCTCTAACAAGGAACTTTCATTTTAGTGCATCATTTTGTGGGCATCATTCCCACTGGGGTTTACTCTTTTCAAGAGGTTCCCTAGTCAACATATCTTGTGTTATTGTGCAATTGTGTATGGTTATCTTTCTATGGTTGATTACTACATTGATTATATTGTTTAAAGCAATTGAATGGTTAAATTATCAGATAACTGATTCAACCCCCCCCTCTCAGTTATCTTGGGGATCTTTACTTTCTAACAATTGGTATCAGAGCAGCAGGTCCTTGAAAGAAAAGTTTAACAACTTAAGGAGATCCATGGCGAATTTTAGGAAAGAAAGCCCTAAGTTTGATGGAGTAAATTTTGACAGCTGGAAAGAAAAGATGAAGACACATTTATTGTGTTTAGGACCAAGTTATTGGTTGATTACAAAGAATGAGAAGACTATCATTGAGGAAGACAATCTAGAGGTAGGAACTAAAGATGAGAAAGATCTATTCATGTGTAACATACTTGCAAGAGAAGCACTTTTGTC
Organism: Chamaecyparis obtusa; assembly: GCA_027943335.1. NCBI lineage: Eukaryota > Viridiplantae > Streptophyta > Pinopsida > Cupressales > Cupressaceae > Chamaecyparis > Chamaecyparis obtusa. The sequence continues at coordinate 852,430 of BSBK01000537.1, forward strand.
AGCACTACCGGAGAATGAATACAGTTAGGTAAGATGTTTGAAAACATCTCATGCAATTTGGAAAGCTTTACATTCTACTTTTGAAGGTGATGAACATGCAAAGAAGGCTAGATTACATAATTGGATTTGTGCATTTGAAGATATCAGAATGATGGAAGATGAATCTATTAAAAGCTATATTGGTAGGATGTCTAAGATTGTAACAAGAATAAAGTCTTGTGGAGGTGATAAGATAGAGAATGAAGTGATATGAAATTTTTTGAGAACTTTTACACCAGTATTCAAGCAGACAACACAGATGATTGAATAAGTGATACCTTGTACACTGAACTTTTCAAGAGAGACTCTTCTTGGAAGATTAGAAACAACAGAGATGAATTTGAGATTATCAGGAGAGCTACCTAGAATGCAGACATCATTCAATGCTCTTAACATTAGACCTAGATTATCAAGAAGTACTAGTGTGAATGGAGATTATGCCAGCAGTAGCAGATCTAAATCTGAGGAAGATAAGAAGATTGAAGAAGGTATTGCATTACTTGTAAAAAGAGAACCAAAAGGTAAGAAAATCTTTAAATGTTGGACTTGTCAAGAATATGGTCATTTTGCATCTAAATATCCTAAAAGAGTTAAGAAGTATAGAGGCAACTTTAAACCTAGGAGATCTAAAGAATGTTATTATGCAAATGATGAAGATCTTGAAGCAGGAATTGAAAGACATTTAAGTGACAGTGATAATGATAACTTTGAGGAAATAGGATTTGTAGCAATTAAAGAAGAAAGTTTTGAATCTGATGAAAGGGAAGAAAAAGCATTAGTTTCTCAAGTTGAAAAGAAATTTGATTGGATTATAGACAGTGGTTGTTCACATCATATGACTGGAGATAAAAGAAAGTTTGTTAAGTTAGACAATTATGATGGAGGAATTGTTAGAGTTGGTAATAATGCACCTTGTTTGATTAAGGGTATAGGATCTATTAATCTTGATGGAAAGACTAACATTGATGATGTTTACTTTGTTTATGGATTGAGACATAATATACTAAGCGTTGGACAATTGGTTGATAAGGGTTATCAAGTTTGGTTTTCTGAGAAAACTTGTGTGATAAAAGATAAAGATGGAAATCTGATTGGAAAAGGATCCAGAACTAGAGGTAATGTATTTTAGTTGAATCATACTAAGATGACATGTTTGTTAACTAAGATTGATGATAGTTGGTTATGGCATAAAAGGTTTTGTCATATAAACTTTGATAATATTGTCAAAGTGAGTACTACACTTGCGGTAAGAGATTTACCTAGAATTATGAAACCTACTAACATGATTTGCAAAGAATGTATGATGGCAAAGCAGAAAAGGAGTTCATTTCCCAGCAAGAAGTTCACATCGGCAGAGAAGCTGGAGATTGTTCATACAGACTTGAGTGGTCCTACTAGGACTAGAGGATTCTATGGAGAAAGGTATTTAATGATTCTTGTTGATGATTTTACAAGAATGATGTGGATTGCATTTTTGAAGGAAAAATCTGAAGCATTTGATAAATTTAAGATCATGAAAAGCAAAATTAAGAATGAATCTTGGATGAAGATTAAGTGTCTAAGATCTGATAGAGGTGGTGAATTTACATCTAGAGAGTTTAATACTTTTTGTGAAATGAATGGTATTAAGAGACAACTTTCAGCCCCTAGAACACTAGAATAAAATGGTATTGCAGAAAGAAGGAACAGGTCAATAACTGAAGCAGCAAGAGCTATGTTGTTTGAGAATGATTTGGCTAAGAGTTTTTGGAGAGAAGCAGTGAACACATCAGTATACACTATGAACAGAGTACAAATCAGAGCAGATACAAACAAGACACCTTATGAATTATGGTTTGGATATGCACCCTCAGTTAAGTATTTTAGAATTTTTGGAAGTAAATGTTTTATTAAGAGAGATGATGATATAGGAAAGTTTGATCCTAGAAGTGATGAAGGAATATTTCTTAGATATTCTTTGAAAAGCAAAGCATATAGATGTTATAACAAAAGAACTAAGACTATTTTTGAATGTGCAAATGTTAAAGTTGATGAGAAGTTTAAAATTCAGGAAAGAATGCTTGATTATGAATCTGATGGAGAAGCACAACCTCAGCCTAACATTGAAAATACAGAATTATTTTTTGAAACTAACAGTGATTTGTTGACTGAAAGTCATACTGAAGAAAACAGAGAAGAAAATAGAGAAGAAAGCAGAGAAGAAAGCAGAGAAGAATCTACAGTTGGAACAAGATCAGTAACTATGACACCTAACAGGTATATTTCAAGACATCACCCTGTTGAGCAAGTTATTGGAAGTTTAGACAGAGGAGTTTTGACTTGAAATAAGGTACATTTATGTTTGATTTCTCAAATTGAACCTAAGTCTACTAATGAAGCTTGTGAAGATGAACATTGGATTAATGCTATGAAAGAAGAACTGGAGCAGATTGAAAAAAACAAGACATGGGAATTGGTCTCTAGACCTAAAGACAAGAATGTGATTGGAACAAAATGGGTATTCAGAAACAAGATGAATGAACAAGGAGAAGTGATAAGAAACAAAGCAAGATTGGTATGTAAAGGATATTCACAACAAGAAGGAATTGACTATGAAGAAACTTTTGCACCTGTAGCCAGACTTGAAGCAGTGAGAATGTTTCTAGCATATGCAGCTTACAAGAAATTCAAAGTGTATCAGATGGATGTGAAGTCAGCATTTCTGAATGGTGAATTGGAAGAAGAAGTCTACATTGAGTAGCCTGAAGGTTTTCCTTTGACACAAGAAGGAGATATGGTATGTAAGTTAAAGAAAGCTTTATATGGATTAAAACAAGCACCTAGAACCTGGTATGCAAGATTGGATAAGTATTTATTGAAATTGGGATTTATAAAAGGAATGACAGATAGTAACTTATACACAAAAGAAATTGAGAATGGTTTGTTGGTTATAGTTATATTTGTTGATGATATTATCTTTGGAGGAGAAGATGAAGCCAATGAAAAATTTGCAGATGAAATGAACACTGAATTTGAAATGAGCATGATTGGAGAAATGAAATATTTTTTGGGATTATAGATAACACAAAGCAAGGAAGGTATATTTGTAAGTCAGACTAAGTATTTGAATGACTTATTGAAAAGATTTGGAATGGAAGATTCTAAACCTGTTGAAACACCTATGGTAACTGGACATAAGTTATCTAGCAAAGATGAGACACCAACAGTTGAGCAGAAAAAGTATAGATCTATGATTGGAGGATTGCAGTACTTGACACATACAAGACTTGATATAGCACATTCAGTTGGGATTGTAGCAAGATTTCAAGTAGAACTTAGAGAATCACATTATGCAGCAGTAAAGAGGATACAAAGATATCTGAAAGGAACAATGGATTATGGATTATGATATGAGAATTCTGATGATTTTACTTTGTGTGCCTATATTGATGCAGATTGGGGAGGTAGCGTTGATGACAAGAAAAGCACCAGTGGTGGAGCCTTTTTTCTTGGAGGAAAATTGGTCTCTTGGTTAAGTAAGAAGTAGAATTGTATTTCACAAAGTACAACAGAAGCAGAATATGTTGCAGCAGCAAACAATTGTAATCAGATTATTTGGATGAAGTAGTTGTTGAAGGATATTGGAATAAAGTTTGATGAGCCTGTTGTTATACATTGTGATAACACCAGTATAGTGAGTATGTCAAAAAATCTTGTTTTACATTCTAAGACTAAACATATTGAGATCAAGTATCATGTTGTAAGAGAGAAAGTTGCAGAAAAAAAAGTAAGATTGGAGTACATAAGCACAAAGGAACAGATAGCAGATATATTTACAAAACCTTTACCTAAGGATACATTTGTGTATCTGAGAGGTATGCTTGGGGTTATGCCCCAACCTATTTTTGAGAATTGATGCAGATGATTACATCCATCCAGTGGTATATGAGCCCTATCTTTCTTCTGGATTGGATGTTGGAACTTCCTCTATGGGGGAGTTTATGAGCTGAGTCATGAGGACTCTTGTTATTGTATTTTTCTGAACAGTGTCTTTTGACATTAAGTTGTTGTTGACTTAGTGATGGAATTTCTATCATTGATGTCAATGGAGGAGAGATATACATGAAAAACATTGTGGATTGTATGAGAGAGTTGAATGGGAGAACGAAGCAAGATTTAATTTGATATTTTGCAGTGATGTTGCAGTATTGGATTTTTGGAACATTGGATATTTTTCATCTATGTTACCATCAATGCCAATGGGGGAGATTGTTAGGAATGAATGCCAAGTATTTTGGCAGTTATTCTGTAGCAGTTGTTGTTGCATTCATGACTTGGATTGTCATTGATGTCAACACAGTGATATTCTGGATATCAGTAGGAAGGCAGGTATAGTTTTGTTTTGCACACATGTTGTATTGTAGATTGGATTTTGCGTAGTTGATGGTATGTTATTTGGTGTGTTATTAACCTATGGTTAACAACACAAAAATTAATTCATTCATTCATGAGAGTTATGAGCATTTTGGTGAAAGCAGTGTTTAGACAGTGTTTCTATTTAGCGATTTTCAGAAATCGGAGGATATCTCTTAGCTGGGATGGAATTTGATTTTGCGTAGTTAAAGGGATGTTGGAGACTCATTAATGATGACATGGTTCACAACACAAACTTTTAGGATATGTTTAGAGAAAGTTACAGTATCTGAAAGCCGACAGTTTTATGTGAATTTTGTGTGTAGCGTGTAAAAATTATTATTTTGTAATTGAGGACCGACTCATTTGTAATTATTTGAGTTTGGTATATAATAAGGAATGTTTTCCTTGTTGTAATAAGAATTGAGAAAAAAGGAATTGAGAAAAAAAGAATTGAGAAAAAAAGAATTGTTGTAATAAGAATTGAGAAAAAGAGAATTGTAAAAAAAGAGAATTGAGTAGAGAGGATTGAATTGTGAAAGTTGAGATGTGAATATATGCATGAAGTGAAGAAAAGAGCTAATTCAGTGATGAAGGAAGACTTGTGAGTACAGAGATCTGAAATTGTGATCTTGTGTAGCAGAGAGTGCGGTTTTGGCACAATATGAAGGAGGTAATATATTTCATATTATTCTATTGAATAATTCTAAGATCTTTTGGACAGTGGATTTAGAGATCTTGCCTTGAAGTTGTTTGGGCAATGGGTCCTTCTGTCTTCCATAAACTCTTAACCGGGTTAGAATCTTTTAACAAGGATTCAAAATCTCCTAACAGGGATTTATATGTACTGAATGTATTTCATAAGACTCCTAACAGGGTTCATCCTCTAACAAGGAACTTTCATTTTAGTGCATCATTTTGTGGGCATCATTCCCACTGGGGTTTACTCTTTTCAAGAGGTTCCCTAGTCAACATATCTTGTGTTATTGTGCAATTATGTATGGTTATCTTTCTATGGTTGATTACTACATTGATTATATTGTTTAAAGCAGTTGAATGGTTAAATTATCAGATAAATGATTCACCCCCCCTCTCAGTTATCTTGGGGATCTTTACTTTCTAACAAAAAGTGCTTTTCTTCTTTTTTATAAAATAAGAATAATGCTTTATTTGTGCAACTTAGGATAAGAGGAAAAGTAGGGGATTTTTATTTAATAAAAAGGGAGGAAATTACTTTTAAATAAATAAAGACTTTAGGATAAAATGGTTAGCCCATGGAAAACAATTGAAAATGATAAAATTAGGATTTGATCAAGGAAATTGATATAATTGAAAAATGTTGATTTTTGAAAATATTGATTCAGGGATTTGATAAATTACTGAATGGGGGCCCAAAGTCTAGGCGACCATTTTAGGGTGCATACATTTGCCCCTCTTTGACCAATGTGAGATCAATTTGGGATCACATGCAGTCAAAGAATGGAATTGAAGTGTGAGATCGATTTGGGATCACAAAATAATTCAGATGTGTGTTCGATGGATGGGAACACATCAGGACAAGCATAAGCATAAGCTGACAAAGATAAGCTGAAAGATAAGACCAACATACCTGTAAATAGGAGATTGTCAAGTCTCAAATAAGAGATAAGGATCTCAAGCAAGGTTTGATTGATAATGCTGAATCAAGGATTGAAGCTGATAGGTACTGTCCCCTCAGAATCAAAATTGAAATCAGGTAGAGGAGAAATAGTAAATTGATAAACTTGATCAAGTCATGAGAAATCATAATCAAAGGTGAAAGATGATAGGATAACCATCAGGTAGTGAAGATATGCCCCAATTTGAGTAGGTTTGACTGAGTAAGATATAGGATAAAAATGAAGTCAAACCTTAGAGAGATGAATCAAAAGTGAATGAAAGACTAGAAGGTTGAAAGAGATGGGGATGAAGAAATGAAGATGCCCCAACAAAGATCGAAGGATCAGGCCTCAAATGGTCAACCAATTGTGCATAAGAGGGTGAAAAATTTAAAATGCAATTTTGACTATCAAGATGAACTCGAATTTTGATTTTGATCCTAAAAATGGATCCAAGATGTTGAAATTAGGTAGGGGTGCATTTTTTGCGCAATTCTGAGGTGTTTTGAAAATTAGGTCAAAAAGTCAAAATGCTATAAAAGGGGGTAAAAAAGGTCATTTTCAAAATCATGTCTTTTAGTGATTTGAGAATTTTGAGAGCTTAGAGAGAGAAGATGGCCCAGAGCGATTTTGGTCCACAGGCATTGATTCGAGCGTGCCCGATTGCACAACCGGCCTCTGCAGTATGGTGCCCTGGTATTTTTTCAGAAAAACTCACCCTTTAGGTCATTAATAAGCATTTATTTCAATTTAAAACATGTTTTTAATGCTTTTAAATTTTTTCAAAGTTTACCCATACGAAATTTTGTACAATACTTAGAAAGTATCACACTCTTTGACAATATCTATCGTGCGATAGTTCGTGGGTCAAAAATAGTATCGCACGGGTATGTAATCCAGTATCGTATGATATCAGATGAAATATTGTGTGATCCTATGCAAACTATCGCACTCAAAGATATTATCACACTGCTATTGAAGAGAGTATCACACGATACTTAATCAAAAAATAGTATCGCACAGTGTGAAAAAAATGTGACATGTTTTAAATTTTGAGCACTATGACATGGGTCCAGACAATGTTTGCTATTAAAATATTTTTGTACTAATTTTGGACATCCATCATGATATGTTTTGACATTTGGTTTGGGGTTAATGGCTTGCAAGGGCACTTTCCAATGTTGCTCATTAGAGCACCGAGAGTGATTGGGCTACGATGTGTCTGAGATCTTGATGATCTGGGGTGGGCAGACCTGAGGGAGATGGGCTTCAGTTATTTTCTATAGATGCCCCACATTCAGGCTGATCATGGATTACTAACAACATTGGCTGAGAGGTGGCACAGTGAGCATAACACCTTTCACTTGCCCACTGGAGAGGCTACTATTAGCTTGGTGGATGTCTATCGAATCTTGCGAGTTTTGAGCCACAAAGATCCTATGAGTATAATCATGTTTATAGATATTAATAGATGTAAAGTTTCCATATAATAGAAATTGACATGATTGTTTGTTGGCATAGGTGTACTATGATCAAGATTTGACTGAGGGATGCCAGATCATGTTCCAGGATGTCACATTTGTTGATAGACACCTCAGCTGGGATCGGCTGATGGAGGAGTTCGGCAAGGACTTCCCGGTCCCATGCATTGTATGTTCCATAGTGGCACAGGCTCTCATTACTGACATGAGCTAGAGAGGGTTCTCATTAGGCTGGGGTTGATTAGTGGTAGATCTGATAGCACACCCATGACAGATGGCATGGGGCCCAGCCATCCTAGCTGATATGTACCATGAGCTCCATGAGATTATATATCAGGAGAGCAGGACTTGGGCATGCAGTGCTATCCTAGCACAGGTATGGGTGTGGGAGCACATCGCCATTGTGCATCCACATGTGTAGCTGAGGAAGTGAAGATGCCCCTACATCTATAGGTACACAGGGTTCCTTTCACAACCACATAGTGGAGACGTGACTTACTACCATAGGGTACTAGATGAGCTCACCTCATTTTAGTGGAGACCATACAGGGCTTGTGAGCAGTGGGGTGATCGAGAGGAGGAGCTGGGTTACATGCTATGCAGCCTGCCACTGGTAGGTTGACACTCAGATATAATAGAGCGCTTTGTGATCACCCGAGCTTGGAGACAGTTTAGGCAACAACAAAGGGTGCCCACTGAGACCACCACTTATGCTTGGGTTAGGGATGAGGAGGGACAGGGATGGCTGCCAATGTTGGACTACTAACATGCAGTACATGATACAACATATATCTGTAGGGAGCCATGGGACTATCTCCCAGATATGGCAGATGCAGGGGCAGATGCGACTTACAGGGTAGAGCGCAAGAGATAACCCTTCCCCAGGTTTATTGTACCTGATGCACAATCGAAAACATAGGGGGATGATGGAGATGGAGATGGAGGGGATGGGGGAGGTGGAGGGAGAGGAGAGAGAGGACATAGTTCTAGATTGGGTGGTCAGAAATGGTCACAAAGATGGGGTTCTACTGATGAGGGGGATGACGTGGCAAGGCCATCTCACTACTGGGTAGGATCAGCCTACAGGGGGAGAGGATCTCAGAGTGAGGATCCAGGTTCTAGAGATGGAGATGCAGTAGTTATAGATCACCATAGCTATCAGAGACTAGTAGCTGACTGACCTGAGAGCCGAGATTGAGCGGTGGGAGAGGGAGGCACATGCTGATGCAGTAGAGATCCATCGAGAGGCAGCATGAGCTGCATATTATCATGGATTCTACATACATGCTATACCTAAGGGTTAGAGAGTGCCATTGTACTCTCAGAGGGTAGGCATGTCAGACATGGTACTTGACAGGGTGGTGGCACCACCTCCACCACCACCACCACCACCTTGTGATGGGGCTAGCCAGACTTAGGTTTAGGTTGATAGATGTATAGATACATACCCTGGGACATTATCTATATTTTGGATCCCACATTGTATTTGTATCATGACATTTATATATATGAGATTTACTGGATGTTCGATATATCTTGTGTACTTGTCCCACTTGTGATGGATGTTTCAGTGTTTATATTGTCTTGTCATATTGCTCAAAATGTATGTTATATATGCTCATGTATAATCTCTCTCATAGATGTATGTTTAGTTCTCATGTTTATGATATAGACTCATGTTTATGAAAATGATCTCTTTAGGATATAGATATGATGATAAGATTAACCCCTTGTGATGACAAGAAAAGGACGTGATGTGAAAGACAAGGAGTGAAAGACATGATCGAGAAAAGGAAAGGTGAGCACAGTTGACTGAAAAATCCATGAAAGATGAAAAGGAGAGCTCTCTCCATATGCAAGATGCAAAACTAATCTAACATGAACCTAAAAATGCAAGCTACTATGAAAAAGTGGTTTACTTGCAAGGTCACAAAGCTTTTAGACTCTAATATTCATCATCGAGCATTATTGGTAGTGTCGCAAGTTCATACAATACACACTAGTATGACTATGTGAATCTGAATATGATCTATATCAGATAGATATGTGGGAATCCCACCTAAGCATTAAAGACATATAGGTCAAGATGACTAGTGTAGTGAGATTACCTAAGTTTAGTATAGAAATATTATACTTGCATCGAGACACAAGAAAAGTCAAGATGGCTATAAGTATGCACTTGCAAAAATAGTTAAGGATAATACCTTGTAGATCCCAATGTCAAGTGGAACAAGCATAAATGCTAATGACAGTTAGGACCAACAAAATATACCCATAAGTAGAAAAAGAAATAAGACATGTCCTCATGCCCCCAATCTTCTAGCTCAGCATCATCGAAAACTATTAGGGAGAGAACACTCATCAAAGAAATCATCATAGACAACACACAAAGAAATAAAGTCAAGAAATTCTCAGCGAGTCAAGTGTTTTAAGTGCATGTGTGTAGGTCATAGAGTCAAACTTTGAGTATCACATTTGCCAATGAGAAATACCATATCATGCTAGACTGCGGGTAAGATATCTAATAAGTGTTGAGAAACACTTGACGCTAGGGTAGTGTTGAAAAACACAATTTGGGGTGGTGTTGAAAAGCACCATTTGCAAAATGTCTTAAAGACCAACACATCCTAGAGACCAAAGCTAACATAGTTGTGCCCCCTAGACAAAGACAAAGACCAATTCCAAACCAAGACAACAAGGTTAAGGCATGATGGAGAAAGGCTAAGTGTCGAGGATGCATGCTAAGAAACAAGGGTGCAAAGGCCTCAAGTAGCGCCTGTTTCCAGGTTTTCACCACTTGGAGATTTTTTTGATTTTTTCAATTTTTTTGTATTTTTGCTACCAAGGTGCCTGTTTCCAAGTTTTCACCAAGGCACTTTTTCTATTTTTTTGAATTTTTTGATTTTTTGTATTTTTTCAGGACTTTATATGCTTTTTAGGATTTTTTCAGCATCGTATATGAATTTTTTTGGAATTTTTTTAGGATCAATAAATATGTACAAAGGATGCCCCCAGACAAAATAGGCATCATGGATAGAACTTCTTGAGGTGCAAAACATTGATAGGATCAAGGAGCTTATCTCCCTCTGGATCAGATAGTAAATAAGCACCTGTACCAAAAGCAGTAGTAATGATGTATGGTCCAAGCCAATTAGGTTTGAATTTTCCCTTTTGCTCTCTATGTTGTTGGTTCTTAGGGTTTTCTCGTAGGACAAGATCCCCCACTTGAAATTCTCTAGGGTGAACCTTCTTGTTGAATGCTTTGGACATACATTTTTGGTAGATTCTCATGTGATCAAAGGATGCTTTACTCTTTTCATCTAGAAGTTCTAGTTCTTGAAGTCTCATGGCACGGTAGTCTTCATTTGTCACTAAACCTTTAAGGGAAACTCTAAGAGAAGGAATCTCCACCTCTAAAGGTAACAATGCTTCAACACCATAAGTAAGGGAAAAAGGAGTGGCCCCTATTAGAGTATGAATACTTGTTCTATAGGCCCACAAGGCCGGATTTATCTGTATATGCCAATCTCTACCATTCTTGTGAACTGTTCTATGGAGGATTTTGAGAATGGTTTTATTTGAAGCCTCTGCTTGTCCATTTCCTTGCGGGAAGTAAATGGAGGACCAATGCTATTTTATCTTGAATTTCTTGCAGAGATGTTTAAGGTCCTTGTTTTAAATTGACCTCCATTGTCAATGATTATTTCAGAAGGCACTCCATACCGACAGATGATATGGTTCAAAATAAATAGAGAAACTATCTTGCCTGAGGCAATAGAAAGTGGGACAACTTCTACCCATTTGGCAAAGTAATTAGTAGCAGTGATAATGAATTTGTGTCCACCTAATGAGTTGGGATGAATCTTCCCAACAAGGTCAAAGGCCCAGCGCTAAAATGGCCAATGAGAAATAGAAGGAATAAGCTCCCTGCTTGGAGCATGTATTAGGTTACTGTGTTTCTGGCACTTTTCACAAGATTTAGCAAAAGCTACTGCATCTGTCTGCATGGTAGGCCAATAGTACCCCACCCTAAGCAACCTTCGAGCCATGGAAAGACCATTGGAATGTCCTCCACAAATGCCCTCATGAATGTCAACTAACGCTTGGTTGGACTCATCCTTTTCCAAGCACCTAAGAAGTGTCCCATCTAAACCCCTCCTATACAGATCACCAGAGATAAGGGTGTGGCGAGAGGCATTTCGAGTTAGGTTTCTTCATTTGGAATGATTGAAGGTTTCAGGAATAGTACCATCATGAAGGTATGAGTAAATGGCCCCATAGCGGGATGAATCATGACCAATAAGGGTACAAACAACTTGGCTTTCTTGGGAGCCATAGATAGGGTAGCGTAGCTCTTCCACCAGGAATTCAATTCTAGACTCATGTTGTTCTAGCTGAAGCAATGAAGCCAATATAGCCATAGCATCAACTGCTTTATTCTTTGCTCGAGGGATTTTTTGAAATGTAACAAAGGTGAAATATAATCACAATGAATCAACCATTTTCTTGTAGGGTACCATTTTTTCATCTTTGGTTTGGTATTCTTCATTAACTTGGTTGACTATTAATTGCGAATCCCCAAAAATATGCAGCTCTGTGATTCTCCATTCTATTGCCATTTTTAATCCATTTGTCAAGGCTTCATACTCAGTAATGTTATTTGTACATGGGAACAATAGTTTGTAAGACTTAGGAATTGTGTACCCATGAGGAGAAACAAACAACACTCCAACACTTGAACCATTTTGCATAAAAGAGCCATCAAAGAACATCTTCCATGTTCTTGTAGTCATGTACATTATGTGCTCATCTAGAAATTCAACTTGAATTGGTGCTTTATCTCGAATTGGAAAATCAACCAATTGGTTTGCAATGGCTTGTCCTTTTATGGCCTTACGCTCAACATACTCTATGTCAAATTCTGATAAGATCATAATCCACTTAGCAAGTCTACCTGTGAGAGCAGTCTTACCAAGAAAATATTTGAGAGGATCAATTTTTGCAATGAGGTGTATTGTATGCGCAAGCATGTAATGTCACAACTTTTGGGAAGCAAACACCACTGCAAGGCAATATTTTTCAATACTAGTGTAGTTGACCTCATATGACACCAAAGTATGGCTGATGTAGTATATAGCTCTCTCTTTTCTAGTATCATCAAGTTGAGCCAATAATGCCCCCAGGGAAGATTCTATTGCCGAAACATACAATATAAATGGTTTTCCTAGGATATGAGGCATTAAGATTGGAGGATTGGCCAAGTATTGCTTGATTTGGTCCATGCTTTGCTGACAATCTTCATTCCAGACACATTTGAACCCTTTGTGTAATGTCTTATTAAAGGGTTGAGCTCTATCAGCTAGTTGTGAAATAAACCTCATAGAATGAAGGCGTCCTTTGAAGACTCCTCATTTGGCTGATGTTTTTGGGAGGTGGTATATCCAATATTGCTTGAACTTTCTCTGGGTCCACCTCTATCCCTTTAGCTGAAATGATAAATCCTAGGAGTTTTCAAGAGGTGACTCCAAATGCACACTTTTTGGGATTTAATCTTAATTGAAACTATTCCATATGATCTAGAATGACTTCCAAATTGCCTAGGTGTGTATCCCTTTTTTTGGATTTTTCCAAGGTGTCATCCACATAATCTTCCATATTCTTATGCATCATGTCATGGAAGATAGTTGTCATAGCTCTTTGATAAGTAGCACCTGCATTATTTAATCCAAATGGCATGACATTCTAGCAATAGGTTCCCCATGCGCAAGTGAATGAAGTCTTTTCCTGGTCTTCAGGAGCTATCTTGATTTGATTATACCCAGAAAAACCATCCATCAAAGAATAGATCTCATAACCCGCGGTCATGTCCACTATCATGTCTATGTTTGGAAGTGGAAAATCATCCTTTGGGCATGCTTTGTTAAGATCTCTAAAATTTGTGCAGATGCGAATGGACTTGTCATGTTTTGAAATTGGTACTATATTGGATATCCATTCGGCATAATCAATGGCTCTTATAAATCCTGCATTGAGGAGTTTTTCTAGTTCAGCTTTGACAAGTAGAGCTATGTGAGGATGCATTTTCCTCAATTTCTATTTTACTGGTTTTATACCTGGAGCTATGGACAAGTGTTGCATAATGAGATTAGTGTCCAACCCTGGCATGTCTAAGTAAGTCCAAGAAAAATTAATCTTCTTGCTTTGTAGGAACTTGGTATATGCTTCTTTTTCTTGTATTGATAGAGATTGAGCTAAATGCACAATTTGTGGAGCCTCTTATGTATTCAAATTAACTGGTTGTGTAGGCTCAACAAGCACTAAAGATCTGTCTTGAAAGTAACTTGGGAGATGATCAAGTACCTCATCCTTAGGTGCCTTGGAGAGGTTTTCACCCTCAGATACGTCCTTTATTTTTACTTTTTTAGGTTCTAACACCACCACACAGTGGTTTTCGCCATCAGAACTCTTATTCTTTTTTTCTTTTCTTTCCATTTTGCAACTAAGGTACTTGATATCTGGTTCTGTCATGCTTGGAGTTGGTTCATTGGTGGAAGAGACTACTGGTTCAAGAGCATTTAGGTAACATGCTATCTCATAGTCATTTTTGAAAGTTAGGAGCTAAGGCTCTTGATAGCGTTGAGACCAATCAATTAGATGAGGATTGGCAAGGGGTAGGTCAATGACTGGTTCAATATTGTGTATTGGAATGGTATCATCTCTGGTGATTCCAGAGTTAGGATCCGTCAAGTATCCCTCTAAGGTACCCAAATTAGGACTTATCCTACCAAGTGAAGCATCATCCACTAAAGTGACTCATGGATTCCAATCCTCTAATCCTACACTAGACTCATTAGCTACCTTGGGTTGGGAACCATATGTATGGAAAACATCAATGTCCATGTCAACTATGGAACAATCAGAGAGAGATTCCCATTCATACTCATGTGAGTTCGTATCTGAATCTCGACTAGGATGTTTACACCAAGCATATTTTCTAGGCCTTGAGGTAGAGGCTTTGATGTCACCAAGGGTAACACCTTCTTGAATGCCATTTGTGTATTGATTTTCTTGAATAGGATCCTCAACATGATCCTCAACAGTGGATACTTCTAGTTCTAGGTCTGAAACTGTTGGATTGGTAACTAGAGTATCTGAATCTCCCCAAAGGAGATTGGTGGAAGGGACCCAATCTTCACACCTATTTTGTTGATTTTGCAAATTGGGTATGTAGTTTGATTCATCATCACTATCTATCGTAGCAAGGATAGGAGTAGTTTTCTTATTCTGACTTTCAAAACCTAGGCCAACCGTTGTTTTAGACCCGTGTCCAAAAAGAGCATGATCGAGTGGTTCAGCTCTAGCATCTAATCTATGATTGAGAGGACCATGACCTAGATAGCCCATATTTTTGACAAGGGTGTACCCTCTTCCATAGACCTTAGGAGAGGGAGAGAAGTTCTCATTATGCATGTATTTGTCTTCTCTATAGATCCATTCCTTGACAACTACCTCTTCTTTTTCATCTTGTATTGGCACTGAGGACTCTACAAATGTACTAAATAGAGTCATTGCTGAAGATGAAGGACTCATCTCTTGTGAAGGTTTACCATAGGACCTAGGTGAGACTGGCAGTTTTGTAAAGGAGTCAATTTGATAACCCCCTATACCAAGGTCTATGGCTTTAAACTTATTCTGGCATTGTGCTAAAGTGGCATCAAAATCCTCTGCTTCTCTATTGAGAGGAACATGAGTCCCTATTGAAATTGCATTAACATATAATGTGCTATCCCTGGGTATACAAACTTCTACTCCATTATAGAGGAACTTAACACATTGGTGGTAGGTGGATGACACTACTTGCATGTCATGGATCCATGGTCTACCAAGTAGGATATTATATGCTAAATGACCAACATCAACAATTTGAAACAAAATATCCTTTTCAACGGGGCCAATCTTGACAGGAAGGACAACCAAGCCTTTGGAGCTTCTCTCTACCTCATCATAGGCTTTGATGGTAATTTTCTTTCGAGTATCAATAACTTGCTTAGAATAACCCAGTATTTTCAACAAACTCAAGGAACAAATGTTGAGCCCAACACCCCCATCAATCAACACACGCCTGACACGGGTTTTTTGAATCATGACTTTGATATGAAGGGAAAGATTATGCGGATGGCTCAAATCTTTATCATCTTCTTCTAAGAATGTTAGGTAATGATGGTTGGCAAGGTGGTTAACCATGTTTTGGAATTGGTCAACATCTATGTTGTTACGAACATTGGCTGTATGCAAAGCATCCTCAAGGACACACTTATGTCTTGGGGAAAATTCCAAGAGTTCAAAAATTGAGATTTGAGTTGGCATTCTTTGTAACTGGTCAACAAGATTATAGCTCATTTCAGGGTTGACTGCTAATTTGGTGGTGACATTCTTAGATGTCACTTGCTTGGGTTTGCTGGACTGGTTGGAACTAGGACCTCTAATTGTAATACCCCAAAAATGGGCTATAAGTTCATTAACCTCCTATATCATCAAATCATATAAAATCGACATCAAAGTCCTAATCTAAGGCACATCTAAACATCATCGAATCTAATTGATTATCTTAAATTCTGCATCGGGGAATATTCCTAGTAATATTCCTAATCATCATAATTATCTTTAATTTTATAATTATTTGGCAATAAATCACATTTAACCTAAAGTTTGATTAATTAAATATTTTGCATATTTAATTAATTAGATTTAATATTTGCCACTTAATTATGTAATTAAATTTAATTATATCTATTATTAATTGTATTATTTAATTTTGACAATAAATCTAATATCATATGAATAATTGATTAAATTCTTATTTAATTAATTAAAGCAAGTTGTCATTATTTAATAATATAGTTTTTAATAAAAGTTTGATTAAATAATTGATTAACCCATAAATCAATTGTTTTATTTTTAAAAGCAGTTAAGTTGGAAATAAATCACTTTATTATTAAATTAATTCATAAATAAAACATGCACAATCATAAAAGCAGACAACTATCAATTATCAATTAAAGCTAAACTCTATTTTGAGTTAAAACTTAGCTTTTGCATGTTTTTGTGAGTTAATTATCTTTTATTTAAAAATAACTCAAAAATCAACCTGAGTTATTTGAGTGATTTATGGCTTTTTTTTTCATGCACCTCCAAAGCCTTGGATTTCTATAAAAACAAGGCTCATCTCTTCATAACTCATCTCTCAATCATCTCTAAAAATCTCTCAATCATCTCTCAAATTTGCATCCAAATCATCTCATATTTTGCACAATCACGCTGGAGAATTGGAATTGAAGAATCAAAGCTCTTGCGAATCGACATCTTTGTGAGATCAATCTTATTTTTGCATTCATATTTCATATCATTGTTAGATTAGCATAGCATATCAGTTTTCAATAGCATTCATATCATATCAATTTATCATTCTTATTGCATCATAAAATATCAAAAATATAGATTAATTGCATTTATTCCATATCTAGAATTGCATTCAAATCCTTCATTTAGGTGTCATCTAGGTCACTGATCTCGATTACAATCTGAGAACATTAATCTCGCACCTATTAGAAGGCAGTAAATCGCTTGGTTAGATAGCTTTCAATTTTGCACGATTTGATTATAGCTAACTTCTAATGTTTTACTAAGTGTTGTGTCTACAGATTTAGGTACAATTTTCACACACACATTTCTGGCACCCACTGTGGGGCAACCCACCTTTGCATGCTGGTTTTGATTTTTTGGGGAGCTAAAACCCCAAAGTTTCAAAGATTTAATTTTATCTCCCAAACGGCTTGGAATTTTGGTCTAAAATTTTTTTTTCAAGTTGGTGACATGTTAGGGAAGCTACAGTAAAAAATTTAGAATTTTATGAGATGTTTTAAATTTTTAATAATTTTTTTCTTGAAATTATGGAAAAAATTAATATCTGACGCAAATCAGCATATTTTTCAGAAATTTTTATATTTTTGGAAAGCTCTTTGAATTTTACAGGGGGTCCATTCTTTGTGTTTTAAATTTAGACATGATATCATAGCTCAAATAATCAATTTACAAAAACTGGTCTGTTTTGATAAAATGGGTCTCTAGGGCACAAATGAAGAGATTTTTCTA
This sequence comes from Chamaecyparis obtusa, assembly GCA_027943335.1. Classification (NCBI taxonomy): domain Eukaryota; kingdom Viridiplantae; phylum Streptophyta; class Pinopsida; order Cupressales; family Cupressaceae; genus Chamaecyparis; species Chamaecyparis obtusa. The sequence continues at coordinate 870,131 of BSBK01000537.1, forward strand.
AAATTTTTGCATTTTTGGAAAGCTCTCTATTTTTTTAGCAGGGGTCTTTATTCTGAATTTCTATTTTTGTGGCCAAAATCATATCAAAAAAATTAGATCTTGTTGACTAGGTCAAATGCAGCAAAAAAAAATAAAGTTTTGTGATGGGTATGCACTGATTTTTTTACATGGTTCAATGAATGATATGAGTTGTCATTTGGGTTAATTGCTGGTTATTATTACTGATAATAATTGATTTTTAGAGCTAACCCTATGGTTTTCATAAGTTGAATATATTTTGCATATCTTGTTTGCTTGTTTGCTTGTTGGAGAGTTCGTCACTTGCTTGCATGGAAAAGCTCAACAAAAATTGCTAAAAATCAAGTAAAATCTACTAAGCGTGTTGCGAGGATCCCAGGTATTCTCCTTCATCTAATAATATTTTGATTTGGGACTTAAAATAAATCTCTTATGTGTCAAGCTTGTGTGCATCTTTTCATGCTTTTGATCTATTTCTACACACTTGCATAATTGATACTAGGTTGTGAACTCTTAAGGATTCATTAAGTAGTCTTAGAATACTTGTGATTGATCTTGATTGCTATCTTGGGTTATTGGACTCGCTAATCCGCCGGCCCCTCATTTCCGCCCCGTGGTTGCAATCTCAGCGCCATAAAGGGGAGGGGTCAACAGGACAGAAGCGTTAAGTGTTCCACTTGGCAACCCTTTTGTGCTTTTAGGAACTCACTTGTTTTCTAAGTTGGGGACTCGTTTTAGCTTGTGTGAGGTGTTAAGTGTTCCACCTTGTGGACTCATCTCATATTTGCTTTAAGCGTTAAGTGTTCCTCTTTCTACTTTTTGGATGCTTTTGGTAGATTTGCTTTCGGGAATATATCTGTGCTCACATAGTAATTAGGCCCTATGAACACTATTTGTGATTCTTGAGAGATTGGATTCCTAGCGAAATCTTTCTTGACGACAGAATCCTTGTAGGTAGGGAGGATACTTAGTGCATTTCACATTCAACTTGGTTAGTGCATCTTCTCTTATTGATCGACACATTCTCTCTCCAGAGAGGTTGATAGATCACGTGGGGTTGATATCACGAGCTTTGGTGAATCAAAATTGGTTAGTGAACCTTCTCTTATTGATTGATACATTCTCTCCCCGGAGAGGTTGATAGATCACGTGGAGTTGATATCACAGACCTTGGTGGAACAAAACTTTGTCTTAGCGTGTCGGATTAATCTGCTTGCTTTGTTTGGGTTAAAAGTGAAGAGATGTCAAAACCTTGAATCTGGAGCCAAGTCCTCTTGTGGTATAAATCTATGAGTCATCTTTAGAGAGGGTTAACCGTAGTGGACAATCCCTTCATAGGGAAAACTGCATTGATGGAACCTCAAGCGGTAATAGCCATTTTCGCCATGGTAGTGACAGCTGCTATATAAATGTCTTTGTGGAAGAAATCTCCACGGGTATGGTTCATTGTTGGGTTGTCAGATCTCCCTAGCAGCTCTTGAAGATTAAGTTCTCAGACTGTGTCAAAATCCTGGTGCACCGGGATTGGAGTTCACCCCTTTGAATCATAAAAGTTGCAGAGTCAAACCATTACTAAGAACCCTAGAGAGGCCAATTTTTCACTTTCAGGTATATGTGTGTTATTGCAAAACTTTTCAGAACATACACAATTAGTACTCTCAGGGATTAGCACAATTTGGTCACTTGATTGTTCATGCGCAAGGTTGCTTTTGCCCTTGTTCATTATTTTCAGACGTGCTTGGAATCACTTGCTTGCTGTTCTGCGTGCTTATTTATCTACTTGGCTATTAAAAATGATCAAATCTGGTATAACCTTCAAAATCTGGACAATACAATTTGCAAACAATCCAAAACTGAAGACCTTAAATTTTGCCAAAAATTGACGTAAAATCTTTCTGGAGTCAAAAGTCATTTCAGGAAGTCAAAAGTCGAACGACTTTTTGTCAAATGTCATTTCAGTATCGCCCATATGTCGTATGATTGAGAACCCAGAGTCGTATGAGTTTTCAAACCAGCAAATCCAAGGAAGTCAAAAACCTGTTAGCAACTGTCGTACGAGTTTTGTCAAGTGTCGTTTCAGTATTACCCAACTATCGTATGAGTTTAGCAACTGTCGTTTCATAGACTACCCAGTGTCGTACGAGTCTACAAAAGTCATTTGGAAAAATTTGAGAGAGTTGTTAGAAATTGTCAAAATTGCCAGATACTTAGCTTTTTCAGCCTAATTCCAGAATCTGTCGAACAAATCATTGTGTCAAGAACAGAGCAGTAGCTATTGAGAATCAGTACACATGTCTCAAAGAATCAGTAAACAAGAGGAAGAAACTCTGATTGCCGCTATAATGAAACAGATACATGCTATGCAAGTCCAGCTTGACAAACTTGAGAAAGAAAAGGAACCTAAAGAGTTCTCCATGGAATCTCTATACTCTTTTCCATTTGATAAAGACTTGTACATGTCACCATGCCCCCAAAAAAAAATTGAGCAATATGATACCTCTTCCACGGAGAGTGACACATCTAGCTTTGGAAACTATGATGACTATGATGACAGACAATGTAATGATACCTATGACACCTCTGTTCCTAAGAGTCCTCCTCATCATTCATTCCTACTTACTAAAAATGGGCCGTCACATTGGATAGATCGTGATGGTGATCCATATGATTCTGATTTTGAAAGAGACTTTAATGGCTTTTGTGGACAATACCTTGATGATGATCCATCTACTACTGTTGAGGACTATAAAATGCATCGTGCTAGCTTGAAACGTCAATACTATAAGGATCTCTCCTCTAAGAACTCTCTAGCTGAAAATAAAGATTACACTCTCAAGCAAGATCATGTTAATGCTGAACCTTTGTCTTGTGATGGTTCCCTTCCATCCCCTACTTCCTCCAATACCCATACATTTCCTAAAGCTTCCGAGTCTTTCAAATCTTTCACAGAACCTTCATCTGACACAAGCCCTGATACTTTTCATGTGGTTCCCTATAGTTATTCCCCAGGGCTACCTCTTAAAGAAACTCAAGCTAATCTTCACTTGGCTGCAAAGACTTTCAATAATGATAAATCTAAAGAGCCTAAGCCTTCATATGCTATAATCCCTACTTCAGCTAGTCCTCCACCATCTCTGCAACAGTCTTCCATACCATTCCAACATGCTTGCTTGTCTTTAGAAGTGTCTCCATGTCAAGAGGACTCTAAAAATGATAAAGAAAAGAACATAAAGAAAGATCAAGATCAAGAACCCTCCATGTCATCCACTCCTTTTCCCGATGTCTCTTATCCGCTTCATGGTTCTTTTGATCCTATAGACCCTTTTTCATGCATTCCACCATTTCTTAAGTCTTCTCTTAAGCAAGATCAAGCTACTACTTACACTAGTGAGCTTATTGACAATCAAAATGACCTTACTACGCTTGCACTTTCCAAAGATGATACTTCCATTAAGGTTGTTAAAAATAGTGTTGTTACTTCCAATGTTAAGCCTATTGAAAAACAAGAGAAAAATTATGCGCTTATGCTATCCGAAGATCCTTGTCAAGATCAAAGTCTTCCATCTTCTTATTCTACCACTCCATGTTCACTTCCACTTTCTACTCTTCCTAAGTCTTTGCAAGCTTTGAACAATCCTATCAAAAAAGGTGCTCATATTCAAGATGTCCATGATTCTATTGAAAATTCTAATGCTCACTCTAAAAATGCTGATATTCTTGGTTGTCATATAGATGCTGATGAACTTATTGATTATCCTTTTGTGTCTTCCACTTCCATCCTTGGACCTCTTCCACCACTACAAAGGGCTTCACGTCTTCCTTCCATCTTGGGTCCTTATGTCCCTTCAATTTCCCCTCCTAACTTTCCTAATTCGCCATCCATCTTGGGTCCTTACATACCTCCATCTCCTATCTTTCCTCAAGATCAACATAGATGCATACCCTTGAATCCTTTTCATCCACCCACCCATCTAAACCAGTCATCTCCTCCTTCTTCCACAAGTCCCAAGTCTTTTGGAAGTAACTTGAATGTTCAATACAAGAAAAAGAAGCAATACAAGAATCCATCAAAAAAAGAAAATCACCATGTCTCCTCTAAATGACATGGAGGCATAAAGTCAAAAGAGATATCTAAGAAAAAAACTACAAGACAAGTATGGGTTCCAAAATCCATCATTGAAGATATTATCTCTAGATCATCAAAAGGAAATAAAAAGCCTACGGCTATATGGATTCCAAAGTCTCTCTTGAAAGAGTCTGGTGTTGAGAAAAAAGTGAAATTGACATTCAAGCTTCCAAAGGCTTCCACTTCATCTCCCTCCAAAAATATTCTTCCATTTCATGTGCCTAAACCACAACCTCTGCTATCCATTCGCCATATTCCTTCACGTATTCCTTCATTCACGATTCCTCCATTCTCTCACCACCCTTCAAGGTATGTGTTGATGTTGAACTTGCCTTCCTTTCCATCTACCCTTTTACAATCCTTCCATGCATTATCCTTCTACATTCTATCATTTTTCCTCACTTGCCTATTCCTCCTATCTTCCAACCTCACTCGCTTTACATAAAACCTTATCCTCCATTTTTCTCTTTCATCTCCCTTTCCCTATCAGCATCTTTGAGTGTGTCATTTTGAATCCTTGGCATATCATGGTTTATCATTTCAAGGAGCACTATCTAAAAGCTTGCCTTCTTCTAATAAAAAATAAAATAAAATAAAATTGAAAATGTGCCTTGGTGAAAACTTGGAAACAGGCGCCTTGGTAGCAAAAGTAAAGAGAAATAAATTCATCCTATGGTGAAAACCACTCCCTTGTGGCACCTTGGATAAGTACCATGATGAAAACCTGGCAATCAGGCATTATGCGTAGTTCTTCTACATATTTCATCCATTCCATCTTCTCTCTTTGATCTTGACAATGTTGATCTATACATGAACATTTGGCTATTTTGTGAGCTATTTTACGATGATCTTGCTTTCATTCCTTCCATGTTTAGCCTTCATATCCATCTTCCTCCATTCATTTTAGCCTTTCGCTATCCTTTTCCCCTTTGGTCTTGATCTAAGAAAGAAAGAGTAAAACACGGTGCTATGAAGCCTCTTGACATGTCTACTCCTTTGGATTGCATCCTTTCCTACTCTTGCATTATGATTTTGTGACTTATCCTATGCTAGCCTTTTATTGCTTGTCCAAATGTGCTTGGGTATTCTTAAGGAGTTTCCCCTTAAGGATTTCTTTCCTTCATTTTCCTTCATTCTCTTATCTTCCATCTCTTCCACCAGCTTGCTTATCCCTCTTGTTCTCCACCTTGCTAGACATTGGGACTGCACGATATGATCTTGCTTGGGAGTTTGCAAATGGAAAAAGATGCTATCAAGTATACCAAGTATCAAAACAATTATCAGAACAAGTATCAGAACCAGTATCAGAACAATTATCAGAATCAGTATCAAAATCAGTATCAGAACTAATATCAGAACCAATATCAGAACAATTATCAGAATCATTATCAGAATCGGTATCAGAATCAGTATCAGAACCAGTATCAGAACAATTATCATAATCAGTATCAGAATTAGTATCAAAACCAGTATTAGAGCAATTATCAGAATCAGTATCAGAACTAGTATCAGAACAAGTATCAGAATAAGTATCAAAATAAGTATCAGAACACCTATTGGGGCTACACCTTTCACTTTAGTTTATGGGTTTGAAGTAGTACTACCTATTAAGGTTGAAATCCCATCACTTACAATCAGAATGCATGGACTTGTCACTGATGAAGACTACAGAGTGTCTAGGTTACAAGAACTTGAACTACTAGATGAGCACAGACAAGCAGCGTATGATCATCTTAGAGTGTATCAGAAAAGAATGTCTAGAGGCTACAATAAGAAAGTCAGACATAGAGAATTTCAGGTTGGCGATCTAGTGTTGAGAGAAAATCCTAAAAATCAATCACATCGAGAATGCAAGGGGAAGTTTGAACCCAATTGGTTGGGTCCCTTTGTAATCACTGCTACTTTTGGCTCTGGTGCCTATCAACTCTCAACAACTGAAGGAGAACAGCTCCGAGAACCAATCAACGTTCTCCATCTGAAGAAATTCTATGCCTAAGGCATTCAGTGCTTGGTAAATGTCCTGGAAAAAATCTTTAAAAAAATTAGAAAAAGTTCTGAAAAAATGAACATCTTGGTGAAAACCTAGCAATAGGCGCCTTGATGATTCACAAAAAAATCAAAAAATATCAAAAGTACAAAAAAAATTGAAAAAATGAAAAAATACAAAAAAAAATAATGAAAAAGAAGAAAAAGTGCCTTGGTGAAAACCTGGAAACAGGCGCCTTGGTAGCAAAAATAGAATCTCTACCAAGATGGTGAAAACCTGGCAAATAGGTGCCACTTGTTCCAAAATGCTCCATCTATCAGCACAATCTTGGTCTTTCCCAGCTTTCAGTCTTGCTTTAGTTTGTACATATCTCCTAGTTTGTTTCTGCATATCCTAGTTTCAATAAGTCGGTCTGTACACCAATCAGCTCAAGCGTCTGTATCCTATCAATGTTTAACACTTGGGGGTAATCAATGTCATATCCTATGGTCTCCCATGTATCTTAGACGTGTCATATCCACTCAGCGTCCTTTGAAGCTTCAAGTTGAGTCAGTCAGTCAGTCTCATCTCCAGAAAGGATTTTGCATCTACAACAATCAAACATCAAAACTCAACTGAAAACAATTTGTGCTTTTCATGCTTTTATCTCCTTGTAGGCTTACTGATTCGCATTGAGATTTTTGCATATTGTGTCCCTTCGAGCTCTTCGATGATGTCCTTTATAGGATTTAGAGAGTGATGACTGGGGGCATAATCTTTTCTTGATCTTCTGCTTGTATGTGAAAATCTAACAGCTTTGGAAATTTTGGATTGAAATGGTGTCCGACTGTAAGAGCCTCTATCTCGAATTGGATGGCCATGCGTACCTCGACCATTGATACCCAGACAATTCAAGGAAGTTTGATCTAACTATTATCTTTTTGAGTAAGTTCTTTCTCCTACTGTGAATGCAATCTTGCCTAAGGATGTGAACGATAAAGGGTCACCACGGGTAATTCACATTGGATTTAGAATGATCTCTTGACTATTTGATGTGTTTGCAACACAAGGCGTACTCAGGTCATCACAACATTTATGTTTTGATGCTTGTACAAATTGCTATATCAAAATGGACATGATATTCAGGTCATCCTGGTGCTTGTGCCTTGGTGCTTATATCTAATCCGACATTCTGAAAATAAAATTGATATTCATATATCCATGGTTGTATAACCAGTGGGTGTTGTATTGATTCTTGCGCATACAAATCAATATTCATATGTCTATGGTTTCATGGCTAGTGGACATTGTATTGATTTATCTAGTTACCTAAAAGTTCAATGATGATAACAAATCGACATATGATCAGTGACTAGGTCCTAGGTCTTAGGTTGCATTATATTTTGCATGTCTCATTTCATTTTGCATGTCTCATTGCATTTTGCATCTTTGCATGATCTCACAATGATTAAATGAACTTCAATGCTTAAACAATTCTCCACTTGTCTCTTCAAATCTAACAAGAGCTAAATCTCACATGAAGGTTCCTCCAACGAAACAACAAGTAGAATCCTTTTTCGGGATCAAAATCAAAATCTGAGATCATTCATATTATTAATTGCTTGCATAATCAACCTTCAATCATCACAGAAATCTAGTATTCAACTTAACTGATTATCTAACATCAAACTATCAAAATTTCAACTTGGTCAACCATGGTCAACTCATGGTCAAACCTAGTCAAACTTGGTCTTTTTGGACCTCCAAACGATGCAGAATGCATTCCCGGACGTGTTTTAACCACTTCTCAAATCAATTAACATGCTTCTGAACTCTCAACGTTGACTTTTCTTGTCAGATTTTAATTTTAATCCCGAAGGAGGCATGGTATTGCATATCATTTAAAGTCTATAATCAAATTTGAAATCATATCTTTATGGAAATCATATCTTTCATCGCTGATCAAGACAAACAATCACGTCTAGTCGCTGATTCATCAAAAGTCCTCATCACTCAGGGCAAATCTATCATCACTTGGGGCATATCAGATTCATCGATCCATATCAATCTGGTATTCTCTCAATCTTGTAAACTGTATCAATTTTTGCAACCATCGGATCATAGTGTTCTTTCCTTGGTTCTTCGGCAACTGAAGGATTCGGATGTGATACCTGCTAGTTCTGCTAAGACAATCGAGTCTAGAACGGGTCACTCACTTCTTATCAATCCTAAGGTTCAGAATCAAGCATTTTGACACTTTTTCGCAATCATAGGTTCATTTGCTTCTACAGTGAACATTATCTTTGGTCATTTAGGACCTATTATCTCCATATCAATTCAATATCAATCAGCTTCTGTCTCATATCAATTATTAATTTCAAACATCAGTTTCATATCTCTATCAAACACAGACTATCTTTGAACCACTGCGCTTCGCACAGTAATTCAAAAAGGGGCAAAATGTAATACCCCAAAAATGGGCTATAAGTTCATTAACCTCCTATATCATCAAATCATATGAAATCGACATCAAAGTCCTAATCTAAGGCACATCTAAACATCATCGAATCTAATTGATTATCTTAAATTCTACACTGGGGAATATTCCTAATCATCATAATTATCTTTAATTTTATAATTATTTGGCAATAAATCACATTTATCCTAAAGTTTGATTAATTAAATATTTTGCATATTTAATTAATTAGATTTAATATTTGCCACTTAATTATGTAATTAAATTTAATTATATCTATTATTAATTGTATTATTTAATTTTGACAATAAATCTAATATCATATGAATAATTGATTAAATTCTTATTTAATTAATTAAAGCAAGTTGTCATTATTTAATAATACAGTTTTTAATAAAAGTTTGATTAAATAATTGATTAACCCATAAATCAATTGTTTTATTTTTAAAAGCAGTTAAGTTGGAAATAAATCACTTTATTATTAAATTAATTCATAAATAAAACATGCACAATCATAAAAGCAGACAACTATCAATTATCAATTAAAGCTAAACTCTATTTTGAGTTAAAACTTAGCTTTTGCATGTTTTTGTGAGTTAATTATCCTTTATTTAAAAATAACTCAAAAATCAACCTGAGTTATTTGAGTGATTTATGGCTTTTTTTTCATGCACCTCCAAAGCCTTGGATTTCTATAAAAACAAGGCTCATCTCTTCATAACTCATCTCTCAATCATCTCTAAAAATCTCTCAATCATCTCTCAAATTTGCATCCAAATCATCTCATATTTTGCACAATCACGCTGGAGAATTGGAATTGAAGAATCAAAGCTCTTGCGAATCGACATCTTTGTGAGATCAATCTTATTTTTGCATTCATATTTCATATCATTGTTAGATTAGCATAGCATATCAGTTTTCAATAGCATTCATATCATATCAATTTATCATTCTTATTGCATCATAAAATATCAAAAATATAGATTAATTGCATTTATTCCATATCTAAAATTGCATTCAAATCCTTCATTTAGGTGTCGTCTAGGTCACTGATCTCGATTACAATCTGAGAACATTAATCTTGCACCTATTAGAAGGCAGTAAATCACTTGGTTAGATAGCTTTCAATTTTGTACGATTTGATTATAGCTAACCTCTAATGTTTTACTGAGTGTTGTGTCTATAGATTCAGGTACAATTTTCACACACACACTAATAACCACATGACCTTGACTTTGGCTTCTGGTCACAGTGTTAAGAGCTTGGGATGACCTTTGAGAGTGAGGACCCCTAAGCACCACCACAGGTTCTTCATCAAATATAGGAGGAGAGCCCACATCATGACCATAAGAATATTTGTCTCTCATCATGTTGACACTTTCCTTAATAATCTCAAGCATATTGACCATGTTTTCTGCACCTGTGTAGGTATAGTTGATTTCGGCCTTGCCATTCTTGGGTTTAGAGGTTTCCCCCTTTTCATATTTGGGAAAAGGCTCCTTGAATGCCTTGTGGTCTGTATTGGTATTCAACCCATCAATTTGAAGTTTTCCACTTTTAATAAGATCCTAAATAAGGTGTTTAAGTTTCCAGCAATGTTCGATGTCATGTCCAATGCCATTGTGGAATTTGCAGAAAGCTTTTTCATTCCACCAATGTGGCTTAATGTTAGGTATGCAAAATTTTTTTGGATCTTGTGGTTGTGCAAGGTTATTGGCAATAAGTGTCTTGAAAACATCTCATAGGAGTCACCCAGTTTAGAAAACTGTCACAACTTTTTCTTAGGCTTTTCTTGATACTTTGGTTTATGCTCTTGTTGGTTGGAGGATGTGTTGAGCTTCATAGCTTGGACTGCACTAGACAAATGGAGGACTCCTTGATCCTTGGGTTGGGAAGAGTCTACAACTCCATCATTGACTAATTGCTTATTCTTGTTCCAGTGCGAGTGTTTGCCTTTGTCCTTATTAGCATTGTTAGGATTTTGACCATTGTTGTTATTGCTATGTTTGGTCAAAATGCCTTGCTCTTTTAAGACATCCTCAATTTGAAATGCGGTCTCGACCATAGTATTGAAGGAATCAAAGACCATCTTCCAAACTTCATAACGCATTTTAGGCACCAAATTACTAACAATGATGTCAATCCTTTCATGCTCAGGAAAAATCCTAGAATAGCGGGAGCACAATCATCTCCACCTTTGCAAGAAGGTAACAAAGGATTCCCCTTGGTTCTATTTCAAATTGCATAAGTCTAACATAGTGACTGATCTTGACAAGTTGTATGCAAAATGTTGAACAAATTTGTGGACAAGTTCTTTAAAAGTTTTGATGGTGGGGGTTATGTTGGTAAACCACTCCATGGCTTGGCCCTTGAGGCTCCTTGGAAATAATCTCATAAGGTAGGAGTCATCTTGGTGAAACTCAAAACTCATGATGTAGAACTGACGCACATGATCATGTGGGTCACCATTGCCGTCATACTTGTCATATTGGGGGATTTCAACTTTCCTAGGAAAATTTGTCATAGTCACACTTTTTTTGAAAGGATTGGGACAAATAGAATCAAGTGAAAAGGAAATTTTAGGTGCCAACACCTTTTCCATCATACGTTTGAGTTTCTTGATCTCCTCTTCTTGAGAGGGTCCTTGTTTCTTGATTCTCCTATCCACATCAAAGTTGTAAGGGACTCTAGCACCCTTGTTAATCAAGCTCTCTAGGAACCTATCTTTGTTTTGATGAAGGTACTTCTCCACATATTGTTGGAATAGTGGCTCTTGTTGCATTCTCATAAAATATTGATCATCAAAACTTCCACTACTTCCTCCATGTTGAGAGCCATGATGAGCTTGTTGGGAGGGTTGTCTCGAGTTCCTAGGAGGTGTTCGTCTCCTATGTTGTGAAAGCCTCCTTCCTCTAGGACTAGGAGATCTTGAAGGGGTCCTTGATTGCCTTCTACTTCTTGGGGTTCTTGAGGGAGTAGATGGTGGAGAGTTGTTTCCACTATTGGTACCCCTATTGTTGAATTGGTCATTGAGTTGTTGGGATAAAAGCCTATCTTGTTCCTCTTGAAATTCTTTTCTTCTCAATTCTAACAAGGCTTGTTTCTCTTCCTCTAGGTGTCTAAACCTTTCTTCTTTCGCAGCTTGTTCATCCAAAAAGGCTTTCTTTTCACGCTCAATTCTTTTAAGCCTTTCATTTTCATATCTTGAGGTTGTTTTGAGTGGAGAGTTGGACCTTGAATGTTTGAACAAGTCGTTAGTGAATGCAACATTCACATGAGCATCACCAGATTCATTGTTTTGGTCTTTATGTTGTGATGGTGCATCTTGGTGAGCTTTCTTATAATGTCTTTCAGCTCTTTGATGGGCATCTAAATATCTTGAGTTAATAGGGGGTGATTCAGGTTGATTGTCATCACCAAACAACATGTTATCCCTATGTCTTTGGAAAATGTCATCAAGAGTTTGATCGATTGCTTCTCTTTGTTTTCTAGTCAAAGTGTAGCTCATGTCCATATTTGATTGAGAAGATGGTAAAGAGGTACTCAACTCACTAGGATTCTCTTTGGGTCAAACCAAGCCTTAGACTCTCTCCTAGGTGATTGATCAAAGATGGGTTTCTTTCCCTTTCACTTTTGATGAGTTTGGACTAAGGGTAATTGTTCAAAGACAACTTGAGGTCATTTTCCTTGACTAACTTAGTACTTTTTCGTAACCGACATGAAAGAAAAAGACCCTTGGTGATGAGATGACCCTATGAAATGTCAATACCAAACTAGGATAGTAAAAGTGTTCAATTGTCCAAAAAGAGATGGTGAGATAGAAAGCTGCAAAAGGTGTAAACCAACACTACCATAGAGGTGTATAATAAAAGGATGAGTATCCTAACACATATGGACCAGGAGGATGGATTTACCAAATATATAATTGAAATTGAAACTAAATTTTGATGGAAGTGAATTGGACAAAAGAGTACTGAAACTCTCCAAGTGTGTTATCAAAGAATCTAAAGGTGTAATTTTTCAACAAGGATAATTCATAACTTATCGATGCCAAGAAAGACTACATTGTAAAATCAGAGAACACTAATTCAAGGGGTCTAAAAATAGGAACCCAATGTACAAACAAGTTTCTAGCAGCAGAGTAAGTCACCTACTAAAATCTGGTCGACTAAGGAAAGGCTAAAAATTGCATAAACCAAATAGACAACAAAAAGACTCTGTGCGACAGTTTCCAGGCTAACAATATGATAGTTTCTAACCAGGCGATATTTCTTAGTAAGCGATGTGACAGTTTCCAGGAAGCCTGTGCGATACTTTCCAGGCAAGTAGTGCGATAGTCTTCTAGTGATGAACTATCGCACTATAATTCTTAGTATAATGTGCGATACAGTTTCAGGATTGTACGACTCTTGACCAGTGAGTGTTAAAAATCTCAATTTTAAGGGCAATTCGGTCAAAATTTTAGTTTAAAGGTTGAATTTTTTGATTTCGAGCACATTGACAGTAGTAAATAGACAGGCTTGCAAATAGTAGGTGATCAAACATGTCATAAAACACTTGCACAAGAGAAAAAGAAACCTTTCCAAGATAACCAATTTGTGATATCAAAGCAATAAAATCCTATGAAGGCTACCGTGATGTTTGACATTTTGAGAATGTTTACATAGGTAGATCACAAAGAGAACACTTCAAGCAATTACTAGCCTAAAAAGACAATGGCTCAATACTTAACAACTTGGCCCACACTTGATGCTCCATTGCCTCACACAAAGTGGTTGCCCACAATAGCTTTTGGCTTTGTCATGGAAGTGCCAATGACACAACCAAAGGAACATAGATGGTGAGTAATCTTGGGGTGATCTAGGTTAGTCCACTAGGATCAATCCTTGCACCAAGAAGCTAAGTGGAAAAATAGGGTGGCCTCTATCTATGGTTCTTAGTAAGGGCTTCCATTCATAATACCCCTCTTGCTCCCCAAAGGGACTCCTTACCTTGTGGCCACAAGAGTACCTTAAGCATTCTTGCTCAACATTTTCCTCATGGTCACAATCCCACAAGTACTCACATCAAGAGAAGAAAAGTACTACATCTACCAAGGTTTTGTGTCTTTGATAGCCTTGAGTTTATAGTGGGTCGGAATAGTCGAAAAAAAGCTTGTCCCCACTTGGGTCATTCCTCTTGATTGCTCAAGAGTAGGCTCGCTAAATGATTCTAAAATCTAAACAAAGAGTGGATCAATCTTTGAGTGTCAGGATTTCTGTTTCACCTAAAGGGTGAAAAACATAATCTCCTAGCTCAAAAATATCTCCCAAACACACCAAGCAAAGGTTCAATTACCCTCTTGCTTTCAAAATCTAAATATGGGTCAAGATTTTTTGGTTCACCACAAGGGTGAAGAGCATACTTCTCCTACCACCCAAAGATTCCTACAACAAGATATTAAGTGCCTAATAAATGAAACAACTAGTATATGTCACACTCAAAAGAAAGCAATTAAACAAGAACTTGATTGGTTTTTATGCTTTGGGCAGCCCTGCAAAAACTGTTAGTAGCCCTTATGCATTTGGAGCTTTGTCATGCGTTATTTTAAAAAAATAATTTCAAGCAATGAGAGCTCCTACAAGCACAACTTGTTATCCCTACAAGGTTTAGCACATCAAAAACCAAATGAAATCTGCAAATAGATCCCTTTTCTACAACAACAAATTAGAAATCTTAATCAAACCAAGTAAATCTTGCAAAGAAATGACAAAAAGTTGCTCACTGCCAGGCCTGGGTGATATTTCTATCAGAGAAAGGATCGTGTGATATTTCATTCTGTACTGGTGCGATACTTTATCTCTGTGCGATAATTCCTAATACCTACGTGCGATAGAGAACAAAACAACAGTGCGACACAATCTACCAAAGCGTGTGATATTTTAACTAGTAAAATATCACACTGATATGTAAGAAACTATCGTATGACACTGGAAAACTGTCACGCAATAGATTTGTCAAAAAAAACCAGAGAGAAAATATTGATGAAACAACAAGCGAACGTTGATGAAAAAAATGACAGAAATGCATAAAAGGAAGGACAAAACAAGAGTGTTCTACCCCACGGTGGGCACCAAAAATGTACACACTAAATAGTGCACTTCTATAAGTCATTACTTCCAAGGGAATCCATGAATGGGAAACCTTGAGAAAATGACTTAGAGCTCCCTAAGCATGGAGTCACAAGGATGTTGATGGTGCTCTCAGCTAGAGCTATTGAAACATGCAACCTTGCTAGTAAACCACACAATGGGAGATTCAATGAGACAAAGGCAAGAATGCCAATATCCTCAAGAATCAACAATGGAAATGCAATGCAATGCAAGCTATGCTAAGAATGAAGATGCAAGCTAAGCTATGGAAATGAAAGTATTAAAAACCATCGCTAATTAAGCTATGTGAGTTAATCTAAAGCATAAAAGAAACTAAGCTAGATGCCATTAAAGCTATGATGCAAGAAATGGAACTAGAATGATAAAATGATCTCAAAATGCTCCAAAGTCTCCAAGAAATCTTGCAGCATAAGATTAGCATAAAAAGTTGGGATCTAAGAATGAGAAAAGAGCTCTCATTTTAAAGGAATTGAAAAGGAATGGACCATGGAGATTAAGAGGCAAAAGATTTAATCAAGGGTGGAGCTTGAAAGAGGAGCAATCCATGTGCACAAATATCCTCCAATGAGAAAATAAGAGTTGACTTTTGTGTCCATATGAGATAAAAAGTGCTTTTCTTCTTTTTTATAAAATAAGAATAATGCTTTATTTGTGCAACTTAGGATAAGAGGAAAAGTGGGGGCTTTTTATTTAATAAAAGGGGAGGAAATTCCTTTTAAATAAATAAAGACTTTAGGATAAAATGGTTAGCCCATGGAAAATAATTGAAAATGATAAAATTAGGATTTGATCAAGGAAATTGATATAATTAAAAAATGTTGATTTTTGAAAATATTGATTCAGGGATTTGATAAATTGCTGAATGGGGGCCCAAAGTCTAGGTGACCATTTTAGGGTGCATACAACCATTGCACCAAAAGATCAACTTGTTAATGCTTGATACAACCACTAGACTTATAGAAGACATAGGAGGTTGTTAAACCATGTCACAAATACCAAAGGGGGATGTTGGTGGTTAGTCCAATAGAACTATACTCAAGCATTTGGTAGTCAAGCTATCAAGATTTTCAAGCAATCAAGAGCAATTGAATTCAAGATTTGAAGGCAACAACCCAAGACCAAGATCTCCATGTCTCCAATTCTCCAGGATCATTAATGTCAAAGGAAATATGATCCATTTGATGCAAATTTTTCTCCCATGATCTCCAAGTAGAGGAAATGTCAAGCAAGAAAGAAGATCAATTCTTTCATCCACCTTCTCTCCTTCTTTGCAAGTGATTATCAAGAATATATACATTCAATATCTATGAGTGACATTCATAGATGTATTCATTTGTGAGGGAATACTTGATTCTATATCAAATTCCATGGTCAACTTTTTGAATTTCAAGTACATTCAAGCATTTCATGGGCATGCACAATTTCTACATTTGTCCATGAGGGTTTATGCAAGGCATATCTATCATTTGCCTTTTTAGATGATTTTCTTTATGCAATTTCAATTTATTTTGAATTTTTATTCCTAAAAAGGGTTTTGACCAAGGAAAACCCCTTTAAACAACCTTTTCCCCATTTTTCTCTATGTAGGGACATATTACAGAGCTATTGGAACTTTTTTGGGCAGATTAAGAACAACCAAATGATCTGTGAAATACTTATATAAAAAAATCAGGTAAAAGTCACCATTCTTTTCATGTCATAGGTAAATGTCATAATTTCCATCACATCTCTATAATTTTGAGCTCAAATTTTAGTCACAGGTCAGATTTGTCTTTCAATTTTTTTTTCTATACATTTCAGCTCACTGTCTGTCTATATCAATTTTTTAAAATATTTTTTCAATAACTTTCATAATCAATCATTTACATTATTATATTTAATAATTTTCATTTTTATAATCACATATTTTAGAGAAGGACAATCATCTCACTTAGTGTTTGAGTCTCCTCTTGAACCTAGTGGGGCATCTTCCTCTCAAAATATGCAATTCATGAAAACGAGAAGTAATTTTCCTATCTATACATCACTTCACCATTTTATTTATGTACATTTTTTATGAATCCGACTCATAACATTTCAATTCTTATTTTTGGTATTTAGATTCTCTTTCCATAGGTAGATCTACATTGTATGTTTTACATTAGTTAAATGTGCTTTTCATAATTTTTTTCTATTTTTCTTAATTTGAATTGTATATCTCTCTCAAATATTGTATTTACATTAGGTCCACCTTTCTTTCATTTTTTTTTATAGGAGTGTTATTAATTTGAGTCCTATTGATAATTCTTTGGTTAGGAGAAGCCATAGACTTATGCATTTCTTTGACC
Source organism: Chamaecyparis obtusa (assembly GCA_027943335.1). Lineage (NCBI taxonomy): Eukaryota > Viridiplantae > Streptophyta > Pinopsida > Cupressales > Cupressaceae > Chamaecyparis > Chamaecyparis obtusa. The sequence goes on from BSBK01000537.1 coordinate 887,196, forward strand.
CTGAGACTTCTATTTTTCATAGGAATCTTGATGAGACCAACATGCATACTAATGACATTAATACTATTATTGAGAACAAGTTTTCCCACTCTTCTCATTATGAAGATAAGGCCTTAAGAGTCTCTCCTATGCAAGTTAAAAAAATTTCCAATGACTTTGAAAAATTTGAGCAATGATTAGGACAAGAAAACTCTAATCCCGAGGTCATTTCCATTGTAAAAGGTTTGAGGAAGATAATTCATAATAATGAGCATGGTGTTAATATCTTGTGTAGTATCTCTCATCTCATGGATAGAAATGTCAAGCCTATTCAAGATTGTTCTCAAGCTCTATGTTTCATTCCACCTACCTCTAGTATTGAGACCTCCATCCCTATCTCTAACCCCATTCCTTATATGTCTACTTATTCTCCGCCTATCATAACAACTTCCATTTAAAATTTCAATCCTAGACATGTTAGCATTCCTAATCTTATTATTCCCACTATTCCTTCAAGTGTTTCATGTGTTTCATTACCTTCATTAATGTCCACTTATAATAGTGTGTGTGAGTGATTTACACCTTCATGAAATTACAAGATTAACTAAGAACAACAAGAAATAGAGCAAAATAATCTAACAAATGTACAATTAATCTATCAACATCTCATGGTTCTCTAAATTGAAGTAGTAAGTGAGGCTCTCAGTTGCAAATCCTCACTAGTGACACTCTAATTATGAGAATTGAACTAAGAATGATATGCAAACTAGATCTAATTATCAAATTCTAACTCTATTTGATAAGAAATCTACAAAATGATCAACAATTGAAGCTAATTATCAATGAAAATGCTAAGTGAGTGATGTGGATGCAAATTGCAAGAGCTTTGCTGCAATTCAAAGATATGGAGTGGATGAATAATGCCTCAAAATGCCTTCTATTTATAGGATTTTCCCAAGGGTAGGGGGTAGAGTGAGATAACCATGGTTATGCTTGGGTAAGGTCAATTGGCTTTGCTTTGTCCCTAAATTGGGGGACACAAATTTAAATGGTTTCAAAAGGCTGGACCATTTCAACAAAAGTGAGTGATTTGTGTCCATTTTGTCTCCTCTTTTGCTTTGTTGAGAGAATTTCATATTTATTAATTAATTAAAGTAATTAAATTTAGCCATGAAGGGTAAGAGGTTCATTTTGATTTTTGCTTTCAACAACTATGTCATTAATTGAATTTAATCAATTTCGTAGTGTTTTTCCCCTTTTCCAGCTTTATTTAATCATTTAATTGAATTTTCCTTTGATTTGAATTGCCTTTGTTCCATTTATTGATTTTTAGTGCTATTTTGATGATTTGATTGCACCTTTTGATTGATTTAAGCCTTTGCCAATTTTTTGTGTCTACAAATGCCCCTCTTTGAGTCGATGTGTGAAGAACATCGATTCAAAGATTCCCTTAGTATGATGATCTAATTCAGGTCCTGGTTCTGATATGCCTCTGATAGTTCTGATTGATGTACTTCCTGATGATGATGATGTACCTCTGATGATGGTGTTGATATGATTCTGATGCCTCTGATATGATACTGATCTGATATGGGTCCTGGTTTGATGATAGGTCCTAGGTTTACTGATAAAGGTCCTGGGTTGATTGATAAAGGTCCTGGGTTGATTGATTGCTGATATGTTGATAGATTTGACATGATAGCAGATTTGATATGAAACCAATATGCAATTGATTTGCCTCTTGATATGAAACTGATATGATATGATACTGATACTTGATATGATACTTGATATGATATGCCCCACTGATAAATGTTTTTGATGTGATGCCCATTTGATACTCTGATGCCCCCTCAGAAATAAAATATATTAATCCCTTGATTTGAATGATTTTGAGTAGTTGGAATATGTTTTGATTTCTGATACCGTTTGAAAGAAACAATCAAATTTTATTCATGCCCCGGCTAATGAAAATGTCATATAATAGGTCCAAAGTGCATTTTTAAGTGTTTATTAGGACCAATTTCACTTTAAATAGGGTAAAACCCCTCATTTTACTATTCATTTGCACCATTCCCTCTTGAGATTTGAGCTCTAATTTTAGCCTTTTTTACACGATGGTGGTCCCACATCGTGAGCATCGGTTTGAGAGAGCGCACCGGTTCAGTCAGAGAGCGACCGATGGTCCTCCGGTATGTCATTCAAATTTTCCTCATGTTTTGAAAGTTGCATTTATGACCTCATTTAATGCATTTTAAAATTTTGATTCTGCATTTGTGAAAAGAAATGTCGCCTCTGTGCTTTTTAATTTCGCCTGAAAATTTAAAATGTCGCCTTTGGTAAATTTAATATCGCCTTCCTTAGGTTTGCTCACGCATTTAGAAAATCCTTTATCACCTACAGATAATTTAATATCGCTTAGGGTTTTAAGCATTTTAATTGTGTATCGCGTGACAATCTTGAATAATAAAATGTCGCCTACGAAAAATCTTATATCGCTTCCGTGAAATTAAGTCACGCGGATGATTAAAATCACACGTATGGAGAAATAGATGTCGCCTCTGGTAAAAGAAATGACGCCGGAAAGAAAAGTCACGTAAGTAAATTTTTTTTTTAATGTTATTTGAGACTTTTCTAGGACGTCTAATTGCTCGATTGCGTCAACTTGATTGATATCGATCATGTCAATGAATTCAATCGAATGTTCAGTTAGGGTGTTCCCCTTGTTTGATTTCAACAACAAATTAGGACATAGGTAACTATAATATCGAGGAATAAGGTAAATCAATCTTCATCACGAATGATAGGTCATGGATCTAATCAGCCATTCATTTTATGCTCAAATGCTTAGAGACATAAAACTAGGATCACCCTTCCTCAATGCTTAGAGTTAGGATTTGATAGGTCTGATAGGTATATTTAAATTGATGACTATGATTGATTGTTTGATTTCCTGATAGTAAGTTACTCATGTGATTCCATTGTTTTGATTAAACAGGAGGATGTCCCTATTCTGTACCTCCGGACTATACCACACTGGGTGATGGAGCTTAGGGAGCAGTTGACTGACACTGAGAGGTGAGTGATTAGGCGCTATGGTTTACTATGTGTATTAGAGCTTCCTCAGTTCCAGATGAATTGAGGTTTGATTACCGTTATCGTAGAGCGTTGGCACTCTAAGACAAACACATTTTGGCTACCACAGGGAGAGATGACGATTACACCTGAGGATGTTTATAGATTGCTATGGATCCTGACTCATGGAGAGATAGCATATTATGATGCAGTCTATGATGGGACGTATTGTCGATGAGTATTCAGAGATCCATCTATAGGTGATGATTGCATCTTATGGCCTTAGTTTGCCTCATTTCCTATTTTACCAGCGTTATTAGGTGCTATCATTGGTGGTGTATTATTACCTGATCGGCGAGGTCATGGATTTTCAGTGGGATGGGGTAGGATTATCGAGGATTTGCTACATCAGCCTCGATGCTTTGACTGGGGATCTTGTGTGCTGGCACAACTTTATCATGATCTTCATGAGGTGGTTTATAGGAGATCAGCTTTGTTATCTGCTGGTATTCATATTTTGTAGCTGTGGATATGGGAGCACTTACCAGTCAGTCATCCTATATCAGATCAAGATCGACCTTTAGGATATCCTTTTGCATGGCAGTATACTGGTATGGTGACACAACATCACTTGGGTCATTTGGAGTATTGGCGGCGTCAGATTGATGACATGGATGAGGTCTATTGGAGACCATATGTTGAGGTCAAGGATTGGAGAGAGGATAGCTTGGAGTTACCGTATATGTTTGCTCCTCGATGGATGATTGATAGGATTGACTCTATTCTTGAGAGATTCTTGGCAGGTAGAGTGCTACAACAGTTTGGGCAGATTCAGCCTATGCCTCAGGGATCTGCAGTATATGCTCGTTCTAGTGCAGAGCGGACTACTTGGGGTCACATGCCTTCATACGATGATGCTATTGAGTAGATATCACTGCTGGGTTATATGGATTGGGATATGACGTTACACATTAGAGATGCCAGAGTTACTCAGGAGTATCTAGCTTGGTTGATGGAGCATCCTATGCCTTGATTTATAGACCCTACAGAGCCAGTGCCTGGTCGAGATGATGATGATGATGATGTCGGTGGTGGGAGGAGATGCAGAGGTAGACCATGAGGTAGGGCGGTGATTAGACTCAGAGGATGAGTGAGAGATGTACAGATACAGGCACCACCTCCTCCTCCTTCTCATCCTGCAGTAGCACAGAGACAGAGGATAGATCGTCAGGATCATGTGAGGGCTACTAGGCAGGATCCAGTTGTAGGACAGGATACAGGAGCAGGATTACAGTAGGCTATCGTGGATGGTCAGGATACAGGTGCACAGCAGATGCCAGCAGCTTTTTCCTATGATCGGGGAAAAGCTCCTATAGATATAGGTGATCCTCAGAGTACCTATGAGGTTGGGGAGAGTTCTAGTACTACCCAGCTACGAGTAGATGTGGGAGCATTACGGATAGAGGTATCACAGATGTCTTCTATGATTCAGCAGTTAGTATCAGGTTTGGCTCCATTGGTTCCCCTCCTTATTGCTATGGTTGGTCAGACGCCTCCTCAGCTACCTTAGCAGCCTCCATCACAGCCTCCTCCACAGCCTCCTCCAGGACCTCCTCCCAGTGGTGACAAGAGTTGAGCTATGAGTGCTCTTATTGATCATTTGTGTACTGATGCTAAGATACTTGATGTTGTACCATAGTCTTGTGACCTTGGTGTCACCTTTCCAGTTGTACTTTGATACTTATTTGACATTGATGCCCCTGTTGATGGGTGATTATAGAGTTGATTTGTGATATCATTGTTATACTTGATGCATTGAGTTGTGAGTAAACGTGTGATATGAGGACATTTATGATCTTTCCTTCTTTTACTTGATGATATATGAGATTTCCTTTAGATGCTGCTATATGTGTTTATCTAATGCATTTGTTTTTGGATGGATGTGTCTATGGATGCAACGTATCTTATGTATGATATAGATAGATGGATGCATTTCTTTCTCATGTATGGGTGTAGTTTTGATATGTTATTTCTCATGTATGCAATCTATATGTATGCACATGTAAATGATTATTTCCTTCGTTTCCTTGATAATATATCTATGTAATGATTAATGATATGGAATGAATGCAAAAATTATAATCTCAGGTCTTTATTGTAGAAAAGATGATATTGAAGTGATGTTGTCCTTGCTGATTTAACCTTGTTGATGATGTTATGTACCCCCTTTTTGATGTGAAATGAAACCCTTGGGAAAACATGCATGTGCAATTAATCTAACATGAGAATGCATTTAACCTTTTATGAATGCAGCTAAGTGTCACTAGCTTTTAGCAAATAAATGCCTTGAGGATATATTTTCATCATTGAGCACTTGGAACCGGAAAGTCAATACAATCACCACTGCCCACTGACATGATGATATGAATATCACTTTTTTTTTACTGCTCATATGGTAACCTTCATTTTGCTTTCCCATCGGTCTCATCGATATGACTATCACTGATTACCCACAATCATGAGAGTACGAATACCGATTTTGTCAGATTCTATGTTGCAAGTGGATTTTGTCATTTAGATATGAAGAATCTAAATATCCAAGGTATCCGGTTGCGTAAACAAACAAAGGTTAACTCATTGTTTTATAAGATAATCCTCGATGGTTCTTTGATGACCATGTCTTTAGATGAATTCTCATAAGGCAATGAATTTTCCTCCAAACAGTCACTTCATAGTCAAGAAAAATATCATGTCTCCATCATTGCCAATCTAGTCGAAACATCATTGATTAGCTAAAAAGACTTGATACAAATTGAATTAATGTAAGTAAACAGATTTTTAACCAACTTTTCAAAAGAATCTATCTAAGTGTTTTGCATTGTTTTCTGATCTTCAAAAAAAATATTTCCAACTGTTTTGATCATGGAATGATGTTTGATTTTTAATCCTGAATAATAAGTCAATTTAGGCTCAAAGATTTTGTTGTGGTAGTCAACTTCTTGGTTAGTAAACAATGATATCAATCAAAGGTTTACAAAAATCTGATCTCTCTTCTGAAAATGTTGATCCCTTTCTGCTTGTGACTGAATGTTGCTCATTTGAACCATTTTTGAGGTACCCACTTTCCAATCCATTTATGCTGCCCCCAAGTATTTGATGTATCAGTTTTGACAACTTTGGGCAATGCAAAGGATGATGCTACAAAATGTTATTATGACTATGTACAAATGACAGATGCAATGAAGGTTTAGACAAATGAGATGATGAGATGCATTATGTACACATGTGACTAGGAAAGAAATGAATTAAGGGAACCAAAAGTGCTTGTTACCAAGTTTTCACCTTTGGGTGCTCTCTTTTTTTTTGCTACCGAGGTGCCTATTTGCTAGGTTTTCACCAAGGCACTTTTTCTCTTTTTCATTTTTTTTGTATTTTTTTGTATTTTTCTTTATCACCTTGGCGTCTATTTGCTAGGTTTTCACCAAGAGACAATTTTTCAAATGTTTTTGCTTTCTTCATGCTCAATTTTCCACTATTTTTGATCTTTCTTCTTTTCCAATGTTTTTGTCTTTTCAAGATCTCTTTTCAACTATGTACAATAATTATGATGCTCTCTCATTTGATACTCTTTATACTCTTTCATCTGCTTTAGGTGTAGCATCTCTTCAAATGAATGCTGTTTATGGGTTCTTGTAATTCTTCACCATTACAATCTGATAACTTATATGTTCCAGTTCCAAAGGATGACACTATCACAAATGGGCCTATCCAATTAGCTTCCCACTTTCCTTTCTTTTCCCTTTCAGCTTGATTTTTGGGATTTTCTCTTAGTACCAAGTCTCCTACTTGAAAAGTTCTTGGTTTGATGTGTTTGTTGTAATTGCATGCAATCCTATTTTGATAAACTCTTAAATGCTCATAAGCTTGAGTCTGGTGTTCCTCTAACAATTCCAATTGTTGTAGTCTGGCAATCCTATAATCCTCATCAGTGATCAATCCTCTTAATGAAACCCGTAGAGATGGAATTTCAACTTCTAATGGTAGAACTGCTTCGGTTCCATAGACTAAAGAGAATGGGGTGGCTCCTGTAGGTGTTCTGATACTAGTTCTGTAAGCCCATAGTGCGGGATTTATTTGCACATGCCAATCTCTTCCTGATTTGTTAACTGATCTTTTTAATATTTTGAGGATATTTTTGTTCGTTGCTTCAACTTGTCCATTGCCTTGTGGATAATAAATGGATGACGAATGATGTGTAATGTGAAATGTCATGCAAAGTTCATCAATATCTTGATTTTTGAATTGTTTCCCATTATCCGTGATAATGGCATGTGGAATACCATAGCGACAAATTATGTGGTTTAAAATGAACATTGAAATTTGTTTGCCGGTTGCTGTTGTTAATGGAACTGCTTCCACCCATTTGGTGAAGTATTCTATTGCTGTGATGATATACTTGTGTCCGTTTGAAGATGGAGGATGTATGATTCCAATCAAGTCAAAACCCCATTGATAAAAAGGCCATGGTGTAATGAATGGGTGTAATTCTTGAGCCGGTGCATGTATCATATTACCATGATATTGACATTTGCTGCATGTCTTCACAAATTGACAAGCATCCTTTTCTAATGTTGTCCAAAAGTACCCTAAACGAAGGATTTTCTTAGCTAGATTAAGACCGCTTGAGTGTGACCCGCAAATGCCTTCGTGGACCTCGCATAAAGCTAACTTAGACTCTTCTTCCTCTAGACATCTAAGTAACATCCCATCAAGACCCTTACGATACAATGTGTCTAAAAGGATTAGGTAACGGGCAGCTTGGCGTATGAAGTTACATTTTTGGGCACGAGTTTGGTCTATGGGGAGTACTTGGTCTTTAAGGTAAGTATAGATGGGTCCATACCAAGGAGAGTCATGTCCATGTAAAAGAGCAACAATTTGGGTGTCAGGAAGGTTGAATGCCGGTTTTACCAACTCTTCCACCAAGAACTCATACTTCTCAGTTTGATCTGGTTTTTGTAACAATGAAGCCAAGGTAGCCATGGCATCTGCTGCTCTATTCTTTTCTCTTGGAATCTGTTCAAATGTGATCAAAGAAAAGTACTTCTTCCATCCATCAATCAAGGTTTTATATTTCATCAATGTTATATCTTTGGTATTGTATTCATTATTAACCTAATTGATTATGAGTTGGGAATCTCCATACACTTGTAATTCTGCAATATTCCATTCCAAAGCTATTTTGATGCCAATGACTAATGCCTCATATTCCGCTATGTTATTGGTGCATGGAAATGAGAGTTTATAGGACTTTGGAATGGTGTACCCTTGAGGGGTAACCAATAATATACCTACTCCAGAACCTCCTTGTGTGTAAGATCCATCAAAATATAATTTCCATGTCTGTGCTTCTATGTTGACAATTTCTGCATCTGGAAATTCAATTTGCATGGTTTGTGTAGACTCCATTGGGTTATCTGCTAAGTGATCTGCTATCACTTATCCTTTAATTGCTCTTCTATCAACATATTCAATGTCAAATTCACTTAGGATCATGACCCATTTTGCTATTCTACCTGTTAAGGCAGTTTTACTTAGCAAGTATTTTAGAGGATCAATCTTGGCAATTAATTTGATCTTATGCATCAACATATAATGTCTTAGTTTTTGAGATGCAAAAACCACTGCTAGACATGCTCTTTCCATGAATGAATAATTTAGTTCATATTTTATTAAGGTTCTACTAAGATAGTAGATTGCCCTTTCTTTTCCTTGCTCATCTTCTTGTGCCAACAATATGCCTAGAGACCTTTCTATGGCTGATATGTATAACAACAGTTCTTTACCCTTGATAGGTGACATAAGAATAGGTGGGTTTATCAAATAAGTCTTCAAAATAGTGAAGGCCTTATCACATTCTTCATCCCACATAAATCTAGTGTCCTTGTGTAGCAATCCGGTGAAGGAGTGACACTTTTCTGCTAATTGAGAGATAAATCTCCTTATTGATTGAATCTTTCCTTGTAGTGACCTTATTTGGCTAATATTTCTTGGAATCTCCATTTCTAGAATGGCTTGTACTTTTTCAGGATCAACTTCAATGCCTTTTGCTGACACTATATAACCCAATAACTTGCCGGATTGGACACCAAATGCACACTTCTTTGGGTTTAATCTAACTTTGAATTGTTCTAACTGAATGAATATTTTTCTTAGGATTTGTAAATGCTCTTCTCTATTGTGGGACTTTGCTAGAATGTCATCCACATAATCTTCTAAGAAAGTGTGCATCATGTCGTGGAAAATAGTTGTCATGGCCCTTTGATATGTAGCTCCAAAATTTTTTAAACCGAAGGGCATGACATTCCAACAAAAAGTACCCCAAGGGCAAGTAAATGCTATCTTTTCTTGGTCTTCGGGAGCAATCTTTATTTGGTTGTAGCCACTAAATCCATCCATTAATGAGTACATTGCGTGACCTACTGTCAGATCCACTATAGTATCAATGCTTGGCAATGGGAAGTCATCTTTGGGACATGCAAGGTTTAAATCTCTGAAATCCATACACACACGAATAGATTTATCATGCTTAGTAACCGGCACAATGTTAGAGATCCAATCAGCATATGCTATTGATCTTATGAACCCCACCTTTAACAATTTTTCCAATTCTGCCTTGACTAGGAGAGCCACATGTGGGTGCATTTTCCTTAGTTTTTGCTTCACAGGTTTAACTCCGGGTCTAACATTCAGATGATGCATTATGAAATCAAGATCCAGTCTAGGCATATCAGCATATGACCATGCAAAATTTACTTGTTGTTCTTGGAAGAATTTGATAAAGTCCTCTCTTTCAAGAGATGTAAGTGATGCAGCCAAGTGTATGACCTTTGGCTCTACTTCTGTACCAATGTTAACTTTTTCTGTTGGTTCTATAAGAATAGATGACCGTTCTTCTTCATGTTCAGGAAAAGTGTCCAATCTCTCTTCTAATGGTGCCACAGTTGGGTTTTCACCAATAGAACTTCTCATTTTTTTATTTTTTTTTCATTTTTTTCTTTTTTTGACTAAGAGATTGGACCCTTGCTATTGTCATCATGTCCGTATTGAGTTCATTGGTGAAAGAGGGTTCAACCACATTGAGGTATTGGTTTGTTGCTTGGTCATTTGGGAAGTAAAGTAAGTCATGTGGTTCAGTTTGATCCCAATCAATGAGGTCTGGATGTATCAAAATTAAGGAGTTATTGGGTAAGGTATCATCAATAGGATTTATGGACATGACTTCATTTGAGGGTTCATACATTGTATCGTTTAGATCTATGATGTGCGCTTCCTCAAGATGATCCATGGAAGCAGGGTCAAAGTCCCCTTCGCTTGAATCCTCATCGACCTCTACGGGAAACAATGTGGGAAAAGCCACAAGTGGGTTAAAACTAACATTTGAATTTCCCTCCTTTGAAGGTGTCCAAAATGTTTCTATCCATGCTCCACTACTAGATGCTTGTTCTATATTAGGCCTTTGAATAGGAGATTCTTCATTAATTGGAGCATCTTGTTTTTGGATTTTTGCATAAGTATGTATAGCAATGACTTCTTTATCTTGACATGACTCATCTGATAAAGTATCCCATTCATAATCCCTAGAGTCATCACTATCTCCTTCGGATTCTAATGCATTTATTTGAGGATGAAAATCATGCATTGGACTTGAACTTTCTCCCTTATATTGAAAACCTACTCCGGATTTTTCATGACTTGCCCTCCAAATAGGTTCAATAGGTTCTAATAATCCTCTATTTCTTTGGCCTAGGGGTCCTCTTCCTTTGTATCCCATCTTTTTCATAATATCAAATCCTTTCCCATATTGTTCTGTTTGTATATTGACATGTTGAATTCTTTCCATGGGAGTGTCTAAGGTACCATCCTCATCATGATAAAGCCATTGAAGGACATCATCCTCTTCCTTATCCCATGTTGCTTTGCTATCTTCCCTCACAAAATAAGAATTATACTTATGTGGAAGATGTTCTTTTGAGGGTTTACCATGTGACTTAGGAGACATGGGTATGTCAAATAGAGAAACTGAATATTCTCCTACCCCTTTTGAACTAATCTTGCATTTTTTGTCAAATTTGTTCATCATCTCACTCATGTATTGATAATGAGCTGCTTTAGCTTGTTCTTTTTCCTCTTTAGTAGGTTTGTAGATCACTGTCTCCAATTTAGGTGCCACATATGGACTTTCCATCACATTTGGACCCTCGTAGCTCACTTTTTCCTTGCCCTTAGTTGATGTAGTTGAGCTAGCTTGAAGATGATTTTGTGCATCTTCATTGGTGATTCTTGGAACAACTCCTTCACGATTATGTGGAATGTATAATTCATGCAAGGGTTTGAGTGCATTACAATATTGAAATGGATTTGAGTCTCCTCCAACTGTGATTTCTTCACCCATGTATGGGAACTTGATGCATTGGTGGTATGTGGATGGGACAGCTTGCATCTCATGAATCCATGGTCTTCCCAATAAGATGTTATAGGTTAATTTCATGTCCAACACTTGACATTTGGTTTCCTTCTTGACTGGTCCCACTTGGATGGGCAACACAATCATGCCTTTAGAAGCTCTTTCAGCTTCGTCATAAGCTTTTATGGTGATTTTCTTTGTAGGGTCAATGCAAGACTCAGATAGACCTAAGGATTTTACAAGAATCAATGTGCATATGTTAAGGTGAGCCCCTCCATCAATAAGGGCTCTTTTGACTCTATGCCTTTCGATCAAAACCTCTATATGTAATGGCAAATTTTGAGGATGAGTTATAGACATGCCATCTTGATCAGAAAATGAAAGACAATGAGGAGCCACAAGATGTCCTACCATATTTTGAAATTTTTCTTCCCCTAAGGTAGTAGAAACATGTGTCTCTTCCAAAGCTTTTTCCAAAATCTCTTTATGATTTGGTGACAACTTCAATAACTCTAAGATTGAGATTTGTGCTGGAGTACATTGCAATTGGTCCACCAAACTATAAGGCCTTGCTGCTGTAGGAGGTTGTTTGACCACAATGTTGGATGGTGGGATATTGGTGTTTTGAGGGACTATCCCTTGTAAAGTCATTCTAGAATTCTGTCCTCTTGTAATGACATTTGTTGCTTCCTTTTGAGGCTGTTCATTAATGATGATAGCATTAACAATATGATCATATGATGGTGCAAAGTTGAGATTATTGGCACTTTGTTTCTTGCCATTTGATGACTCACCTTTATCATGTTTGTAAAAAGGTTGTTTGAAGGCCGTATGATCTTCATTATTTTGGGGTCCATCAATAGTGATTATGTTATTATCTATCAAGTCTTGCACCACATTCTTTAATTGTAGACATTCATTTGTAGTGTGCCCCCGAATCCTATGATATTCACAATGATGCTTAGCATCCCACCAGCCCGGCTTGTGGTCTGGTTCATAAGGCTTAATAGCGGGTAATGTAATAACATTGTTAGCTATGAGAGCCTTTAATGCAATTTCAAGTGATTCTCCCAAGGGTGTAAAGTGTCTCACAGAAGTGGGCTTCAAATACTTATCATACTTGCTATTTTGATCCTTGTTTCCTTGATTATTCTTGTTGGCATTGTTGTTGTTGTTGGAAGGTGTATTATATGCTTGATTAGTATTATTCACTTGATTTGGTGTCTTTGTAAGGGAAAATGGAATCACCTTTAAGTTGTTGGATTCCACTACACCATCATTAACAATGCCTTTGTTGTTATTCTTTGCAGCATAACAGCTATTGTTGTTGTACCAACTTTTATTTGGATTGTTGTTATTGTTGGTATTGTTGTTGTTGGAGTTAGAGTTATTCTTATTTTCCTTGTACAATTTCAACTCTCCACTCTTAATCAACACTTCTTCCATTGTAATTCTATTATCAATCAAATCTTGGAAGGTTTTAGGACATTGCATCCTTAGTCTATAATTCAGTTCGCTTCTTAAACCGTTAATAAAGATATCCATTTTTTCTTTCTCCGGTACACTTCTTGGATATCTAGCAAATGTAGTCCTCCATCTTTGCAAGAATGTGAGAAAGGCTTCTCCATCTTGTTGCTTCGTGTTACATAACATTATCATTGTGACCTAATGTTTGATGTTATAAGAGTAATGAGTCACAAATTTAGAAGCTAACTCTTCAAAGGATTTTATGCCGGATGGTAGTTTTGAAAACCAATCCATGGCCGTTCCTCCCAAGCTTCTTGGGAATAGTCTCATTAAATAGGTTGATTCATGCATGAATTCAAGACTCAATGCACAAAACCCCCGAAGATGATCATGTGGGTCAGATGTTCCTTCATACCTCTCATATTTAGGAAATGTTACATTAATGGGAAAAGGCACCATGACCAAACTCTTATCGAATGGAAAAGGACATAATGTTTCAATAGAGAAAGGCTTAGGAGCCCCGTTTTGTTTCAAACTGTCAATTTCCATTTGTAATGCCTTGAATTGTTCCCTTATTGCTTCCATAGGGTCTTCTATTTCCTTGGGCTTTAATTGCTCTATGTCAAAATCTTTAGGTAGCTTTACCCCCGTTTGTATTAAGTCCATGAAGTGTTTTTCTTTATCCATAAGCATGGTCTTTTTCATTAGTTCTATGAAATAAGGACATTGTCTTGCCTCTAACGCTCTTTCAACCATGGCTTCTTCCACAGTTGGGGGTAAGTTTGTATTATGAGGAGGAAATAAGTTGTTGCCTTGTGAATTTGCCTCTTGAGAATTAGGATCTCTTCCTCCATTATTAAAATTTCCTTGATTGTTGTTAAGATCCATACCCCCATTCATGTTGTTCCCTTGATTGTTGTTAGGATCTATACCCCCATTCATGTTGTTCCCTTGGTTGTTGGGATCGGTATTTCCTAGGGTACTGCTAAACGTCTTGTTAATGTCCTTTGCCTTAGCGGGTTTTTCAATCACTCGTGAAGTAATGAAAGTGTTCTTTGGAAATGGGAGCTCTTCTCCATTGTAGGTCCCGTCTGTTTGTAATGCTTTCCTTATAGAGAGTGACCTTGTAATAACAGGCATGAACAAACTTTAAGGGTATGTTGACTTTCTTCTCTTGATAAGCTATTTTTTTGGAATAAGGTAAAAGTTTTTGATCAATTTTAAATGGTTTAAAATTTTAATGGTGTTTTGATCAATAACTTTGGAATATCTTGTTTGAAAATAAAAACAATCTCAACACACACATCAATTGGGTACCATATCCCTAGAATGCTCTAATGTGTATATTTTTGAACATTTTCACAGGTTTAAACACAAGAATAGCTTCCACACAATCTACCTAGCACATAATTGGTTTGTAAACATGGCTCTAATAGGTAGTTTTGCTATTTTACCGTTATGTAGTAAGTTTTCTATTCAAAATAGATCTTAGCTTTTCATCCCCCAAATATGTTAAGGGGCTTCCCACACGCACAAAAGCACAATTTTGGGCAATCCGTTAGGACTACTAGAGGAAGTTCGAAAGAGCTAAAATCCTTTTTGTCGTGTACCCCATTAAGGATACCTGTGTTTCATTTTATAGTGGGTCAGATTCTCGTGGCAAAAGCAAGTGTATCCCACTTTGGGCTGTCCCTCTCACCGGCCCTTTTAAGGCAATCTCAGGAGGTGAGCCCACTAAGTTTTAAACATGTTCATTTGAAAGCATGAAAAGTGGATTTGGTAGAGCAAGTTTGGGAATTTGATTCACTCAAAGAGTGAAGAGCATATCCCTATTGCTTTTCCCTTATCCCAAACACTCACAATCAATTTGGTTCTTTTTTAACCCCGTGACAAAGGGGTTCTTAGAATTGAAGTGTTTATTTTTTCCTTTTATGATTAAACTATGTTTTGAACTTTGAAATGCCACAAGCTAAGGGAATGTGCAAGCTTGATGAGAGAAATACCTCAAACGATGCTAGCAAAGGCTAGGCTCATTTTTAAGTAGTAGATTTTTCATTTTCTCTCCAAATCCTTCTCTTACCTTAGCAAAACGTTCCCTCCACCAACAAGTTAGTCAGCACAATACAAACAAAGTGAGGGGAAACCAAAATCAAAGCTTAAAATGATATAATTGATTATGCTTTTGATTCTTTTTACCAAAATATTTGCAAAATTCTTACAAACTTAAGGACTAAACTCCCAATTTAATGAGACATATTTTCATTTGTAAGCATCTACAACAGCAATGTATTTAGCATATAATTCTATTTCTTTCTCTAAATCATTGTTGAGAACAAAGGTAGAATGTACCCAGTTTTCTTTCCTTATCCTTTTAGAGATCAATTTCTCCTCTAAGTTATGCCTTCTCTCTGGTTTTTGCACTTTCTTATGACAAACCATGCTCTTGAGACAAAAAAAATGACTGTGAAGTTAGAATATAGTCATCATTTTAACATTTTTGACAAAATAGAGAAAATACAGCCAGGCGACATCATCCAGACTACAGGCGAGATAAAATTTAACAAAGACGTGACTACTTTAACCGCGAGTGTCACCAAAAGGGGCTCAAGCGAGATTAAAATAGGCAAGTGCGATATCAAATTTTAGCAAAGCGTGAAATCTTTAATACATGCGACAACAGTAATTACTCTGATACAATATAAATCCTCAATCAGGCAACATTGTCCATGCTAAATGCGAGATCTAATTTAATAAAGATCTAATTACTTTAACCGCGAGCGTCACCATAAGGGGCTCAAGCGAGATTAAAATAATCAAGTGCGATATCAAATTAAAATAACACGTGAACTCTTTACTAGAAGCGACAAATTAATTCCAGAAAAGTGACATTTCATCAATCCAAAGCGACATTTAAAATAATCAAAGCAAGAAATTAAATGAATAAGGCAGGAAACTCCCTTTACACCAGGCGTAAAATGATTCCTCGGCTGAGGCTTTTAATTCTATCCAGGCGACATCTAAATGACCAAAGGCATCAGCTGCTTGTCCGTGACGCGAGAATTTGATTTCTGAAGGCGTGATTTCTTTCACCAGAAGCGTGATTCTGCAGGTTGAAAAGCATGATCATTCAGACTCCAGGCGACATTTTAATTTCTGTGCGCGACATCTCTTTGCTTTAGGCGTGACTTCTTTACCGACAGGTGTGATTTCTTTTCTGTAACCTGCAAACAGTGAGCAAATTCATGCAATTCTAGCCTAAATTTTGCAAATAACATGGAAATTATGATAAATTTGAGGCCTAGGGCCCCACGGTGGGTGCCATTTGTGTGTGAGTGATTTACACCTTCATGAAATTACAAGATTAACTAAGAACAACAAGAAATAGAGAAAAATAATCTAACAAATGTACAATTAATCTATCAACATCTCATGGTTCTCTAAATTGAAGTAGTAAGTGAGGCTCTCAGCTGCAAATCCTCACTAGTGACACTCTAATTATGAGAATTGAACTAAGAATGATATGCAAACTAGATCTAATTATCAAATTCTAGCTCTATTTGATAAGAAATCTACAAAATGATCAACAATTGAAGCTAATTATCAATGAAAATGCTAAGTGAGTGATGTGGATGCAAATTGCAAGAGCTTTGCTGCAATTCAAAGATATGGAGTGGATGAATAATGCCTCAAAATGCCTTCTATTTATAGGATTTTCCCAAGGGTAGGGGGTAGAGTGAGATAACCATGGTTATGCTTGGGTAAGGTCAATTGGCTTTGCTTTGTCCCTAAATTGGGGGACAAAAATTTAAATGGTTTCAAAAGGCTGGACCATTTCAACAAAAGTGAGTGATTTGTGTCCATTTTGTCTCCTCTTTTGCTTTGTTGAGAGAATTTCATATTTATTAATTAATTAAAGTAATTAAATTTAGCCATGAAGGGTAAGAGGTTCATTTTGATTTTTGCTTTCAACAACTATGTCATTAATTGAATTTAATCAATTTCGTAGTGTTTTTCCCCTTTTCCAGCTTTATTTAATCATTTAATTGAATTTTCCTTTGATTTGAATTGCCTTTGTTCCATTTATTGATTTTTAGTGCTATTTTGATGATTTGATTGCACCTTTTGATTGATTTAAGCCTTTTCCAATTTTCCGTGTCTACAAATAGTTTTCCTTTTTCATACTCTATTGTTCCGTCCATTTCTCATAATGCTAAAAATATTTCAAACATATATCCTACAACTCTTTCTACTGATTCTACTATTAGTAGCTTGGCTCAAACTGTGTCTTCCTGGCAACAAAAAATTGCTTCCATGACCCAATCCAAGTTCAACATTCCTTCTATGATATTCCTAGTCCTTTGTCCTTGGGTATCATTCATGCCATTATTCTACAACACATGGAGATTCCTTATCTTGAGATGTATAATGGTAAAGGTGATCCTTTAACCCATGTCAAAATCTTTCAAGCATTGTGTAGTGATTTCTCTCATGATCATAGGTTCATGGCTAAATTTTTTACTAGAACGTTTTGAGATAAAGTCCTGCAATGATATTGTTCTTTGACTCCTTATTCTATTAATTCCTTTCAAAAATATTGCTAATGCTTTCATCCAACAATTTTAAAACAATATTGGTACTAAGATTTATTTGACTGATTTAATGCATTCTAAACAAGGTGCTAAAGAAAAAGTGATTGATCTCATTGGTAGATTTAAGCATATGCATGATCAAATTTCTTATTCTATGCCTAATATTGATGTGCAATGAATTTTCATTTCTAGTTTACAAAAATACATTAGAGATAAGATTCTTCTTTTTGAATTTTCTTCTTTCACTTAATTGCTTATATGTTTCATAATTATCATCTTCAAGTGATTCACTTTGCGAGCACCACTCTAATGGATCCAATTGATAAAAGTGATGCCACATCTCACAATTATAAATAGTTTCAAAAACAAAATAATTTCATTAAGATCAATAATTCATCCAATAATGTTGATGAGCTAGTGATAGTAGAATCCAAAGATGTGACTCCCTTGTCATATGTTTTTAGATCTTCTTGTAATTTTTCTCAACTTTCTAAATCTTTGTATAATGTGATGTTGAAGTTTTTTAATGATAAAGTGTTAAACCTTCCTCCTGTTAAAACAAATGACACATCTAGACCTTTTCCCATATCCTTTGATCACAAAGATTTTTGTCAATACCATCATCAACCTGACCATGATACTGAAAAATGTTTCCTTTTGAAATCTATTATTCAAGCCCTCATTGATTCCAATACTATATTTTTTGAGGGTGTTAATGATCAAGAAAACAAATCCATCGCACCTCCCCACCAAAAATTTCAAATCTATATACCAACCCTTTTCCATCTCATTCAACCAATATCATTGATTCTACCCAATCTTTGCCTTCTTCCACCCATGTTTTTGAATATAACGATAAGTGTATTAAAAATGATAATATTGTCAACCTCATTAATCAATCCCCACCCAAACCTAAACCCAAATATGAATTGGATATTTGCATTACCTTTGATCCTAGTGAGATAATTAAAGCACCTAATGGTCCTCTTTACATTTTTGCAAAGGTTAATGATCTTTATTCTTGTGGTATCCTTATTGACTCTATTTGCATGGTGAATGTGATAACTAATGCAAATATTTACAATAGATGATTTCAACATGATTTCTATGATAAATATGATGTTATGATCCAAACTTGCAATGGTTTTCTTTATGCTAACCATGGTTCTATATTACATTTTATTTAGAATTTGGTGGTAAAACTTTACATGTCACCTTTGTTGTCATTCCAAATTTTGATCAATTTCAAGTAAAAATTTATCTTCCTTGGCTTACCTCCATGAAAGTTATAGCCTCTCCTATCAATAAGTGTTTAAAATTTCTCTATAATGGAGAAATCCTAACTTTTAGTCATAATCTCTATCAGCCTTTAGTACCTCAAGATTCTATTGACCTTGATTTCTTTTGGCCTTCTATGCCTCAACCAAGTCAATCCCATAGAGATAACCCATTTCAATCATATCAAAAATACAAAATCCAAAAGATCTATGAACTTAGCAATTCTAAAGATGTTACATCTCCTTTCCCTAGACCTAAACTTCTTCCTACACCACCTACACCTTCTATATATGATTCTATTCTACCTCCTATATCTTATAAATTTTCTATCAATTATATCTTTCAACCTTGTGAGTTTCCTTCCATTCTTCATCCTAAGGAAGAAAAGGGCTTGATGTTGATTGATCTTGAACCAAACCAAATCTCTAGCAAAACCAAACATAACCATTGTGCTTCTGATCGCTGTTGTAAACGTCATGCTAGAGTCTGTCAACATGCTTTCCAAAATCTCTCTTCACCCAAAACACCTACTAATACTTTGATTCCCTTTGATCTTCCCTTGCACAACCCAAAGGAGGAAGTTAATTTGAAAAAGATGAAATTAAACAAACATGATAATTCTATTTGTATCTTGGTTCCTATTACAATTAATTTGGATGAGGAAGATACTTTTGATGGTGATTGTTTTGATGTTCCTAATGTAACTAACGATGATATCCATGCTAATGATTCTGATGATATGTGTTATCTCATTGATGTTAATCATGATTTACCATCTATGTTTTCACAAAAATGATCTCTTAGTCCTAGTGATGAACAAAGTGATCCATCTTTACAACATGGTAGTTGGTTGGAATTGGTTATTTTCTATCTACTGTGCTTGATGTTTCTCCTCTTGCAAGTTTCCTACCTTGCCTACAAACTACACACCAAGATGAGGGGCACACGATATGCTTGACTAAATTCTCTTGTGCAGTGGATTCTTTGTGTTTTCTTTTTGCATTGTGCTTCCCTCGTGATGTGCTCCTTGATATATGTTTTGTTTAGATTTTTTTAGATGACATTTTTTTCTCCATTGGTATAAGGTGATAAAGGAATCGATCTACCATGACATTCCTCTATTTGTATCTCACTTCTTCTTTATGTTGTTACATGTTATGTTGTGCATGTGCCCCTATTTGTAAATGTGCCTTTGTGTTGTCTAATTGGGGATGATGCAAAAAAGTAGTTACCTATTCTTTTTGGTCTCCATGATATCGGCCCAAAAAGACTCTTCTTTGTAACCCTTACGTGACATTCTTCCATTTTTCTTGTAGTTTTTCTACCTTTGGAGAATGATGACATTTTATTTTGATATAATAACTTATGTAATATAATATGATAATATTGACCCCAGAGTTAGTAGATCCCTTTCATGCTCTCTCTTGTCATGTGTTCATTTTCCTTGATTTTTCCTTTCTTGGCGGGGGCATCTCATAGTGGATGTTTCTTATGAGTGCATGTGTGCTTTGTTAAATCTTTTTCTCCTGTAAAGAAATTTATAATCTCTTTAACATGGGGGCATACAGTCTTCTCCTTGTTTCACATTTTTCACACACATACATAATGATTCAATGCAACCTCTCTCCTACCTAGATGGACAAGGAGACAATTCTTTCCTTGCATTAATATTTTTATTGGATCCCTTAATGGAGACAATGCTTTCCTTAAGGATTGATCCCTTAAAAAAGATAATGTTTTCTGTAAGTTTTGATCTTCCTTTATTTGATCCCTATGGAGAAAATATTTTCCTTAGACCCGATTTCCCTTGTTGCATCCCTTAACAGAGACAATGCTTTCTTTAAGGACTGATCCTCTTTGATGGGTTGTCTAGCATAACACAACTTGCTAGAATTTCAATGCTATCTTTTTCGATTCTTTCTATTTGTGTGATCTATAGAAAGGAAATACCCTACTAGGATAGTGATCATGCCTCTCTCTATTTCACTTTCTTCTCTCTCTTCTGAGTGATGCCTTTTTTATCTTGGTTTTGGATTTGCTGAGGACTTAAATCACTTGGGGGCTTGATGTTTCTTTGTCTCCTTGACCTTGATAAGATTGTCCTTATGCATCAATCTACTTTACCGTGAGAATGAGTTCATCTCATACTCCCTCTAAAGTGGTGGATAAATGTACCTTCCTAAAAAGTTATCACCCATGATTGGATGCTTTATTAGGACCTATTAGACCCCATTTTACTAGTTTTAAGATCAGATATTTGTTATGCTTGATCTAGAAAGCTGAGTCCTCTTTTCCCACAAATTTTCACTCCTCTTGACACCCCCATTGAAATTTTGGCCCATTCCTCATGGGGCATGATTCCAATAGAGGACATGTCCTTGGGATATGTCACTAATGGTGTCATGTTGCTAGGTTTTGGGCCCACATTTCACCTTGAGCCATATGTCAGGGTTTTAGTGGGAGAAAAGTTCTTTGTGGTAAGCCTGGATCAATTTTGAATCTCAAAGTGATGGAGTAATTATAAAACTTGATATCTCTCTTCATTTCTCAATCAATAACTACTCTCAAGCATTTGGTAATCTTTCTATCAATATTTTTAAGCAATCAAGAGCAATTGGTTTCAATATTTGAAGGCAAGCACCCAATATCAAGATCTCCAAGTCTCCAATTCTTTAGAATCATTCAAGTTAAATGCAATACTCTCTATTTGATGTAAGTTTCTCTCCCATGATTTCCAAGTAAATGAATTATCAATCAAGGAAGAAGATCAATCCTTTCATCCACCTTCTCTCTCCTTCTTTGCAAGCAATTATCAAGAATATATACATTCAAGATCTAGGAGTGGAATTCATAGATCTATGAATTTGTGAGAACATACTTGATTCTAAATCACATTCTAAGGTCAAATATTTAGATTTAAAGTACATTCAAGAATCTTCATGGGTATGAGTGATTTCTACATTAGTCCATGAGGGTTTATGCAAGGTGAATCTATCATTTGCATTTTTACATGCTTTCCTTTATGCAATTTCAATTCATTTTCAAGGTTGAATCCTAAACAAGGGTTTGACCAAGGAAAACCAATTTAGACAATATTTTTCCTATTTTTCTATGTGTAGGAATAGTTTATAGAGCTGTCAGTACTTTTTCTGGCCAGATCAAGAGAAACTAGATGATCTGTAAAAAATTCAAACGAAAGCAACAGGGATAATTTACCATTCTCATCATGTCCCAAGTACATGTTTCCATTTCTATCATGTCCATGAAATTTTGAGCTTAGATTTTAGCCACAGGTCATATATGTCTTCCAATTTATATTTTTTTACACTTCAACTTACTGTCTATTTGTATCAGTATGTTTTTAACAATTTTTTAGTAACTTTCTTAATTAATCATTTACATCATTATATTTCATCATTCTCATTTTTATAATTGCATATTTTTGTGAAGGATCATTTTCCCACTTAGTGTTTGAGTCTCCTCTTAAACCTAGTGGGGCATCTTCCTTCCAATATGTGCAATTCAGGAAAATGGTTAAGTGATTTACCCTATCTATATATTGCTTCCCTTTTCACCATGTACATTGTTTAATGATTTAACTCATACTTACCCTTATACATAAGAGTGTAGTATACATAATATATATATATATATATATACACACTAAGCATATTGCACATAAACTTATATAATTAACATTTGATTATAAACCTTATTGTAACAACTAAATATATATTCGTTAATAATTTTATGGAATCTAGATTTCATTTTGTCCTCATGTGAATTTGATTTGAGGAATGAAAATGATGCAGAGCATCATGTAAACCATTTAAAACTTCTAGGATCCATCTTATCCATCCAACATTTAATCATATAATAACTATTCAAGAGGCATATTTCATCATTAGACAACATAAACATCTTCCCAATCATCAAGCATTGTTTGCGATCAGGCCTCAGAGATCTGTAACTTTTGTTTTAACAATTATTTAACCAATCCCTCCAATTAATTCATAGAAAACTAGGATAAAAAAAACATATCCAAAATGTAAGGAAATCCAACGGTTAGATAAAAAGTTATTATCTCTGTACCGAGACCTATTTTTTGTCATTAAACAGAAAATTCATTTTCCCAATCCGCCTAGGGCATCATATAACTTTCACAAAAAAAAACCAATTGAAACCAAACCAATTCAAAATTTACTATTGATGAATATAGTTTCCAAATATGTAAGACATTTAGTTTTCCCATTCATAAATAATTTTACAAGCACAAATCACTGCTTGCAACTCCAATGGAGATCTTTAAAAACTAGTTTCCACTCAAATACGTATAACTTTCAGAAATATTCATAATAATGACTTAAACCAAAGGGAAACGAGAGTTACTTCACATATCTTTCCAAGGAATCCATTTAGACATTCTAAAACTTTCATATGTGTTCATACCATACGCTTCAACATGACTGTTCCATGGAATCCTCAAATCTGTGATTGACAACTTTCAGAAAAACCTCCACAACTTTCTCAAAAAAGAATTAAATTAATCAAAACAAAAAGGAGAAGGAATTTAATTCATCCTACTATCTAACCATTATATATTTATAGGTTTTCTAGGCCGTACATGGCCGTACAAGACCTGGAACAAACACAAAAATTGAAACACCAATCAAAACAACAACAATAGAATGCACCAAAAATGTATCAAAATATTTAATTCTTTCAAATATGATTTGGAACAACCATAAAATGCCTTTTTATAGAGTTTTAGTTAGTTTTGACCTTACAACTACCTCTCATAACCATTAAACCCCCTTTTACAACTTTTAATGCAATATTTATGCATTTGACAACATTTCTTGCTTGACAACTTTTACAATGACTTTGAAACTTTGTAGAAACTATCCTAACATATAAAAATGATCCCCAAATGACATTTTACAAACATTTATACAATTTCATGGCTTCTTTATATAATTTGACCATTTGACAAACTCATGACCTTACTAGGACAAATATGACAATATTAACAATGTCATACAAATGGCTTCACATAGCCTTACATATGGACTCAAATACATCACAAGTGACTCAAATATATTTTAATATCTGATATAAGGACTCTTAACCTCCTTGTTCTCTTGTACTTTAGGTTCCCCTGCACCAGAAAACAAGTTTGAATGAGATATTTTTACTAGCCACGTCTCTGACTAGGTAGCACAAAACCTATGGAAATTGTCAACAATAACAGTGTACCAACACAACTGAGAGGGGCGGTGGGGGGGGTAGGGGGGTAGTGAATTAGTTGTGTGCCAAATATTAAACTTGAAATTAATTTAAAGATGATCACTCTAAACAAAATGAAACAATAATGTAACCATAAGAACATCACAAAATCAAAACACCATAACACAAAGATTTGTTGTCGAGGAAAATCCCGCTAAGGGAAAAACCCTACTGGGGATGGAACCCACTAATAATGCACTAAAGATATCATGTCCCTATTAGGAGACCTAGCACTATTAGGATCTGATTATTACATTAAGTACACATCCTTGTTAAAGGAAAGACCCTGTTAGGAGTCTTTCCAACCTTGTTAGGAGTTGATTACAATGATAGACTCACTGCCCGAGAACACTGCCCAAAGTGAAGGTTAAATCCACTTTCTGGATCTAGTGTCCAAATAAATGTATAAGAGTATACAATAATAGTAATGAACTAAATTACAACAACTAGATTTTCCCAAATAGTTCCAATGAAGTGCTTAATGAATTAACTCTTCTCTACATCCAACATACCTTCCAATAAGTTCACAAATATCTATCTTGTTTTAAAACTTCAAGGAATGACTTTCCTTTATACAAGTTACAACAAGGAATTAGGTTAGTTTGTTAGGAATTCCCTAATGCAAATATATATATATATATATACCCTTTCTAAGATACACATGGTATATTAAACAAATATATAACAATTACAAATCATTAAGTGCACACCAAGATCCACAATCCATGCTAGAAACCTTCTCAACATGTTGGCTCCAAATAGGTCTTCGCAAGACCACATGCTTCATCTAATGTCATACTGATCCCGGGGACCCAATAATCTCATCGAATCTTCTTCCATATGTATTATGTCAAGTCTGAAACTCACATACTACAATTCATGCTTGTATCCAAGTTATCCTAAAAATTTAGAGACCTTCTTTGTCATAATCTTCTCTTTATTGCACTGTGACTAGTCTTCACATAAAAGTCATAACTCATGTATAAGAATAGATAATGATATGTGACTTTAGACACAAGATCTACACACATCCTTCATCAAAAATATCAGCTCACATATCCTAAAATTTTGTACAATGTCCGTACCACTCTGTCAGACCTGCATGTTCCTGTCATAACCAATCAGTCTGATGAAACAAACTGATACATATGAACACCTCAAACAAAAAAATTCCAACAAAAATAACTCATTTGAGTATATCATTGAACTAGCATAAAGTAATGAATTTTGAGCGTAATGGAAGGGGAAGCCACCTTTTTATGAAATGAAATCATAGTCAAATGAAACGTAATGAAAGCGAGATTTTAGGAAATGATTTTGGGAACATTTCAAAATAGTTTGATACAAAGAAGAAAGAGGATTATTCACTTCGCAAATTCAGGAAAACAAAAAGGTTTTTATTAAATTTTTTTTTGAACGCATAAGAGATTGGGGAAAACATATAGAATAAAGAAGCTATTTGCATTGGAAAATGGGAAATACATA
Source organism: Chamaecyparis obtusa (assembly GCA_027943335.1). Classification (NCBI taxonomy): domain Eukaryota; kingdom Viridiplantae; phylum Streptophyta; class Pinopsida; order Cupressales; family Cupressaceae; genus Chamaecyparis; species Chamaecyparis obtusa. The sequence goes on from BSBK01000537.1 coordinate 912,822, forward strand.
GCTGCAATTAGTGGCATTAACAACAATATACATATTCAAACTTAGGTTATATTACAAAGCTATGAGTAGTAGCATTCAACAACAGTATATAATTGCATGCTTGGCATGAATCTTAGGCATGTGTATTTCCAATCTATTCCTCTCAACTTTCTATTTTTTATCAACATATTCTAGTTGGAATTATGGGATGGGTAGATAGAGATTCTTAAGATTGCTTTAAGAAAATTATGAAATGCTTGTTGTGTCTTTTACCAGAGTTTTAAATTATAGATTGCTGTTGAGAATACCAAGTAGAAAAGTTCTATATTTTGACAAAATTCTTAGGATAATTAATAGAATGATTTTGTAAACTTGAAGAACATTACCGATTAAATACTTTTGTACATATGCCAAAAAAATTATTTATATGACAACTCTAGTACATGGAGCTTGAGAGGGCTCAGATAATTATGTTTAACCTTCTTAATTCATCCATGTTTATTTCTACCATGTTTAGATTCTAAATCTGAGTCAATTTAAGATTATACTACAACTACTCCATGAAAATGTAGCTTCCAATTGCTAAGGATTGAACTGGCCAACTGTTGACTATTAAAAAAATACTTTACGATTTGATATTCTAAATAATATTAAGTTTAATGCCAAAAATCCAAAGTCTAGTTATAAAAAGAGTTATGCCTGATAATAAAATTATAGAGAACCAACTCAATTATGTAGGGTTAAGAGACTAATTTAAGATGAAATATGATAGAAATGCATGAAGAGGTACATATTTAGTACATTCATGAGAGATTAAGTTCATGAAATGTATGTATAAGCCTACCCACTGGTGTTGATATTAACCAAGAGAATGTTTCATGGCTACAAATCCTAACTTCAAGTTAATTAAATGAAGAATCTGTAAATAGAAACTTGGTTTGTTAAAAAATCAAGAATATTTTGTTAATAATGTTGATTACTAATGGCAAGTATGCTAATATAATTGTGGAAAAAAATAAAAAACTTTACTGTTGATTATGTACATCAAGACTAGAATGACTAAAACTAGTTAAGTCACGAGTCTTGTGTGATTATGAAGTAGATAGTTGAATTCCACATGATATGTGCAACCCAGTTGGATAGGGTGTTGAACCTGGCTGCATGTCTTAAATGTGCCTATAATTAGAAACCTTGGCCAAGGTAAACTAAATTAAGTTAGTGCTAGTTAGTTTGATTGCTCCAAATACATTACCTAGTTAGAGGTCATACTAGTTAGGAGTAGCTATGGAGTATGACTGACTAGAGTTGGGTAGGAACATACACCAAATTCAAATGACTTATCTCATTATCACATTTACACTCCTGCGAAGGGCTGAGCCGCTTCGAGTAGGAAGTTGTACAAAGAGGATCAGTAGATCCATGGTTGGGTGGTAAAAATGCCTTAAAGATGCATTCCCTCCATGTTACATTGATGTATTCAAGAAAGACATAATGAAATCCAATGCTAGTACACTCACAGTAAGCTTCTGTACTTACTTCATTTTCATGTCAAGTTAATTGATAAAGATGTGCATGTTAAGTTATCTTTCCTTTAGTAGTTTACAGTTTCATTTAGATGCAATTAAATTAAAAAAAATTAAAAAAAGAGAGATAATGTTTGTTTACATTTAATTTTAGTTTTTAATTTATACGGGTTCATAGTTCTTTCTGTTACAATAGTTGGCATGTTACATACTTTGACAATCACATCCAATTCTCACTCTTGCAATCAAAACCAACACAATTACCAAGTATATATAACCAAACTTCCTCCTTAGAGGCATGTGTAGTAGCCATATAGGTTGTATTTTACTCATCCAACTTACTGCACTTCCAAACGAAGTATTTACACATAGACACTAGTAGACCTCTAACTTTCCAAGTCACGTGCCCAATCCGCATAAAAAAAATCCTTTATGTTGAATGACTTATCCACATCATCAATAACATGATATACCAAATGATAATTAGAAGTATATAAAAAATATCTTAAAATTCTTTTAATAAAATTCCAATGCTCTTACATAAATCTGCTTAAAACTCCCATTTCTTTGGCTATATCTAATCTAGTACAAACCATTGTACATTTTAAACTACCAATGACACTAGGATAAAGAACATTAGACATTTCTTCAATATCATCAATAGAATTGGAACACATTTCTAAACTTAACTTAGAACCAACCAGAAATGGAATACTTATTGGCTTACAATTTTGCATTTCAATTCTTTGCAAAATGGTGTCAACATACTTACTTTGACTTTACCAAAGATCTTTGTGAAATTGATCCCTAGTGATTTATATCCTAAGAATATATCTAGTATCCCCAAAGTCCCTCATATCAAATGAGCCAAAAATTTGAGTTTTGATATCTCTAATCATCACATTGCTATTACCAATAAACATGTCATCAACATAAAAGACAATAATTAATAAATAATCATTTTTAATCTTAATGTTTAAATACAATGATCATCTTTTCTTTTAATATATCCCAACTTTAATGCAAATGCATCAAAATTATAGTGCCACACCCTAAGTGACTATTTGAAATCTATACAATGAAAATTTTAATGTGCAAAATAACTTTTATTTCCTTCTCAACAAATATGTTATATTATCACACACAAATCTCTTCTTCAAGACCCCCATGCAAGAATGTAGTTTTAACATCCATTTTCTCTATCTCAAAATCACAAGCAACAACAATAGATAACATGACTCTAATATAAGCTATCTTAGTAATAGGAGATAATATTTCTCAAAAAAAAAAACTCCTCTTTGGGAGTATCCATTGGCCACTAATATGGTCATGTACCTCTCTAAATGGCCACCTCCTCCAAATTTCCTCTTAAATGCCCACTTGCATTCAATGGGCTTTCTTGCTTTGGGAAAACTAACAAGATCCCTGGTGTCACAAGTATCCAAAGTTGTCATTTTATACTACATGGTGTGCATCCAACACTCACTTTCTTTGGAAGAGAGTGCCTCCCTGTAAAATCTAGGTTCATCATTAGTACAAAGTAAAGAAAATTTATAATGGAGATTTGGTGGGTTATACCCATCAATTGGATTCTATTGTCTTGTCGACCTTCTCAAAGGTGGAGTAAGAAGTTATTCCTCATTATGATCATTTTCTTTTGTCACTACTAAATCTACTGAACTTTAACTTGAACTCTCTTCTACTTCACCATCATCTTGTACATCCCTTTATTCTTCCAGATGTGCATCTTCTTGCTTGGTTTCAAACTGCACTGTCTTTGACTTTTCCTTTGGTTTTTATTTACCTGAGTAAACTCTAAACTCCTCAAAAATTATATGTCTAGAAAATATCTTTTTTCGGGTTAAAGGATTCAAAAGCTTATAACCTTTTATATTCTCACTATATTCTACAAAGATACATTTATGAGCTTTAGGATTCAATTTGGTTTTCTTCTCTTGAGGCACATAAACAAACACCTCTGAACCAAATATCCTAAAATGTGAAATTGGAGTTTTTTTTTACCTAGCCACATTTCATAAGGTGTTTTATCAACAATATCTCTACAAGGAGATCTATTAATCAAATAAAAAATAATACTGTAGACTAGGATTTGAGTGTGCACCTAAACCTATTTTGAAGGCCAAAGACAAACAAACGTCATAGCATATAATCAAATCAAATTTAATGGTAAACAAACTAAAATCAAAGCCACCTCAGTTTAAGCCTAAAACGGATGCGCCCATGCACCGTTTGATATGCTTGGATATAGATGGATGTGGGTGTGCAAACTCAAGCACTTGGAGCATGCAAATTAGGATGATTTGAGGATCAAGAAGACCCAAAATGACACAAAATAGGTATGAGGAACCTATTTTGCCTCAAAGGCCTCAAGAACACACAAATGTGCAAAGCTTAAAGATGAATTAAGATTGATTAAACAAGAAATGAATCTATGTTAATCCAATTAAGCTAATTTAAATGTGATTTAAGCTTGAAAATGATCTAAAATGATGAGTTTATGCTTATGCTAGAATGAAAATGGCATTATAACTTTGCTATTGAGTTTGAGAGTTGAAAGATGAGAGAGGATTGTTTGCTCAAAGAAGTGAGGCTATTTATAGGAAAAGGGAAGGTCTTGGGTTAAAAGGATGAGTCAGAGTTAGGGCTAAGGTTAGGGTTGAGTCAAGGACAAGTGTCCTGACAAGTGTCAAGGGAGGATTGAGTTGAAAGTTTGAGGGCATGTGCACAATTTGGTAAATGTGCCCAAGGCCAAGAGGTGGCAAGGAAGGGATAAGAAGGTCTTAAATGCATAATGAATGCATGTAAGAAAGATAAGGAAGGCTTAAATGCATCCTTAAATGCATTTGCAAGAGGTGGCCAAGAGGTGGCAATCCTTGTTGACTAAGGAGGATGACTAAGAGGAGGTTAGCATAAGTTTTGGTAAACCTTTTGCTAATGGAATGTGACAAGATTAGAAAGGGGATTAGGATTAGGATTAGGAGAAAGGGATGGGCAAGTGGCTTTTGGTGAGATTTAGATATTTATTAAAGGTAAATTTAATAAATATTAAATATCTAGGCTTAGGGTTTGAAGGGACTAGATTAGGGATTTGACCCATTTAGAGGAAGGTTTAGGACTTTCTAGAAGAGTTTAGTGCTCTTTAGAATTTTGGCCAACTTTGGGATGAAAAATAAATTAATTTATTTTTGAAGTTTTTTGGTCAATTTATTAATTAAATAATTAATAAATTAGGGATAATGTCCAAATGACATTTTTAGGCTAGATTCCTTAATTAAAGATTTTTAATTAAGAGAGAGGGATTTAATGGCATAAAAATTAATTAATTAATTAAATAAATAATTAATTAATAAATGATGATGTCATCAAGGATTTTCAGAAAACAAAAATAATTTATTTTTTGAAGGATTTTTCGGTGTCTACATTTTGCCCCTCTTTGATGCGATGCCGCAAGTGGCATGGCATCAAAGACAAGAAAACAAGATGCCAAGGCTAGAATCAGAAGAAGAGGGTATGACGCCCGGGTGGACTAGAAGAAAGAGGATACATGCCCCGGTGGGACAAAATCATGGAAGATTCACCCAGTGGGACAAGGAGAAAGAGGGATTACACCCTGGGACAGAGTGTGCCCGGTGGGACGAGGAAGGAAGAGGGATAGGAAGAAAGGGGAGATAAATAACCTCACTTCTAAGAGCAAATATGGATGATATGCAAGATGAGATGGAAATGCAAGATGCAAGATGCAGCTGTATGCAAAGATGCAAGATTAATCTATATGATAAATGCAAGGGACCAGATAGCTCCAAGTGCAAACGGGAGTGCACAACCTAGATTTAATATAGCTATGTTAGAGACCTGCCAAGGATACTGGGATCACGAGGCTTGTCAACAACGTCGCAGAGGACTGACGAGGACTGACGCTAAACAAACACACAGGGTTACCCCAACATCACACATGAAGCGCAGAGGCGTCATGGCGAAACCGATGCTGAAGGAACCACAAACACACAACTGACTCACAGGCAGAAGCGAAAGATCAAAAGACCTTGCCCCAGATTATCCGCACACGCAGCACACCGTGATATAATGAATCGTGGTGACCCTGGTGGGATAATGAGAAGCCAAAAAGATTAACAAGACCCAAAGGACAAAAATCCAAGATCAAAATGATAACTCCAAAAAGACATCCTTTGCCAAGGAGAGAGATTAGGTTTGATTGATGGTGGGAAGATTGGTCGGACAGGAGGAACGATATATCCTCAAGGACCAGGATGGAAGATTAGGTCAGACAGGAGGAACGATATATCCTCAAGGACCCATGGGTTGGTGAGAGAACAAGTGTAGTTGTTCGCTGGCAAAAGCTGAAGTTCAAGGAATAATCAGGATGAGCAAGGATAAGTCAACAATTGATGTTGCTGAAGCACAAGGCCCGAGTGGGGCTAAAAGTTTTCTAAGGCTGGGGATGGGACAAGATATTCCTAATCAAATGCTACTGCAGGATGGACAAGGACTAAGACAAAGGATGGGTCCTAAAGACACAAATGTACAAATGAGCTTAGGTGGAGACACGACTGACGCTATGGTACAAGACTCAAGAATAGGATATTCAAAGAACCTAGGGATGAAGCTGACAACTTCAAAGATATGCAAGATGGTGCCCCAGCTAGGTTGGAAGGCCAAGATGGACTGGCAGCGGATGATGCATCCTGAAATGACACGGATTTGGGAAGAACATATCCCAATGATGATGATTGGATTGAGATCAAGGCTTGCTACAAGACGAAGGATGTGATTTCATCAGTTATCTTGATCTTGGATGTTGGATAGCTAGAAGATATGGATAGGTTGGGAAGATTGCTAGCAAGGTGTGGATAGGGATGAATGGCATTGGATTGCAATGAGGTTGGCCTATAGCTAGATACCAATGACAAGAGAAGATTCTAGGTGTTGGAAAGATGGAGGAAAATGCTGAGGATGGGGAGGATGGAACTGCTAGAAGATTTGGATGGAGGAAGATTCGGGGAGATTGGATGGTGGAACTGCTAGAGGATTTTGAAGATGGAAAAGCTGCTTGGAGGATGAAAAGCTGGTGGAAGATTACCATGTGTCAACAAAATGAGCTACTGTTTTCCCAATGGAGGATCAGTGATAGGATTGCATCAACCTAGGATAGACTGATGATCTTCGGTCAACTGGATTCTTGTCAATACAAGCCAATCTCTTGCTCGAGATGATAAGGCTATGCAAGGACAAGGTTTTGATTTCTTTAAGACAACACGTTGTGCCAAAAAGAGGATGATTTCTGATTTAGGATAAGGGATGGAAACAACTCAAAGGGCTGGAACATGATAATGCTTGTGGATTTTGGAGCTCTGGATTTGGTGCAAAAGATGGTGGATCTGCTCTTGATGATGGATACTGAAGGACAAGGCTGAAGGATATGGGATGCTGATTTGGATTGCTGGAGGAACTGCTGATGGATCAAGATAGAGGAATGCTTGGGAGTTTTGAAAGATTGGCTTTGGAAAATGGAAGGCTGTAGGAACTGCTAAGGGATCAAGAATGCTTGGGAGATTGGATGGTGGATAGGTTTGGATTTGGACAGAAGAACTGCTGAGAGATGGGGATAGAGGAAGCTTTAAATTTGGATGGGTGGTCTCCAAGGAATACGTCACCAAGGAATAAGATGCCCCGTGCTTAGGATAATACATGTGGTTTCAGAGGCATTGAGATGGGGTATGCTTGAACAAAAGATATGCTGTCAAGAGGATGAGGAAGGATGGAAGATAGGTTGAGTGGATTTGGATAAAGGATATGTAGCTGAAAGGTACGATGGATGCCAAGGAGGTGCCCAAAAGCATGTACATCTGATAGTCTCTATTTTTGTCATCAAGATCCAATGGAAAATGAAGGAAGTGAGAGACAAAAGGGGATGGAGGACATGTTGGATAAGAGGTGATAGAAAGGAAGCCCCTAACTGCAGAAAGGAATTAGGGGGGGGCACTACGCATGGCGCCTGTTTGCCAGGTTTTCACCATGGTACTTGTCCAAGGCGCTTGAATTGCCAAGTTTTCACCAGAGGATGAATGTTTTTCTCTTGATTTTTGCTTTGTTGATAATTTGCTCCTTTGATTTATCCAATTTTTATGGATTTTTATGTTTTTTTCTTGACTTTGTGCTGATCTTGCTGATTTGTTGCTAAGCTTGTGCTGATATGCATTGATACTTCTGATTTTGTTTGGATGTGTTGCTGATTCGGTGCTGATATGCACTGACATTTTGATTTGTTGTTGAAGCTCTGATTTAATGCTGTCGTGCTTGCTGATCAGCTGATGTCGCCGTTTTGGCGCTTCCTCTTGATTAGATGGTGACCTTTTGATTTGTCACTGATATTCTGATGGTGTTGCTGACTCTTTGATTGGATGTTCCCTTATGATTTGATGATGGCCCTGCTGTTTTTGATTTTGCACAGATATTTTGATGTTGTTGCTAACTCTCTGATGTGGCACTGAGTTTTGTGCTGATTTTGGTGCTATCATGCGATTTGATGTTGATCTTCTGAGAGATTCTTCACTGATTTTCTGATGTGGATTGCTGATTTTCTGATGTTGCCGGCTTGTCATGGGGATCCATTGCTAGATGATGGACGACAAGCTTAAGATCACACCTAGGCATGTGCATATGACCATGCACAGTTGATAATTGACTCCTCGGAGCAAGGCACTTAAGGTCATGATTCACTTTCTGTCAGGTTAACCTCCATGTAGATGAGCCACAAACATCCTTCTGTACCCAAGTTGTTTTAGCTTGGTTTCTGCAATGTTGATAGGGAACTATCATGTGTTGTTATCCCAGATAGGAGGAAGAGGCAAAGCTCCATCTTCTAGCACTTGAATTGCCAAGTTTTCACTAGAAGATACGCCCTTTATTTTTACTATTTTGGAATCAGAATGTGCCCCAGAAGGGTTTTCACATAAAGACTCATGATTTTGCCTTTGCTTTTTTAACTTTTGCGACTAAAGCTTGCCTCTTCCCCAAAATATGCTTCTGTTTTAAGCTGATAGGCATATGTTGATGCTAAAGCCTGATTGCCTGTTGACTTTGCTGATTTCTCTGATTTGTCATTGATTTCCCTTTGCTGTTTTAGATGTGCTGACTTTCCTCACTGATTTCTTCTGATTGTGTGCCTGAATGTTGGTACAACTGTAGCAGGACGGGGGGGATTATGCAAAGTCATGGATTAGATGGGGGAGATGGGAAAGATGGTGGTAGAAAGTGTTTGGATGGAAGGATGGAAAGTGATCAAGATAGGGGGATGTTGTCAGGATCAACATTGGCACATGTTGCGAGGAAGATGGATGATTGGACGTGGAAGATAGAGATAGATGTGATGGAGGATTTATGCTAGAGGATGGAGGAGATGGAGGGGAAGATTGAGGAGCTGGGAGATGGGCAACGTTGGATGCCATTGTGGATGTTTTTGTTAGATGGATTACATCTTTTTGCTTTGGGATCCACATCATTTTTGTTTTAGCTTTAGTGTGCCTTTGTGGCCATTGGTGGGCATCAGATTGTGCTTTTTCTTTGCTAGGCCTTTGTGGCCATGTGATAGATTTTGCTTGGACTTTGCTAGGTTTTCGGAGCCATTGGGGTGCTTTAGCATGCCTGATTGGCTCTTTGCTGGGCCTTTGCGGTGCATTTGATTGCCTAATTAGAGCTTGCATTGATTGACCATGTCGATTAGACTGGACATGGTAATCGTCATTGGGCCTTTGCAGCCATTGGGATGCATTAGATTTGGTATTTGCTTTGATGGGCCTTTGTGGCCAGTGGTTTGCTTTGGCTTGCTTGATCGGATTTTGCTTTGATTGTGCATGTCGATTAGACTGGACATAACAATCCTGGGATTTTTGTGGATTTTTCCCTTTATTCATGCGTGATATGGCATCCAAGTTGCGAGGAGCATTGGGAGGAATATGAGGAGTTGTCTGGGATGGAGGAAATTTGGATGGAGAGATGGAAGGAGATTGGTAGATAGGATATGTGGACATGTGCCGTTGTTGATCTTGACTAGGGATGCTTGGATGTTGGATGAAAGGCTGAGTAGGATAAGATGGAGGATGATATTTTGGGATATAAGGTCCCAAAATGGATTTGCTGGGTAACGGAGATGCGCTAAAAGACTTTGGGACATAGGGACCCAAAATGGATGGGGAGGATGAAGGAGGAATATGATAGGTTTTCCTCGATTGTAACAATGGAGGAGGAGGAATTGCATTGTGGGCTCTGAAAGATGTTTTGTTGGTTTTGAATGGATGTTTGAACTTTGCCTTAGCTGTACCAACATTTTTGGATGAAGTACCTTTCGCTGATGTGGAGGGAGTGTCCTCTTCTGGTGTGCAACCAATTCCATAGCCTTTTGGATGTTTCTTGCCTTGAATGGGCTGTATATTTCCCTGTTCGTGAGTGCCAAGGCCTTTGTCTTGATAGTTCCATCTTTTCAACATTTTATCCAGACAAGGATATTTTTGACTTGGGGTGAATGACAAACAGCCATTTTCTGGTTCCCTGATGGAAGATAAGAAGCTGATGTCTTCTTTTTCAAGTGGTTTACCTTTGACAAATGTTAGTGACCCAAGAGGATAGAGTGACGGCAGCTGGACAGTTTGGTTAGGAGGATCCTCAAGAGGAGAGGATAGGATGTTGGGATTTTGACTAGGATTGGGGGATGGTATTGGATCTTTAGTTGGAGAAACTGGGATGATAGGATCTTGGATTGGAGGAATTGGGATTGTAGGATTTTGGATTGAAGGTGATGGAGGCAATAGAACATGCGATGGGGGAAGTAAAGGGGTTGGATCTTGATGTTCTTCTATAGATATTTCAACATGCTTTTGGTCCAGATCTTGACACAATGGGATTTGTTCAGATAGAGGATTAGTGGATATATGGATGGACTCTTCAAAGGGGCGGAATGAAAGGATTTGAGACTCTGCTGCTGGGGGTTCTGGAAGAAGGAAGAACTCTTCAGATGGTATGGATAAAAGGATGGAAGATCTTTCAGCTGCAATGGTAGGAAGAGGGATGAACTCAGGAAGCTCATTAGGTATGCTTTGGATAATGCTAGGAGGAGATGATTCTGGGGATTGGATAGATACTTCAGACGAAAGGAACTCAACGATGATAGGAAATGGAAGAGGATCAACGGTTGGGATGTATGGAAGATAGATAATAGATGGGAGCACTGGATGGGCCTCATCAATGATGTCTTCACATGAAGGATTGCTTGGCTTTTCAATTTCAGGCGTGGGTTTTGCTATTGGCTCTTCCTTGGGTTCTGTTATTGGTTTCCTTGGAGACTTTTGTGGTGAAGAAGGTTTGGAAGGTGGAGGAGATGGGGAGCTTGGATGGTCTTCGCATGAAAGTGGGGTTTGTGCTTGGGTAGATTTTTGCGAAGGAGGAGAGAAAGAAGGGAACACCCATGAAAAAGATGATTTTGAAAAGGGAGCTTTGGGTTTTGCTTGAGGGGATGATGTAGCTGCAGTGGTTTGAAGGGATGATGGTGCTGAAAAGATGGGGGTGATGGTTTGAGGTATAGGATATGAAGCGGGTTGAGGGGAGCATTCTGCTTGAGGGAAGATACTTTTGGTAATGTGGTTTGGAAGAGAGGATGGTGGTTTGGGACAGGATGGAGGATTGGGGAAAAGGATAGGAAGACTAGAATCTTGGTTTTCAGAATGTTTTGGAGGATGGGTAGATGGAGGCCTTAGATAAGGAAAGTAACGTGAAGCACTTCTAAGGGATGATGGTGACTGGGATATGACCATAGCAGAAAGTGGAGGCCTGAAAGGAGCATATGGAAGAGGTGTAGGTTGAAGACAAGGATAAGTTGGGGATGGATAAGATACTAGGGTTGCTTTGCCGAGGACATGAAAAGAAGTGCTAGCCTTACCGAGGACATGAAAGGGAGTGCTAGGAGATAAGCGCGAAGGCATGGTTGGCTGGATTGGAGGAATGATGGAACGCTGGGGGTTGCTTGGAGCAAACTGGCTGAAATAGGCATCATGATCTACAAGGCCTTCATCATCATTAGGATCGATTGGACAGAGAGGAGAGATATCATAACCAAACTCATTATAGATTTGAGACATGCTGACTTGCAGATGAGTTGGATAAGGAGGAAGGACAAAGATGGTTTGGAAGACTAAGACTCAGATAGGGATGACTGACAGAAGCAGACTAAGATTGGATTTGGCTCAAGATGGGAAGAAGCTCAAGTTTGGAAGAAGACTGAATCTAGAAGACGGGTAAGGGGATGGGAGATGACCAAGTTTTGACAAGGTTGATCAGATTATCTTTGAACCAAGTTGATAGATCTGTTTGATGTTTTTTCGTTGGCAAAGGATTTGATAAAAGCAATCTTCACAAAGGACAAAGCAACTTTGTGAGATACAAACAAGATAAAAGACTCTGATAAATGCTTTCGAAAAAGTGTATGTTTCAACAAGTGTTTTCACGGAGTCTTTGACTGTCAAGTACTTCAAACAAATCTACCTAAGGAAGGTGAGTATCAAAATCGCTTGCCCATAGCTTGGTATCCCCCAGAAGGGAATACAAATGGTGAGTAATCTTGAGGCGACCCGGTAAACCCCTTGGAATCGGTCCTTGCACAAGGATTTTGATACTTTCGGATGTAGATAGGGTAGCCTCTATTTTATCAGGTTGCTAATGATTCCGTGGTGTCTCCATACCCGGTTATGCTGATCATCCGTGACTCACTTAAGAGCCTTGCCAATAATGCTGGGGGAGAGGAATGTTTACCATCCCCAGACATGTGTTTGGCATAAACGCCCGGTGATTAGGAGATGTAAGCGATTCTTTTGGTATTCGCTTATTTGTATACCGGCCAGGGGGGGTACCGGTTTGAGTTCATTCTCCGAGGAGGAAGCGCTTCTCCTTGGACAGGCCTCGCTAAAAGCAGAACAGGTGAACTTGTCCAAGTTCAAATGTTCCACGTTACTTACTCTAATAAGGATTATGCAAGAATTGAAAAACTCCTACATGCACATCAAGCAGATTTTGTTCATTTTCCCAAATTTGATTAAGTGATGTTTGAACTTTGAAATGAAGACACTCGTGATTAGATTTTGATTTGTTCTTTTCTCCAAAATGTAAATGATTTGAACGGTTGCAAGTTCTTTCCTTTTGTGCATTCAAGATTTGATTAGCGAGTTGATTTAAGAACTTTGAAAAAGCTTTGTTTTATCCCTTAGATCACTCAAGATTGAATTTGTTTGCTTACTTTAAAATTTGAAACAGATGAGGGAATAGAGTTGTTTGTTCCTTTAGTGCATTCGAGATTTGGTTTGATTTTCAAATTGACAATGACACTTAGGACCTAAGTTCATTCCTTTAGTTTCATTCGAGATTGAGTTTGACCTTTGCTGTAATAAAAGAAATGAAAAAAACCAGTCCCCAGAACCTCAAGACAAAAAACTAAAAAGCGACATTGTCCAGCTTAGAGGCGACACTGAAAAGTGCAGAGGTGACATTTCTTTTTTACAGGCGACAATCTGTACCTCAAAAGGCGACAGATAAATATGCAGAGGCATGATTTCTTTCGTTACAGGCGTGATTTCTTTACATGCAGGCGATAGAAGAGAAATCTGGGACGGAACAAAAGTTATCGATCATAGGAAAATCTCAGTTATGCAGGCATGAAAATAGAGCTCATAGGCGTGATTTCTTTCCTCAAAGGCGTGATTTCATTGCAAGAAGGCATGACTGGATTGTTTGTAGGTGACATTTCTTTTCATAAAGGCGACATTTCTTTGGTTGTAGGCGACATTTCTTTGCTGTAGGTGACATTTCTTTTCATGAAGGTGACATTTCTTTTGTTTCCTGCAAAATACAAGTATATAAAGTATAATTTCATCAAAATGATTGTGGTTGCGGTCCCATCGGGCGTGCCAAAATGTAGACTAGGATTTGAGTGTGCACCTAAACCTGTTTTGAAGGCCAAAGACAAACAAACGTCATAGCATATAATCAAATCAAATTTAATGGTAAACAAACTAAAATCAAAGCCACCTCAGTTTAAGCCTAAAACGGATGCGCCCATGCACCGTTTGATATGCTTGGATATAGATGGATGTGGGTGTGCAAACTCAAGCACTTGGAGCATGCAAATTAGGATGATTTGAGGATCAAGAAGACCCAAAATGACACAAAATAGGTATGAGGAACCTATTTTGCCTCAAAGGCCTCAAGAACACACAAATGTGCAAAGCTTAAAGATGAACTAAGATTGATTAAACAAGAAATGAATCTATGTTAATCCAATTAAGCTAATTTAAATGTGATTTAAGCTTGAAAATGATCTAAAATGATGAGTTTATGCTTATGCTAGAATGAAAATGGCATTATAACTTTGCTATTGAGTTTGAGAGTTGAAAGATGAGAGAGGATTGTTTGCTCAAAGAAGTGAGGCTATTTATAGGAAAAGGGAAGGTCTTGGGTTAAAAAGATGAGTCAGAGTTAGGGCTAAGGTTAGGGTTGAGTCAAGGACAAGTGTCCTGACAAGTGTCAAGGGAGGATTGAGTTGAAAGTTTGAGGGCATGTGCACAATTTGGTAAATGTGCCCAAGGCCAAGAGGTGGCAAGGAAGGGATAAGAAGGTCTTAAATGCATAATGAATGCATGTAAGAAAGATAAGGAAGGCTTAAATGCATCCTTAAATGCATTTGCAAGAGGTGGCCAAGAGGTGGCAATCCTTGTTGACTAAGGAGGATGACTAAGAGGAGGTTAGCATAAGTTTTGGTAAACCTTTTGCTAATGGAATGTGACAAGATTAGAAAGGGGATTAGGATTAGGATTAGGATTAGGAGAAAGGGATGGGCAAGTGGCTTTTGGTGAGATTTAGATATTTATTAAAGGTAAATTTAATAAATATTAAATATCTAGGCTTAGGGTTTGAAGGGACTAGATTAGGGATTTGACCCATTTAGAGGAAGGTTTAGGACTTTCTAGAAGAGTTTAGTGCTCTTTAGAATTTTGGCCAACTTTGGGATAAAAAATAAATTAATTTATTTTTGAAGTTTTTTGGTCAATTTATTAATTAAATAATTAATAAATTAGGGATAATGTCCAAATGACATTTTTAGGCTAGATTCCTTAATTAAAGATTTTTAATTAAGAGAGAGGGATTTAATGGCATAAAAATTAATTAATTAATTAAATAAATAATTAATTAATAAATGATGATGTCATCAAGGATTTTCAGAAAACAAAAATAATTTATTTTTTGAAGGATTTTTCGGTGTCTACAAATACCAATAGCTTCTACCTAGAAATAGTTATCTATCTTAGCACTACTTAACATGATCCTAGCTATTTCTATTAATGTATGACTCATTCTTTTTGCTACCCCATTTTTTGGGGGAGTGTAAGGTGTAGTATTTTGCCTAAAAATTCTTACACCTATTTAAAACTCATCAAATTCCTTACGAAAATATTCACCCTCATTGTCAGATCTCAATAATTTTATCTTATAATTTGACTACTTTTAAAAAATTGCCTTAAATTCCTTAAGCTTAGTGAAAACTTCAGATTTAGAATGTATAAAATAAATCCAAGTATATCTGGAGACATCAACAATGAAGGAAACATAATATTGAGATCTATTCAAGTAGTCAACATCCATTGGACCACATACATCAAAATGAATAATCTGTAAAAGTCTTTGAGATTTATTAACTCCTTTAGGAAATGGAGATCTATTTTTTTTTCCAAACACACAATGCTCACATAAAATTACTTCTACTAAGAGAATAATAAGAAATTACTTGAACTAGTTTCTTATCTAGAACAGTCTTAAGATCTTTTTCACCAATGTGACTTAATCTACAATGCCACAACATACATGCATTTTCAATCTTAATTAAAAAATATGAATTACAAAGAGTAGAAGTATGAAACTTAAACAAGGTCTATGCAAGATCCTTTAGTAACTACCAAACTTCCCTTTACCAACCTACAATCGAACTTATCAAATATCACTTATGTTCCATAATCATTCAACTTGGAAACAAAAATTAAACTTATTGTAAGATCTGGAAAATGTAAAACATTTTCAATAGAAATTATCCTTCCATCATTTAAACACAACTTTACCTTTCCTCTTCCAACAATCTTCACTTTGGTGTTGTCAACAAGAAAAATTTCTCCATCATATTCCTTATACTAAAAAAACCACTCCTTGTGAGGAGTCCTATGGAAGGAAGCACCCAAATAAAAAATCTAATCATCCTTACTAATGTTGCTAGTCAAATAAATTTCATCTTATTCATATGCGGCAATTTCCAATCTTTGTCAAAGTTTAAGTTGTAAATTGAATCTTGAACTTTCAACTTGAACCTGCCGATTCAAGGTTCAAAGTTCAATATGAATTTCTCCAAAAGCATCATGTATTGTTAGCATCTTGGTAATAAAAGCTTTCTCCGTCATGGTCATGTGTTTGTTTGTAAATGTTAAAACAAATTTTAAACTTTGAACCCAAACCTTTATGGTTCAAGGTTCACGTTTAATTTTGCACTTCGACAACTTTGCATTAAAAGTCTCCCAAGTCAAGGTTTTAGTATCACAGTTCATAAATCTTCGAGCTCGTTATAGATGTCCTAGGGACCCACCATAGTTGTCAAGTGTGCATATTAATTAAAACATCATGAATCGTGTACTTTGAACCCAACCTTTATTGTTCAAGGATCAAATTTTGAGATGTAATAATATCCAGATATAAGCCATGAGCCAAATATTTACATACTGACAATGAAATGATTGATGTGACCGAAGGAGTGGCACCACCTCATCTCATGGGATTTTATTATTTAAGAGAAGCGTGTATGATAGGCTATTAACATTTATTGCAGCATAAAAATTGATCGCATGGCAGTTCTCTTGAGTTGATGGGAATCAAAGCAAGTGTGTGTGTATTTATTTTTCCTCTTTTTCATTTCTTTATTCTGCTCTACTTATCTTCTGGAGGTGTCTTGGTGCAGCGAGGTAACATTTTTGAGAAGCAAGAAAATGCTGAGTTCTACATCAACCTTGGCTTGGTAATTCCTTTAAGCTTCTTCATTTTAAAAGAAAAGAGCTGGCTTCATAAGAATCTTGCAAGATTTTATTTCAATATGTCTTCTTGCAAAGTAAAATTCATAAAGGAAAATAAATTTTCCCCAATCAGTAGTTGTTTGCTAGAGATGAGGGATACAGTGATAATGGATGATGATATAGGAGAAATTGTGCAAAGATTAAGGGAAACAATTGACAAAGCTATATCTGTCAGGATTGTAGAGAGTGGTTTGTTAGAAGCAGCTGGTTTCCCTGAAGTAATTCCATGTCCAGAGCTGGTGATAGAATGCCGTAACAAGTATAATAAAGCTGAGAGATGCATCAACACAGAAAATGGAAAAGTCCTGGTGAATATTAATAGAGAGGTAATAATGGCCTCTTTTAAAATCTTGCTAGTAGAGGTTTATGGGGATTGGAGTATTGATAAAGCCATAGAAGACTCTAAAAAACACAAGAGGGAATATAGAAATAACATAGCTAGAGACCGGCTGTTAAACCCAGAAAAAGGAGGTTCCCGTCTACCTAGACCTCTTAGAAAAGATCACCTATTTAGAGAAGTAAGGGATATAATAGTTAAATAGGGTAAGAGGTAATCCCATAGACACCAATTGGGAGGACTAGATGTACATTTTTGTGTAGGCCATCCTAGACATTGGTAATGCTATTGATTGGGTGCAAATTATAGCCAAACAATTGCATGAAAGTTTGTCCCAGCCAGCCTTGATTTCAAGTTTCTATATGTCCTTATACCTCTGTTATATCCTTGCCATCTATAGAATTTGGGATGGTCTACCACATGAAGAGTAGAATAGCAGTATGACCATTTAAAAATACCATCCCCTGTTGCAAAAAGGTAGAAATCCCATAGGTTTCAAGAAAGTGCAGGATACCTTTATGTCCAAGTTGGTCTTTGAGCCGAGGAGAAAACCTAATTGCAGAATATTAGAAGAAGCCATGGAATTTGTGAAGATTTATGGATGTTTTTATATTTAGTTCCCTACCTTTAGCTATTTGAGGGTGGGAGGCTTCAGTGATGCTCCCCTGAAACTTCCTAGGTATTGTCTGGACAAATGTATTCTACTTGAGGTAGGAAGACAATTGATGATGGTTGAGAAGAAATACAAGGTTAAGCATGGTATTGGTGCTTTCTTCTCACTAGAACTGGGGCATTACAGATTTTGGTTAATGCATGATTTTTCCTTCTTGATAAATGAGCTAAAAGAAATGAATCTCCAACCATATCAGGCAAGGAATTACTTTGATAGCAAAGGTTTTGTGGAGAGCCATTTTAGGGTAGATGCTATGTTTCTTCATCAGCCAAAATTAGAAGACTCCTGGGATGATTGCATGGATGAAGTTGAGGTTACAAAGAGAATGCACTCCAAATTTTATCTTAAACAAATTATTGTTTTAAAACTTCCTTTCAGTATCAGAAACATAAAGGATGAAGATGAGAATGCATTAGAATCAGAAAGCACAACATCAAGCACTGAAGTGGTGATTAGAAGAGTTGATTGGTTGGAAAGGGAAGAAGAAGATATAAAGTCTTTGACTAAGGAGGTTTTTAGGAGAACATAGCAATGGCTTAAAGCTCAAAGAAAGAAAACTCAAGCAAACCCTACGTTGAGAACTAGGAGGAGTCCAAGGACTCCAAAAATTGAATCTTCCCCTATCCTAACTAATAAGATTGAACCGTTTCTTTTTGAAAGTATCTCTGATCCTCCATAAATCCCTAACATTGAAGATTCTAAGTTGGTTTCTGATGACACTATGAGGTTTACCTGGCAAAGAAGCAAAAGAGGTGAGAAGGTGGACCCTTCTTTCTGCAGTGTTCTTGATTTTGACACCAAAGAGCCTAGTGCAAGGTAGTTCAAAAGATTGAAAAGAGGCAAAGTATCAACTATGGACTCAATATTGACAGGAGGTAGTGGAAGTATAGGTCAATAGGATCTAGTCACTCTAAGTAATCCAAGCACCACTATTTCCTTACAGAATATAACTCCTAAGACTCCAAACTAGATGGATTTGTCTATGAACAAGAAGAGGAACATCATTCCTACCTCAATTCCTATTGGTGACTTGGTTAGAAAATATCTTAGAAAATCCCCAAGGACAAAGAAGCCGAAGATAGAGTCTATGGTAGATATAGACCTAGATACAAGTCATTCAGTTGTCAAGATATTCAAGCCTACTTCTGACAAGAGTAATGCCGAGGTCACTGAAAAAGATTTAAGTGTGGAGAAAGTAGACTTAGGAGTGTCTTCCAGGGTGGCAGATTTGAAGATCCTAAATTTTGCAAATAAGAAAATCAACCACAGAGTACTGAAAGATGCATAAGATAAAGAAAAATTGAAATAAGGTTTATGTGAAATGGAAAAATACATTCAGCAGTTGCAGAATCCTATTCCCCAGCCTTTGGTAATTGTACCTCTAAATCTAGATGTCAAGTCTCCAAATAATCAAAAATTCCTTGATCAGGTACATAAAGAGAGATCTCTCTCTAAAGAACTCTACAATTGGATGGGAGAGGTTGGTGAAATGGTTAACCATTTTGCACAAGCCTATGAAGATTCAACTAGTAGGTCTTCTTCTCTGGCTTCTACTATTGAAGCTAATATGAAACTATGGGAAGGAAAGAGGGATAGTTTGGAGGTAGAGATAACCAACATGGATGAGGCTTTTGTCTATGGTATAGACAAGTTTTTATCTGAGAAGGTAATACTTGATGTTGATGCCAGTATCTTATTTGTAGCCAAGATTAATGAAGAATGACGATGTGATTTGTTTGAAAAAGGTATTGAGGAATTAGGATAAATTCTGAATGTAGTAGCTTGTGTTGAAGAGGTTATTAGCAACCATATAGACTGTCTCTATAAATTAGCCAAGGGTGAATTAAATACCAAAATTGATGCAGCCAAGATGAAGGAATCTGATGCAGGAGCATCTCGGGTCCTTGACAATAATGTGTCACCAAAAATAATTTGGAGTTTGTCTATGTTGCTCAGTTTCTACTTTGACCAAGTTGGTCGGTAGCTGGTTGGTTTCCTTTGGTTACTGAGTGTGGTTGGTTATCTCCTGGGTGGTCTGTTGTTTCACTAGTGCTCGGTGTTGCCTATTTGCTGCTCAGTTATCTTTCTCACCGATGGGTTTAGTTTTGGTTCCTATTGTGGCCAACTTGTGCATTTATATTGGATCATGAATTTAATGTTGGAATCCATCATTGGGAAGCATGTGGTCCTAGATATGACCATTCCTTCCATTGATCATGGATATGAAGGCTGACTTAGTTTGGTAGCTTCTTATATAAATAAAGTTGTTGGTTTAGAGTTTAGGGAGGCAGTTTTTGGATAGGAGTTTGGTAGAAGATAGAAGTAGAGATTTGGATAGATCCTCGCATGTTTAAGGAATTCTATAAATCATTGTAATATCTATCCCTAACTAGGAAGGCCTTACAACCTAGCATGTATCAGTCTATTTGATGAAATATATGAAAGATCTTGCATTCTCTCTCTCGCTATTGTGTTTTTTTGCTTCCACATGTGTTGAGCATGCTTGGATCATTAGGGTGTGCCATTGTTTGGCCCCTCTTTCTCCCTACCCTTGCATCAAGTGGTAATAAAGCGAGGTGAGATCTTGATCTAGGTCTACAGATCTAGGTTTGTAGGTTCCTCTTGAAGCCCTAGTTGATTGTTATGGGGTAGCAGATTGCGATCTGACCTGCAATTGTAGAGGGTTGTCAAGATGGCTCACAGGAGGTGAGATGCAAATCTAGGATTGGAAAATATGCTAAGGCAGATTGCTACTAGATTAGAAGCTATTGAAACAACCCAAAGAAGAGGCAGACATCTTGAAGATGTTAGTGATGATGAAGTTGAAGAAGAACAGGCGAATGCAGAACCTGCACTTGTTATGGATCAAGGTGAAGAAAGATTTTTGAAGGCTTTGACAAGTTTGAAGTCAACACCACATTTCAATCCTCCTGAGTATGGTGGAAAGCTAGATTTTGATGAATTGGTGGATTGGATCACCAAGATGGAAAAGTATTTTGAGTATGAAAATATTCCTGAAGACAAGAAGGTGAAGATTGCAAGCACAAAGTTGAAAAGTCATGCATCCTTATGGTGGGAACATCTGCAGTTGGATAGGAAGAGGAAAGGCAAAGAAAAAATCAAGGTGTGGAATAAAATGGTGAACAAATTGAAAGGAAAGTTCTTACCTTTTGATTATCAGATTAACCCAGTTCAGTGAATGCAAAGTTTGAGGCAGAAAGATAGCTCAATAAAAGAGTAAACTGAGGGATTCTATAGATTAGATATTAGTTTAGGACATGATGAAGATGATGTGGAAAGAATCAGTAGATATCTGAATGGTTTGAGAGTTTCCATCCAAGAGGAAATTAGTATGGTCAAATTGGAGAACATTGAAGAGGCTTATCAATTTGCTTTGAAGGCCGAGGAGAAATTGAACAAGAGACATGAGAAAAGACAAAGAGGTCGAGGTGGTAGATTCCCTAGAGGAAGAGGTAGATCCAATGGTGAAAATGGTAGATCTGAACCAGAAAAGACAAATCTAGACAAAGGCAAGACCGAGTGGAAAGGTGAAAGTTCATCTAGAGGTAGATGCAATAACTACCAAGGTGGTTATAGTAGAGGAAGTTTCTGAGGAACTTGTTACAATTGTGGAGAATAAGGACATAGATCTTTTGAATGTATGTAGGCTAGTAAGAAGAATGTTAGCAGTAGAAATGCTTTGGTACAAGAAGATTCACTGAATAAACATGAGAAAGAAAATAACTTGATGGTAAGGAGAGCACTGTGGAATGAGAGCAAGAAGGAAGATCTAGTAAGGAAAAGTTTGTTCAAGACCAGATGTAGAGTTTCTAACAAAGTTTGGAAGGTAATCATTGACAGTGGTAGCTCAGAGAATCTGGCATCTAAAGAGATGGTCACAAAGTTGTAGTTGAAAAGGTTGGTACATCCAAAGCCCTATCAAATTTCATGGATCAAAGATGAGCATACACTTCTGGTAAGTGAACAATGTTATGTGAATTTGAAGATTGGAAAGTACTATGATAAGGTGTTATGTGATATCATGCCTATGGATTGTTGTCATATTTTGTTGGGTAGACCTTGGCAATATGATATACATGCTATATATGATGGGAGATTGCATAAGTATACTATTGTGACTAATGGAAAGAAACAAATCTTGTTACCATTAATGGAAGAACCTATTAGTAATGTTTGCACATCTATAAAAGTTTGTTTGATGGAAGGAAGAAAGTTTGTTAACTCTTTGAAAAAGAATGATGTATGTTTTGTTGTGATCCCTAACAAACCGAGTAAGAAAACATAGGATAATGTCCATGAGGAGATTGATAAGTTACTCACCGAGTACAGTGATATAATTTTTGATAATGTACCTAATGGTTTGCCACCGAAAAGAGGCATTGATCATTGTATGGATCTAATCCTTGGAGCTAGTTTACCGAATAAGGCACCTCATCGGTTGACACCTACTAAGAATAAAGAATTGAATCGATAGATTCAAGAGTTGCTAGAGAAAGGTTTGATTAGAGAAAGTTTGAGGCCTTGTGTAGTACCTGTTGTTGATGAACTACAACTGATTTGAATAAACTGTATGACTTGAAGATCTATGATTTAAGATCACTGAGTTGCTGATTAGATATGTAAGATGATTAAATTAGTAATATGTTGTCATTGATGTCAACTAGTTTTAGCAATACTTATCTTGTAAGTTACTATACCCAAACATCTTTAGAAAGAAGAAGAGAAGAGATGAAGAACAAATATATCTACATGAGGAAGATGGATATGACAGATGAGGATAAGGAGTACATTGGGTAACATATGAATGAGTCTATGACCTTATGTTATTGATTTGATTATGTTGCATTCATCTATGATGAAGGATAAGAGCAAAATGCACAAAGCAATGTTTTCAGTTAAAGAAGCATTTCAGTATACACCGACACAATGTAGTGTATATCGAGCATAGTATAAACTGAGCTTGTGTTCACTGACACATTTCTTTGTTAACCGAGTAGAAGAAAAGAACTAAATGACAAGTTTAGCCAATGGAAGTTGATGAGCTATAAAGTACCTCATAATTAGAGTTGAAGATAATGTTTGTTATGAAGATTGATGACTAACATAATTTGAAGAAGATCTAAGGGATTGAAACAAAACATGTTACTGGCACATCAATCGAGGAAGGTTAAAGTGACAAAATCAACAAAGGAGATTAAGCGGCAAGATCTGATGGATGGAATTAAAATGGTTTACTTGTCTATTTAAGAGACTAGGATTTCATGATGAAATCATGCCAAAAGAAGGAGACTATAGAGATATCGTGTGAACAAGGTTCATGCATGCCTGATCAGACTGGTTAAGGAGAACCGAACTGCAAAGATTACTGAGCATCAGAAAGATATAACCGAGCGACAATAAGTTACTTAATATTGATTGAAATAGAATTGATATATTGATCAGAGGATTTGAATGAGCTTAATATAGATCTGATAATCTGCAATTGAAGTTGTGTTGTAATCAGATCAACTGCTGTTACATTTTAACCATTGTAAATAGATAAATCTCTTAACAGAGTGGACTAGAAAGTCTTGTAATGTCATTCATAGAGTGTAAATTTGTTATCCTATCAACCCCATAGTGAATGATGGTTGGATGATGATGATTGGTCTAAAATCCTCTAACAAGGTCACACTTCACAGTGTGATTGTAACCTTAACAGGGTTGGGTCTTCACCGACCTCACTTTAGAAGAGTGAACAATTTTTGGGTTGCCATTCCCAGGTGGTTTTTCCCTTCACAGAGTTTCCACGTTAAATCTCTTGTGTTATGTATTGACTGTGATGATTGTTTGTTGTCATACTTTACATGTTGCATATTGGATTTGATTGGTAATCACTATATGTTATTAACTGGTAATCTGTAAAAGCACAGACATAATACTACTTTATGTTACCGAGTTGCAAAAGTTTTAGTAAATTGTTTTTGGATATACATTTTGTGATTGGGACTGTGGATAACTAATTCACCCCCCTCTTAGTTATTCTAATAGTTGTTTTGGTACCAAAGAAGAATGGAGAATGGAGAATGTGTACTGATTCCAGAGAAATCAACAAGATAATAGTGAAGTATAGGTTTCCTATATAGAGAATGGATGACATAATGGACAGTTTGACTGGAGAAAAGTATTTCACCAAAATTGATTTGAAAAGTGGGTATCATTAGATCAGAATCAAAGAAGGTGATGAATGGAAGACTGCTTTCAAGACAAAAGAAGGTTTGTATGAATGGTTGGTTATGCCTTTTGGTTTAACTAATGCACTGAGTACTTTTATGAGGCTGATGAATGAAGTTTTGAAGAAATTCTTGGGTAAGTTTGTGATTATATATCTTGATGACATTCTGATATTCAGTAAGACCAAAGAAGAACATTTGTTGCATGTTAGACAAGTTTTGGAGAGATTGAAAGAGGAAAAGTTGTTGATAAATCTGAAAAAGTGTTCATTCATGAAAGAGGAGATTGTGTATTTGGGATTTGTTATTTTAGCTGATGGTTTGAGGATGGATCCTAAAAAGGTTGAAGCTATTTTGAATTGGCCTACACTTGTGAATGCTAGTGAGGTAAGATCATTTCATGGTTTGGCAAGTTTTTACCGAAAGTTCATAAGGAATTTCAGTTCAATTTGTAATGCTATGAGTGAGCCTATGAGAGGAGACAAAATAGAATTCAAGTGGACACATGGAGTTGACAAATTTTTTGAGACTCTGAAGTAGAAGGTTGCTGAATTACCTATTTTGGAATTACCTAATTTCAGTAAGGTATTTCAAGTAGAATGTGATGCAAGTGGAAGTGCAATTGCAGCTATGTTGAGTCAAGAAGGTAAACCTATTGCTTTCTTTAGTGAATAGTTGAATGATGCTAGAGGGAAATATTTTGTGTATGATCAAGAATTCTATGCTATTTTTCAAGCACTGAAGAAATGGAGACATTATTTGATACCGAGTGAATTTGTGTTGTCTACTGATCATAAGGCTTTAAAATATTTGGGTAGTCAGAATAAGCTGAATCAAAGACATATGAAATGGGTTGAGTATTTGTAGAGTTATACATTTGTGATAAAGCATAAGAGTGGAGTCACTAACTGAATTGCTGGTGCATTGAGTAGAAGAAGATCTTTGATGACCGAGATGAAAATTGAAGTTCTTGGTTTTGATGAGATCAAATTTTTTTATGAGTTTGACCCTGATTTTTCTGAGCCATGGAGAAAGTGCAGAGCACCTATTCAAGATCAACAAGACACTAAATGAGATGAATATTTTATTCAGGAAGGTATGTTGTTTAAAGGTATTTAGTTGTGTATACCAAGATGAATAATGAGAACTAACCTGATAAAGGAGAAACATAGTAGTGGTTTGGCTGGACATTTTGGTATTGATAAAACATGGAATTTGCTTAAGGAAAAGTACTTTTGGCCGTAGTTGTATAAAGATGTTCAGAAATTTGTGAAAAGTTGTGGAATTTGTCAAGTTGCAAAAGAAGTAAGTCAAAACACGAAATTGTATACACCGATTGCTGTTCCTGAGAAACCTTGGATTGATATCAGTATGGATTTTGTTCTTGGCTTACCGAAGACAGTAAGAGGTAATGATTCAATAGTTTTTGTTGTGGATAGATTTTCTAAGATGACACATTTTATACCTTGTAGAAAGACATTAGATGCAGTACATGTAGCAGATCTTTTCTTTAGGGAAATTGTTAGATTGCATGGATTACTGAGGAGTATTATCTCTGACCAAGACAGTAAATTTGTTGGTTACTTTTGGAAAACCCTTTGGAAGAAATTTGGCACTGAGTTGAAATATAGTTCTACATTTCACCCACAAACTGATGGACATACTGAAGTTGTGAACAAAAGTTTGGGAAATCTTTTGAGATGTTTAGTTGGAGACACACCGAGTAATTGGGATTCTATGTTGGCACAAGCAGAGTTTGCATACAACAATTCAATGAATAGGAGTACTGGAAAGACACCATTTGAGATTGTGAATGGCACACAACTGAGAGGAATATATGATTTGAGAGACATTGCTGATGAGAATAAGAAAAGTGTTGGAGTAGAATTTGTTGAATACATGAAGACATTGCATGAAGATGTGAAGCTAAAGCTAGAAGATAGTAATTAGAAATACAAAGACAGAGCTGATAGATCAAGGAGACAAAAATTTTGATGTTGGTGATGAAGTGATGGTTCATTTGAAGAAAGGTCAATTTTCTATTGGAACATATGGGAAGCTGAAGATGAAGAAGTTTGGACCTTGTAACATTTTGAAGAAATTTGACAGTAGAAATGCATATGAAATTGAGTTACCTGATGAAATGGACGTATCACCTATTTTCAACATTTTTGATTTGTATGAGTATCATGAACCTGATGAAGAAGTGACAGTACCAATAGAATATCCTAAGAAGTAGAATGAAGAAATTGAACAAATTTTGAAGGAAATAATTGGCAAGAGTAGAAGAGGAAAATAGTATATGGAATATCTGGTAAAGTGGAAGAATAAACCGATGGAAGATAATTCATTTATTTCACAGTTTGAGTTGGATGCACCTCAGACTAGACCTACCAAATGATTCAGAGAATCATTTCAAAATAACCCCAGGTGTCTGATGCAAGAGCATCTTGGGTCCTTGACAATCCTATGTCACCAAAAATAATTTGGAGTTTGTCTGTGTTGCTCAATTTTTGCTTTGACCAAGTTGGTCGCTAGTTGGTTAGTTTCCTTTGGTTATTGAGTGTGGTCAGTTATCTCATGGGTGGTCGGTTGTTTAACTAGTGCTCGATGTTTCCTGTCTGCTACTTGGTTATCTTGCTCATCGACGAGTTTAGTTTTGGTTCATGTTGTGGCCGACTTGTGCATTTATATTGGATTGTAGATTTAATGTTGGAATCCATCATTGGGAAGTGTTTGGTCCCAGATCTGACCATTCCTTTCATTGATTGTGGATCTGAAGGCCGACTCAGTTCAATAGCTTCTTATATAAATGTAGTTGTTGGTTTAGAGTTTAATGAGGCAATTTTTGGATAGGAGTTTGGTAGAAGATAAAAGTAGAGATTTGGACAGATCCTCACATGTTTGAGGACTTCTGTAAATCATTGTAATATTTGGCCCTAACTGGGAAGACCTTACAACCTAGCATGTATCAGTCTATTTGATGAAATATATGAAAGATCTTGCATTCTCTCTCTCACTGTTGTGTTTGTTTGCTTCTGCATGTGTTGAGCAAGCTTGGATCATTAGGGTGCACCATTGTTTGGACCCTCTTTCTCCCTACCCTTGTGTCAGAATCCTTCGCTGAGAAGGCACATGGGTTAAAAGATGCCAAAGAAATGGTAGCACATGATTGCTCAATTGTAGCCTAGGTGTAGTCATTGACAATGATTGACGAGGAATAAATAAAGACATTGGAGACCAAGCTGAAGTAGTTGTTGAACTATAAATGTATCAGGGAATAGATGCTTGATCTTGTTTCTTCACCAAAAAAAGTAATGCTGGAGAGATTCACGATAGATTTTAAGGAGTGGTCAACCATGCACAAAGCAGCTGATGCCACCACCAGTGCTGAGGCTGAGAAAAGTTAATCAGTTATTTAGTCTTTGACAAAGCAGTTTCAAGTAGTTCTAGGGTGTTAGTTTTCATTTCCAAAGATAGACTTTTTAGTTATGAAACTAATTATGCCCTGCGTGGCTGTAAATTAATTTTTGAAGGACCTTGCAAGGGTCAGTTCACTGGTAGCAAAAACTTAATAGTTTAATATTTACTACAAGTACTTTTGATGAATGGTTTTGTTTTGAATTGAAACATATGATATAGTATCAGTTGATATATAAAGCAGATAATAGTATTTTTCTCAAATTAATTGGTTTGGTTAATACATGTATGTTGGTTTCAGTTGGAATTAATTTCATGTTGCTGTAATTTGTGTGTATGTTTCAAGATAATCTCTCCATTCTTCATTTTTATTTTAGTATATGTTGAATTGATCTTGTTGAGAATGTTTCATTTGCAATCTTAGTCAGTTGGTTTAGACGAATGTGGATCTTTCTTAGAACTTGAATCTTTATAGTCATTTTATATGAGGAATTAAAAAGCCTTTTGTACTTTCAGGTCAAAAGTATATATTATTTTTACTATTTTTCATTCTTTTCAAATAAATGGATTGTCAAGATTGATCTTTATATATGGTAGATGCTCCTTTGATCACATAGAGCTTAGTCGTGAGTGACTAGTTCAACTGTTGTGTTAGTTTTTCCTTCATTTTGGGCAAGAGTGTTAGTAGTTTGATATAATTTTAGTAAGAAGGAAAATTTGTATACCAAAACATTTTTGGTGACTCCACTGGGGACTCTAACAAGTAGACCAGAGCTTAACTCTTTTCATTTAATGATCATTTATGGTGCTACGTGCTAAGGTAATTCCCGGTTAGCAAGAACTTCCCCCAGTGTTACAACCTGCTCTTCACTTTTCTGATACACAAGAGGACATTATTGCTGATGTTAATGCAACTGCTTGGAATCTGAGAACAAGTGGTCAACAATATCAAAAAGTGAGGTTTACCTTTGGCTCAACCAATTGCTGTAGAAAACAAAGCAGCCCAAAGACCTAGAGGATAGGTTTTTCTTTATTAATATATCTCTGTTACAGTCTCAATCAGTAAGATGGTAGAAAAGAGGTATACCAAAGGGGATAAAGAAAAGGGACTGGTTGATGAAGATTTTGAAGCCCTTGAGTGATTGAATTTCAACCCCCATATCTTTGTGAGAAGAAAGACCCAAACAACTAGTAGAGCATCCTCACCTACCAAGTCTACCACAGCTATTTTTGGTTTCTAAGCCCTTACATTATCTGGCACATTAGTCCCATCTCTTTTTAATCCTCAAACTCTAAATTTTTCTCTACCAAATATGGCCCAAAATCAACCACAGGGTGCTCAGGTTGGTCCTCTAGATCTAACAAATTTTAACCTACAAGCTTTACCCAAAGGGGCTAGAGAGGTTCTACCCAAATTCAATGGTGATGACAAAGTTTCCCATAGTGATCAT
Source organism: Chamaecyparis obtusa (assembly GCA_027943335.1). Lineage (NCBI taxonomy): Eukaryota > Viridiplantae > Streptophyta > Pinopsida > Cupressales > Cupressaceae > Chamaecyparis > Chamaecyparis obtusa. The sequence goes on from BSBK01000537.1 coordinate 941,623, forward strand.
ATCAATGCTCTCAATACTACATGTAGTGTTATAGGTGTGGGTACAAAAGATGTGGCAATCCATCTTTTCATTCAGACTTTGATTGAAACCATTGTAGATTGGTTTCATCATTTGCCGAATGGTTCAATAACAACTTGGAATGGTATGAGAAAAACTTTTCTGGCTCGCTTCAAAGTAGTCGATGATGAACACTCCTTATTGTTGTAGCTCTCTCAATTAAAGAAGGATATGCATGAACCCATGTGGTAATTTGTTGTTAAATTTAATAAGCTCTTGCATCAAATTCCAAATGCTCATCATCCTAGTGATGAGAATAGAAAGGGCTTCTTTGTAAATGCTATGCCTCTAGATATCAACTTCGATCTTAGATGAGGAAGAGTAGTAGACCTAACAGCTACCCAAGCATTAGCAGTGGAGCTTGAAGATGACATGATTACTGCTGGTAAATGGAGAAGAGAGGTTCAGACTCCTAATAATAAGGCTTTTACATCTGGATCTTCTAATCTTGTTGTTTAGAGATTGGTCAATGATATGATTACCCTAAAAATGCAATTACGAAAAGCTACCCCTGCTCCTTATCAAGATATTCCTAGGAGGTATGGAAACCAAGGAATGGGGAATTATGGAAAATAGTCAAATACTCTACCACATCAGCCGAGACTTCAGATTGAAGCACCTCCTACTAAAAGAAACATGTGTATATTTCATTTGACTGATGCACATGATGGTGATTCTTTCCCGAAGATGGTGCAATGCAAGCAAATGGAAGCCAACAAATAAACCATTGTGGAAATCCTTGGAAATGAAGAAGACTTCGGAGGACATGGTGACTCTGTGAGTTACTATCTCAAATATGAGTCTGATTCAGAATGAGGTGGTGACATTCTTACAACTCTAGAGAATCCTTCATGTTCAGTGCTTACCCGAGCTCAGCAAGGTGGCAAATTTCATAACCACGCTTCATCTCATTTCCAAGGCAAGAAGGATAAAGAACCAATGAGTCAAGCTGGCAGTAGCACAAAAACTCCAGGGAGTGAATTAGCAAGGATTACAATCCTTAAAAGGTCAGATTCTGAACCAACTTTTGATTTCATAGAATTCTATAAATCATCTAAAATCCAAATATCCCCTGCCAAATATTTGAAATCAAACCCTGGTGAATTGGATAAGTTGGTTGCTTATGTGAAGGGTTCTTCTCCTGTTGTGCAGTCAAATCAAACAAATACTATGTCCACTAGTGAAATTCCTACTGACCCAAATGTTAAACAACTCAAAGTTAAATAACCCATCATCAATCTTGAATCCTCAGGATCTGCTCTTGTAATTGGGAAACCTGAGCCTGTCTATGTGTCATTGTTCATCCATGGTCATAAGCTTAGTAATTGTATTATAGATTCTGGAGCTTTTGACAACATCATGCCATCTTCAGTAGCAAAAGCCCTTGATTTGCCTTTAACCAAAAATTTTGGTAGGTGCTACTCCATAGATGCTAAGAAAGTTCCTTTGATTGGCCAAATCAAAGATGCCCAAGTTGCGTTGGCAGCTTTCCCTAACAAAAGGGTCAAGTTGACAATCCTGGTTGCTTACATACCAGCTAGTTATGGTATGCTCTTGAGAAGAACCTTTTGTAGAGATTTGGGTGGAGAGATCAAATTAGATTGGTCTCAGGCTATCATCCCCATTGGGGATAATAAGGTTACTCTACAACCTAAGACTACATGTAAGTACACTATTTTTCCCTTAGATGATCCTAAGTCTCATATCTTGTACCAGGAAATTGATTTCTCTAATTATTTGATCATGCAAGAAATTGATTTCATGAATGAAAAATATACTGACAATGAAGAGCTATGGACCATGGAATTTGATGGGAGCAATTCATCTACCAGTTCGGGTGCTGGGGTGGTATTGATATCTCCAACTAAAGAAAAATTCCCTTTTGCCTACAAGCTTGAATTTGAGAACACTAACAATACTACAGAATATGAAGCTCGATTACTTGGGATTCAAGAAGCAAAAAGAAAAGGCATCAAATTAATAAGGGTAAAAGGAGATGCTGAGCTGATTGTAAAAAAAGTAAAGGGAAAATATGCAGTGATGAATGAGAGGATGAAGCACTACATGAATAGAGTCTGGGATGAAGTTGAAGGATTCAAAGCTTTTTCTATTGAATCCGTACCTAGAGAAATTAACTCCAGAGTAGATGGTCTTGCTGATTCTATCGTGCTACTTATTCCTCATCCTAAGTTTGATAGTGATCAATATATCATTGAGCTCATTCATTGACCTAATGTACCAGACAATGCTAATTCTTGGCAAGTCTTCAGTGATGATGCTCATGTGTTGTCTTTTCTTCAGGGTATAGAAAAGTTTTCTTGTGTCTTTTTTGAAGGGTCAGAATCTGAATGCCAAGATTTCTGTGCTAATGAAGAGGTTGAAAAGGGAAAATATGTTATTCAATTAAAATGAAACAATATTCCTAAAGGTCTTGTAACTATGGAAAAGTTGTTTGATCGTAAAGATTTCTTTGTGGGCCATGTTGATGGAACAAAAGAAGAATAATCCTGTAGTTATGAGAAAATCAATATTGGGAGTAATGAAGACCTTAAGTTAGTCAACTTAGGTCCATGCTGCAACCCTACAGAGAAAGAGGTATTCAAAAAATTACTACAGGAGTTCAGAGATGTGTTTGCATGGTCATATGAAGATTTGAAGGATTTTAGAAATGGGAAATTCTAGCACCACATTCCTCTGAAATCAGGAGCCAAGCCCTTCATGCAAAAATTGAGAAATTATAACCCTAGAGTGGCTGATAGTATTTTCTGAGAGGAAGATAAAATGCTAAAAGATAAAATAATTTACCCAATTCATCATTCTACCTGGGTAGCAAACATAGTACCCATTCGGAAGAAGAATGTGGATATTTGAATTTGCATTGATTTTAGGAATCTTAATCAGTGAAGTTTGAAGGACAACTTTTCTCTCCCCAATATGGACCATATTCTTCAGATGGTGGTAGGGTTTGAAATGATGTCAATGCTGGATGGGTTCTCAAGGTACAACCAAATTAGTGTGGCTCTTGAGGACCAACACAAAATGACATTCACTACCCATTGGGGTACGTTCACATATAATTGAATGCTATTCGGTTTGATCAATGTAGGAGCAACATTCAAGCGAGCCATGAATTCTTACTTTAGTCATCTAATGAATAAAGTGATCATGGTGTACCTTGATGATATGACTATCTTCTCCTGTAGAAGGATGAAGCATCCTAAATATCTGAAGCTCATTCTCCAAGAATGCAGGAACCAAGGGATATCTTTAAATCACAAGAAATCTATTTTCTATGTGACAGAGGGAAAATTGTTAGGTCACATAGTGTCAGAAAATGGAATTGCAATAGATCCTTAGAGGGTGCGGGTGATTCAACAACTGTGTTTGTCATCTCACAAAAGTGGAATAAGGTATTACTTTGGGCAAATCAACTTTCTGAGGAGATTTGTGCCATATTTTTTAGAAAAAACTAGACCTATAGTCAACTTGTTAAGTGAGAAGAAAATTTTTAGATGGAATGATGAGGCTAAGAAGTCCTTTGATGAGGTTAAAGAAGCAATTGCGCAAGCCCCAATCCTCTCTCACCTAGATTTTTGGAAAGACTTTCTGATACATTGTTATACATCTAAGCACACTATCTCAGATGTTTTGTTACAAAAGAATGAAGCTGGCAAGGAGGTTCCCATTTCCTTTATGAGTGTTCCTTTAAAGAATCATAAATTGAAGTATTCACCAACAAAAAAGTAGGCTTATGCAATGGTTAAAGCTATCAAGAAGTTTCGGTATTACATTCTGCATTCTCATTCCACTGTATATTTTCCAAGTTCTAATGTTAAGAGTATCCTAACTCAACAGGAGGTGTCCATGAATAAAAGAGCCAATTGGATGGCTAAAGTTCAAGAGTTTGATTTAAAGATCAAACCTACCAAATTGGTCAGGGGCCAGGGCATGTGCAAATTGATCATGGAAAATGATGTGGCTTCTGAAGGTGACATCCCTCTATCCTTATTTATAGGATTGAAAGATACATGGTTCTCAGATGTTGCCTATTATCTCACCTATGGAGAGTGTCCATCTCATCTTACAGCAAAGGAGCAGAGAAATTTGAAGCTTAAAGAAGCCATTTATGTCATAATAGATGATATTCTATGTAAAAGAGGTCTGGATGGAATGTTTCTCAGGTGTGTAGATGAAGACCAACAAAAGAAGTTGCTTCAGTCCTTTCACAATGAAGCATGTGGTGGACACTTCTCATCAACGGTAACAAATTTCAAAATTTTGAGGAACTGTTATTACTGGCCTAGAATGTTTAAGGACGCATATAAATGGGTAGCACAATGTGAGAAATGCAAGCTATTTTTTGGTAAGCCACATTTAGTTGATTTTCCCTTAAGGCTAGTGATAATTGAAGATCCATTGAAGCAATGGGGTTTATATTTTATAGGACCAATAAATACCCCATCAAGTGCCAGACATACCCATATTTTAACAACTACAGACTATTTTAATAAATGGGTAGATGCCGTTGCTGATGAAGGGTGCTCCCCTTAATAGCACAAACACATAACAGAAATAGAGAAACAACAACAATATGCAAGAACAGTAAATTGGCTTCTTATTATCTCCACAAATGTGGAATTACAAACTTTCAAAATTATAATATGCAAAGCCACATGGGCATTCCCTTACAATATTCTGTAGGAAAAAGCCTCGAATCAATACCCAGATCTACCCAAAATTGCCCTAGACAACACTATGGGCCTTCTTTATATAGGCATTTTCCACCGCCCGAGAAGGTTCTAGAAATTTAGCCCTTAGGGCCGACCAAACTTAGAATTATTTTATTTTTCAATTTATTACATCAAATTCAGCTCAAAATAACTTTTGAAACCTGAACAAAATTTTTGAAGGAAAATTATTTTCTGCCATTTCAGGTGACCTGACTTTTGGAGACCATAAGTCATCACCAGTTGACCTGATGGACTATTATAACCCCATTTCAGAAAGGCCACAAAGAACTCTATAGGCTTGACTGGTGCAAGCGCGTGTCACCCAAATTTTTGACCTCATCTAGGGCCTCTAAAGCCTTCAAAATTGAGTTCAAAATTTTTGTACCCTACTGCCAATACCAAAAATCTTCAATATCTTCAAAACTAGACCTGATCTAGCCATGAAACTTTACTGGCAGGCTGATATGACTGAGATGAACCTCCACATGTAAAATCAAAACATTCTGAGATCATATGACCAACTTACTAAAAATAGCAAGTTCCCATAAATAGTAGCTCTGCACAAGATAGCCCTTATTGAATATAAAAATAGAAATATTTTTGCTTGATGCAAGATTGCTCTTACACCCTGGATGCTCCTGCATCAGACACCCAGGGTAATTTAAGAAGTGACCCTGTCACGTCTCAAGTGTGTAGAGGAAAAAAAAGATGGTTAACCTCCTCCTTTGTCAACCATGATGAATCTTCAACAGGTCATCCTTTCCACTTGACTAGATATTCTTCATATGTCCTATTCCTTGTGCTTCTGCCAGCATGACTATCTAGTATATCCTCAATCTGTTTGGTATCTGAACTAGTTGTTGGAATACTCCACTATGCTATTGTGATCTCATCTTCAACACCTCCCTTATGATACTCTGTCAGATCTAAAATGTTAAACATTGGTGAAATATTCAGCTCAGTAGGTAATTCTACTTCATATGCATTTCCTAAATCATGCTTCTTCATTATTTTACATGGCCCAAACTTCTTCATTTTCAATTTGTTATATGTACCAATTGGAAATCACTCCTTCCACAAATGAACCATGACTTCATCTCCAACCTAAAATTCCTTATGCCTCCTTTTCACATCTACCTTAGCCTTATACTATGCATTCATCTTGGTAATATGCTTCCTCACCTCCTCATGGATGTTCTTCAAGTGTTCTACAAAATTCTCAGCTTCAACACTACTTATTTCTCCTTTATCTATCTTTCTCAACTCAGATGCATTTCTAGGACTACTCCCATATACAATCTGGAATGGTGATTTACCAGTGCTCCTATTGATAGAATTATTATATGCAAATTCTAGCTGTGGTAAAATAAAATCCCATCTTGTTGGCTTATCTCCAACCAAACATCTCAGCAAATTTCTCAAACTCCTATTCACCACCTCTGTCTATCCATCAGTCTGTGGATGATGTGATGAATTGAACTTCAAATCTATCTTCAACTTCTTCCGCAATATACGCCAGAAATATCCAACGAACTTAGTGTCCCTATCTGAAACTATACTCTTTGGCAAACCATGTAGTCTCACCACTTCTCTGAAAAATAATTCCGCTACATGAACAAAATCATTAGTCTTCTTGTAGGGAATAAAATGTGCCATCTTTGAAAATTTGTCAACTACCACAAAAATTGAATCATGTCCCTGCTGTGTCGTTGGTAAACCAAGAACAAAGTCCATACTGATATCCTCCCAAGGCTTCTCTGGTACAGGTAATGGATGATACAACCTAGTATTCTGCTTCACTCCTTTCACCATCTAACATACTCTACAACTCTGTACAAACTTCTTGACATCTTGCTGTAACTATGGCCAACAATAATTCTCACTAACCAAAGCAAGGGTTTTATCATGACCAAAATGTCCAGCCAATCCTCTGCTATGCTTCTCCTTGATGAGATTCTCCCTCATAGAACTTCCTAGAATGCACAACTGACTCCCTCTGAATAGCATATCATCCTGAATGATGAAATCCAACCACTTCATCTTGTCTAGAGTAATAGGTTCTTTACATGCTTTCCAAGCTTCACCAAAATTAGGATCCTCTAAATACAAATTCTTGAGTTCCTTGAACCCAACCACCTCAATCTACATCTTTGTCAGCAATAGTTGCCTTCTGCTAAGAGCATCTGCAACCTTGTTAGACTTTCCACTCCTATATTTCATAAAAAATGTATAACTCTACAAAAACTTAACCCATTTCAAATGCCTTTGATTCAACTTTCCTTGACTATTCAAATATTACAAAGCTTGATGATTAGTATACAAAAAAAACTCCTTAGGAAGCAGATAGTGCCTCCACTTCTTCAATGCCTAAACTATAGCATAAAATTCTTGATCATAAACAAAATATTTCCTCTTGGCATCATTTAACTTCTCACTGAAATAAGCAATAGGTTTACCTTCTTGGCTCATAATAGCTCCTATTGCATTACCACTAGCATCACAATCTACTTGAAACACCTTATTAAAATTAGGAAGTGCTAAAATAGGTTGTTCTGTAACCTTTTGTTTCAACAGTTTAAAACTCTTATCTGCCCCATTAGTCCACTTGAAGTTTTTTCTATCCCCTATCATTGTTTCAGTCAAGGGTCCACAAATATTGCTAAAATTTCTGATAAACTTCTTGTAAAAACTAGCCCAACCATGAAAAGATCTTACCTCAATATCACTCCTTGGAGTAGGCCATTGAAGGATAGCCTATACTTTCTCTAGATCCATTTTCAGACCTTCTGCTAGAACTACAAATCCCAAATACACTAATTCCTTCTTCACAAAACTACACTTCTTCAAATTAATCAACAATTTCTCATCTCTCAGCTTCTCAAACACCATACGAATATGCATCATATGTTCCTCCAATGTCTTGCTAAAGATCAAAATATCATCTAGGTAAACATTGACAAACTTACCCAAAAATTCTTTCAGAACCTCATTCATGAGCCACATGAAAGTGCTCGGTGCATTGGTTAGCCCAAAAGGCATGACTAACCACTCATACAGTCCTTCCTTTGTCTTGAAGGTAGTCTTCCATTCATCTCCTTCTCTGATCTGAATCTAGTGATATCCACTCTTCAGATCTATCTTTGAAAAATACACAGCTCCACTCAGACAATCCATAATATCATCCATTCATGGCAATGGAAACCTATACTTGATTATGATCTTGTTTATTGCTCTGGAATCTGTACACATCCTCCATTCTCCATTCTTATTTGGTGCTAATACTACTAGTACAACATATGGACTTAGGCTCTCCTGAATCAATCCCTTCTGTAACAACTCATGTACTTGTTTGTTTAACTCTTCACTTTCTACTGGTGTCATTCTGTGTGCTGCCTTGTTTGGAAAAATGGCTCCTAGAATCAAATCCATCTAATGACTAATCTTCCTTACCAGTGGTAATCTATTAGGTACATTATCAGATACAATATCCTAAAACTCATTCAACAAATCTACAACCTCTACAGGTACATCCTCTACTTCCTCCTTACCAGCTTTTGGAATTAAAGAAAAACACACATGCTCATGCCTCATACCATCTAGGAATTTCCTTCTATCAACAAAAGTTATTCTTGCATTACCACATACCTTTTCTTCGGTCTCCTTCAATGACTTTAGCTTATGTCGCACTCCATCCTTTATCAGGGAATAGGTATTCACGTGACCATCATGTACAACACATCTGTCAAACTGCCATGACCTACCCAACAACATGTGACATGCATCCATAGGTATGATATCACATAGTACCTCATCATGGTACCCACCAATCTTGAAATTTACTAGGCACTGTTCACTGACCATGACCTTGTGGTCATCCTACACCTAGGCAATCTGATATGGATGTGGGTGTTTTTGTCTCTTGAGCTTCAACTTTGTCACCATCTCTTCTGACACCAAATTGTTAGTGCTTCCACTATAAATAATCACATCATAACATTTACCCTCACACTTGCATCTAGTGTGAAATAGGCTCCTCCTTTGTTTAGGTTCATTCTCACCACTCAATAAGACTCTTCTGTTTATCAGGGTTTCTCCTCTTTCAACATATTTAGAATTTGATGATCTGGCATCTTCATCTACATGTACAACTCTGGCATGGCCTTCATTCCTCCTATCTATCCTTCCTTGGCATTGAGGACATTCAAATGCCCTATGAACTTCTTCTCCATAGTGAAAACATGTTCCATGGAAGCCTCCTCTTCCTGAACCTTGTCCTCTTCCTCTTCCTCTTTGATCTCTATCATTCTGATCTTGGAAATGATTGGAATTGTTTCCTCTCTGATTTTGACTACTACTGGCCTCATCTTTCTTTTTTAGATCTTCATTTCAGCCTCCATATGATCATCCACTAGATCATCCACCGTGACCTCTTCCATTTTGTCTGCTCTCAAACTTCTTGTTCAACTTTTCCTCTACTTTTAGGGCAAACTAGTATGCCTCTTCAATACTGTTCATTCGAACCAGATTCAACTGCTCCTGAATGCTTGGCCTTAACCCATTAAGGTAATGGGAAACTTCCTCCTTCTTAGCTTCTACATGGCTTATTCTGATGAGGATTCAATAGAACTCCTCTGTATACTCCTATACAGATCTTCCTGCCTGCTTCAAACTTTGCATCTTCTTCAGTAGGTGAAGCTCATAATCAATAGGAATGAACTGCCACTTTAATTTATCCACCATTCAATCCTATCTTGTGATTTTAACTTTCCCTCTTTTATTTCACTCAAATTGAATCTCTTGCCACTAGATCTTCACATGACCTTTTAGTCTGGCCTTCACAAATTTGACCGTACCAGGATCCTCAATATCTTCATACTCGAAATATTTTTCACATTCATTGATCTAGTCGATCAACTCCTCTGGGTTAAGATTTCTTGAAAATGCAGGAACCTCAATCTTAGGTCTTTTTATGATCTTGAAAATGGCCCGAAAAATTCTTTCTTCCTCCTGGTTCACAACTTTGATTTCTCCTTCTTGATCTTCTTCTTCGGCTTCATCCTCGCTTTCATCTCTAACATTAAGATTCATTCCTCTATGAATCTACTCTTGCAATGCTCACACTTGTCTTTGGAGCACTCTAACCTTAGGTGTTACAACACCAACTCTTTTGCCACATTCCCTTCATGGAGGCATTTTCGTGATGCACACTGAAACCCTAACCATGGTCTTGGTGCAAACTGCCTCACAGTCAGTGATCTATTTACACACTCAGGAAAACCTACTCTGATACCACTTAATGAAGGGTGCTCCCCTTAATACCACAAACACATAATAGAAATAAAGAAACAACAAAAATATGAAAGAATAAAAAATTGGCTTCTTATTATCTCCACAAATGTGGAATTACAAACTTTCAAAATTATAATATGCAAAGCCACATGGGCATTCCCTTACAATATTCTGTAGGACAAAGCCTCGAATCAATACCCAGATCTACCTAGAACTACCATAGACAACACTACAGGCCTTCTTTATATAGGCATTTTCCACCACCTGAGAAGGTTCTAGAAATTTAGCCCTTAGGGCCGACCAAACTTAGAATTATTTTATTTTTCAATTTATTACATCAAAGTCAGCTCAAAATAACTTTTGAAACCTGAACAAAAATTTTGAAGAAAAATTATTTTCTACCATTTCAGGTGACCTGACTTTCAGAGACCATAAGTCATCACTAGTTGACCTGATGGACTATTATAACCCCATTTTGGAAAGGCCACGAAGCACTCTGCAGGCTTGACTAACGTGAATGCGTGTCACCCAAATTTTTGACCTCATCTGGGGCCTCTAAAGCCTTCAAAATTGAGTTCAAAGTTTCTATACCCTACTACCAATACTAAAAATCTTCAATATCTTCAAAACTAGACCTGATCTAGCCATGAAACTTTACTGGCAGGCTGATATGACTGAGATGAACCTCCACATGTAAAATCAAAACATTCCAAGATCGTATGACCAACTTACTAAAAATAGCAAGTTCCCATAAATAGTAGCTCTGCACAAGATAGCCCTTATTGAATATAAAAAAAGAAATATTTTTGGGTGATGCAAGATTGTTCTTACACCTTGGATGCTCCTGCATCAGTTGCAGTGAGAAAAACTACTACTGAGGTGGTCTGTTCTTTCTTGAAAGAGAACATTTTGGTCAGATTTGGTATTCCTACAAAGATTGTTGCCGATAATGCACAAAACTTCTCTTCTCAAGAGATGAAAATATTTTGTTATGACAATGAGATTCAATTAACACACTCATCTGATTACTTTCCTCAAGGCAATGGGCAAGAGGAATCTACTAGTAAAAACTTGATCAATATTATGAAAAAGTTAGTGAGAAAAAAATTCAAAGACTAGCACAAAAGATTGTTTGAAGCTCTTTGGGCTGACCGTACTTCTCCTAAGAGGGCTATAGGTATGACTCCATTTGAACTGGTCTATGGAGTAGAAGCTCAACTCTCATCACCTCTGGAGCTTGCAACAATAAAATTGCAAAAGGTGATTGAAGACCAAACCTTTTTTGATGGGTTAGATAAAAGGATCATGTACCTAAGCAAGATCCAAGAAGAAAGAGAAGAAATGGTAAATCACATAGCGCTGCATCAATCCTGAGTAAAGAAAATTTTTTACAGGTAGGCCATGTCTAGGAAGTTCATGGAGAATGATAGAGTGCTACTATGGGATAAAAGGAGAGAGCCCTGAGGTGCCCACAATAAATTTGAGTCCCTTTGGAAGGGGCCTTTTGAAATTAGTCAAGTGTTGGGACCTAATTCTTTCAAGTTCAGGTATGCAGATGGAACAAAAATGCCCTTATCTTATAACGGGCAAGATCTAAAGCTTTATGAGTTGTAATTATGTTCAGTAGTCCTTTGTACATATGTTTTTGTTGTGTTGTAGGTTAGTTGCATGAATTTCCTTTTAGCTTAGTGTGAAACCAGAGAGCTTGGATTCATTGTTTAGTCCTTCACAGTCCTAATCCCCAATCAGAGCCACATGTTGCTAGTCAAATAAATTTCATCTTATTCATAGCAATAATTTCCAACCTTTGTTAAAGTTTAAGTTGTAAATTGAATCTTGAACTTTGACCTTGAACCTACCAGTTCAAGGTTCAAAGCAAAAGCATCATGTATTGTTAGCGTCTTGGTAATAAAATCTTTTTCTGTCATGATTGCATGTTTGTTTGTAAATGTTAAAACAAATTTTGAACTTTGAATCCAAACCTTTATGGTTCAAGGTTCACGTTTAATTCTGCACTTCGACAACTTTGCATTAAAAATCTCCCAAGTAAAGGTTTTAGTATCACAGTTCATAAAGCTCTGAGCTCGTTATAGATGTCCTAAGGGCCCACCATAGTTTTCAAGTGTGAATATTAAATAAAACATCATGAATCATGTACTTTGAACCCAAACTTTATGGTTCAAGGATTGAATTTCGAGATGTAATAATACTTAGATATAAGCCACAAGCCAAATCTTCACATATTGATAATGAAATGATTGATGTGACTGAAGGAGTGGTGCCACCTCAGCTCATGTGATTTTCTTATTGAAGAGAAGTGTATATGATAGGCTGTTAACATTTATTGTGGCATAAAAATTGATTTCATGGTAGTTCTCTTGAGTTGATGAGAATCAAATCAAGTGTGTGTGTATTTATTTTCCCTCTCTTTTCATTTCTTTATTCTTCTTTGCTTATCTTCTGGAGGTGTCTTGGCATGGTGAGGTAACATTTTTGAGAAGCAAGAAAATGGTGAGTTCTACAACAACCTTGGCTCTGTAATTCCTTTAATCTTCTTCATTTTAAAAGGAAAGAGCTGGCTTCATAAGAATCTTGCAAGATTTTGTTTCAGTATGTCTTCTTGTAAAGTAAAATTCATAAAGGAAAATAAATTTTCCCCAATTAGTAGTTGTTTTCCAGAGATGAGGGATACGGTGATAATGGATGATGATATAGGAGAAATTGTGCAAAGATTAAGGGAAATAGTTGACGAAGCCATATCTTTTAGGATTATAGAGAGTGGTTTGTTAGAAGTGGTTGATTTTCCTAAAGTAATTCCATGCCCAGAGTTGGAGATAGAATGCCATAATAGGTATAATAAAGCTGAGAGGTGCATCAACACAGAAAATGGAAAAGTCCCAGTGAATATTAATAGAGAGGTAATAATGGCCTCTTTTAAAATCCTGCTAGCAAAGGTTTATGGGGATTGGAGTATTGATAAAGCCATAGAATACTTTGAAAAACACAAGAGGGAATATAGAAATAATATATCTAGAGACTGACTGTTAAACCCAGAAGAAGGAGGTTCCTGTCTACCTAGACCTCTCAGAAAAGATCACTTGTCTAGAGAAGTAAGGGATATAATAGTAATGTTAAAAAGGGTTTGAGGTAATCCTGTAGACATCGACTAGGAGGATTGGATGTACATTTTTGTGCAGGCCATCCTAGATGTTGGTAATGCTATTGATTGGGCAGAAATTATAGCCGAACAGTTGCATGAAAGTTTGTCCCAGCCAACCTTGATTTCACATTTCTATATGTCCTCGTACCTCTTTTATATCCTTTCCATATGTAAAATTTGGAATGGTCTGCCACATGAAGAGTGGAAGAGCAGTATGACCATTTACGAATACCATCCCCTGTTGCAAAAAGGAAGAAATCCCATAGGTTTCAAGAAAGTGTAGGATACCTTTATGTCCAAGTTGGTCTTTGAGCTGAGGGGAAAACTTAATTGCAGAATATCAAAAGAAGCCATGGAATTTGTGAAGATTTATGGAAGTTTTTATATCCATTTGGCTACCTTTAGCTATTTGAGGGTTGGAGGCTTTAGTGCTGCTCCCCTGAAACTTCCTAGGTATTGTCTAGACAAATGTATTCTACTTGAGGTAGGAAGATAGTTGCTAATGGTTGAGAAGAAATAAAAAGTGAAGCATGGTATTGGTGGTTTCTTCCCACTAGAGCTAGGGCATTACAAATTCTAGTTAATGCATGATTTTTCCTTGTTGATAAATGAGCTAAAAGAAATGAATCTCCAACCATATCAGGAAAGGAATTACTTTGATAGCAAAGGTTTTGTGGAGAGCCATTTCAGGGTAGATGCTATGTTTCTTCATCAGCCATAATTAGAAGACTTCTAGGATGATTGCATGGATGAAGTTGAGGTTACAAAGAGAATGCAGTCCAAATTTTCTCTAAAACAAATTGCTATTTTAAAACTTCCTTTTAGTATCAGAAACATAAAGGATGAAGATGAGAATGTATTAGAATCAGAAAGCACAACATCAAGCACTGAAGTGGTGATTAGAAGAGTTGATTGGTTGGAAAGGGAAGAAGAAGATATAAAGTCTTTGACTAAGGAAGTTTTTCAAAGAACAAAGCAATGACTTAAAGCTCAAAGAAAGAAAACTCAAGCAACCCCTGCATTGAGAACTAGGAGGAGTCTAAGGACTCCAAAAATTAAATCTTCCCCTATCCTAACTAATAAGATTGAATCATTTCTTTCTACAGGTATCTCTGATCCTCCATAAATCCCTAACATTGAAGATTTAGAGATGGTTTCTGATGACACTGTGAGGTTTACCAGGAAAAGAAGAAAAAGAGGTGAGAAGGTGGACCCTTCTTTTTTCATTGTTCTTGATTCTGACACTGAAGAGCCTAGTGTAAGGCAATTCAAAAGATTGAAAAGAGGAAAAGTATCAACTATGGACTCAGTATCAAAAGGAGTTAGTGGAAGTATAGGTCAACATGATCTAGTCTCTCAAAGTAATCCAAGCACCACTATTTCCTTATAGAATACAACTCCTAAGACTCCAAACTAGATGGATTTGTTTGTCAACAAGAAGAGGAACATTGTTCCTACCTCAATTCTTATTGGTGAATTGGTTAGCAAATATCTTAGAAAATCCCCAAGGACAAAGAAGCCGAAGATAGAGTCCATGGTAGATATAGACCAAAATATAGGTCATTGGGTTGCTGAGATATTCAAGACTACTTCTAACAAGACTAATGCCAAGGTCACTGAACAAGATTTCTATGTGGAGAAAGTAGACTTAGGAGTGTCTTCCAGGGCAATAGATTTGAAGATCCTAAATTTTGCAAACAAGAAAATCAACCATAGAGTACTGAAAGATGCACAAGATAAAGCAAAATTGAAACAAGGTTTATGTGAAATGGAAAAATACATTCAGTAGTTGCAGAATCCTGTTCCCTAGCCTTTGGCAATTGTACCTCTAATTTTGGATGTCAAGTCTCCAGATAATCAAAAATTCCTTGATCAGGTACACAAAGAGAGATCTCTCTCTAAAGAATTCTACAATTGGATGGGAGAGGTTGGTGAAATGGTTAACCATTTTGCACAAGCCTATGAAGATTCAACTAGTAGGTCTTCTTCTCTGGCGTCTACTATTGAAGCTAATATGAAACTCTGGGAAGGAAAGATGGATAGTTTGGAGGTAGAGATAACCAACATGGATGAGGCTTTTGTCTATGGTATAGACAAATTTTTATCTGAGAAGGTAGTACCTGATGTCGATGCTAGTATCTTGTTTGTAGCCAAGATTAATGAAGAATGGTGATGTGCCTTGTTTGAACAAGGTATTGAGGAATTAGGACAAATTTTGAAGGCAATAGCTTATGTTGAAGAGGTTCTTAGCAACCATATAGACTGTCTCTATAACTTAGCCAAGGGTGAAGTAAAGACCAAAATTGATGCAACCAAGATGAAGGAATCCTTCACTGAGAAGGCACAAGGGTTAAAAGATGCCAAAGAAATGGTAGCACATGATTATTCAATTGTAGCCCCAGTGCAGTCATTGATAATGATCAGCGAGGAACAAATAAAGACATTGGGGACCAAGCTAGAGCAGTTGCTGAACTGTAAATGTATCTGGGAACAAAGGCTTGATCTTGTTTCTTCACCAAACAAAGTGATGCTGGAGAAATTCGCAACATCTTTTGAGGAGTGGTCAGCCACGCACAAAGTAGTTGATGCCACCACCAGTGCTAAGGCCGAGAAATGTTAATCAGTCATTTAGTCTTTGAAAAAGTAGTTCCAAGTAGTTTTAGGGTGTTAGTTTTAATTTCCAAAGATAGACTTTTTACTTACGAAACTGATTATGCCTTGCTTGGCTATAAATTAATTTTTGAAGGACCCTTTAAGGGTCAGTTCATTGGTAGCAGAAACTTAATAGTTTAATATTTATTGCAAGTACTTTCGATGAATGGTTTTGTTTTGAATTGAAACATATGATATAGTATCAGTTGATATCTAAAGTAGATAATAGTATTTTTCTCAGATCAGTTGGTCTGGTTACTACATGTATGTTGGTTTCAATTGGAATTAATTTCATGTTGCTGTAATCTATGTGTATGTTTCAAGATAATCTCTCCATTCTTCATTTTTATTTCAGTATATGTTGAATTGATCTTGTTGAGAGTGTTTCATTTGTAATCTTAGTCAGTTGGCTTAGACGAATGTGGATCTTTCTCAAAACTTGAATCTTTATAGTCATTTTATATGAGGAATTGAAAAGGCTAATCTATGTGTATGTTTCAAGATAATCTCTCCATTCTTCATTTTTATTTTAGTATATGTTGAATCGAACTTGCTAAGAGTGTTTCATTTGAAATCTTAGTCAGTTGGCTTAGACGAATGTGGATCTTTCTCAAAACTTGAATCTTTATAGTCATTTTATATGAGGAATTGAAAAAGCTTTTGTACTTTCAGGTCAAAAGTATATATTATTTTTACTATTTTTTATTCTTTTTAAATAAATGGATTGTCAAGATTGATCTTTATATTAGGTAGATGCTCCTTTGATCGCATAGAGCTTAGTCGTGAGTGACTAGCTCAACTGTTGTGTTAGTTTTTCCTTTATTTTGGGCAAGAGTGTTAGTAGATTGATATAATTTTAGTAAGAAGGAAAATCTATACACCAATAGATTTTTGGCAACTCTACGAGGGACTCTAACAAGTAGACCAGAGCTTAACTCTTTTCATTTAATGTTTAGTTATGGTGCTATGTGCTGAGGTAATTCCTGATTAGCAAGAATTTCCCCCAGTGTTACAACCTGATCTTCACTTCTCTGATACACAAGAGGACATTATCGCTGATCTTAATGCAACTACTTGGAATCTAAGAACAAGTGGTCAACAATATCAACAAGTGAGGTTAGTAATTAAAGAGGAAAAAATTGGAGAGTGGTTGAGATGTTTACCTTTGGCTCGACCAACTACTGTAGAAAAAAAAGCAGTCCAAAGACCTAGAGGATAGGTTTTTCTTTATTAATATATCTTTGTTACAGTCTTAATCAGTAAGCGGGCATAAAAGAGGTATACCAGAGGGGATTAAAAAAAGGGACTAGTTGATGAAGATTTTGAAGCAATTGAGCGATTGAATTTCAACCCCCATATCTTTGTGAGAAGAAAGACCCAAACAACTAGTAGAGCATCCTTGCCTACCAAGTCTACCAAACCCATTTATGGTTTCTAGGCCCTTACATTATCTGGCACATTAGTGCCATCTATTTTTAATCCTCAGCCTCTAAATTTTTCTCTACCAAATATGGCCCAAAATCAACCATGGGGTGCTTGGGTTGGTCCTATGGATCTAACAAATTTTAACCTACAAGTTTTACCCAAAGTGGCTAGAGAGGTTCTACCCAAATTAAGTGGTGACGACAAAGTTTCCCCAAGTGATCATATTAATGATTTCAATATTGCATGTAGTGTTATAGGCATGGGTACAGAAGATGTGGCAATCTGTGTTTTCATTTAGACTTTGATTGAATTCACTGCAGATTGGTTTCATCATTTTCCCAATGGTTCAATAACAACTTGGAATGGTATGAGAATAAATTTTCTGGCTTGCTTCAAAGTAGCCAATGACAAACACTCCTTATTGTTGCAGCTCTCTTAATTAAAGAAGGAGATGTATGAACCCATTTGGGAATTTGTTGCTAAATTTACTAAGCTCTTGTAGTAGATTCCAAATGCTCATCATCCCAGTGATGAGAATAGAAAGGGCTTCTTTGTAAATGCTTTGCATCTAGATATCAGCTTGCATCTTAGATGAGGAAGAGTAGTAGACCTAACAGTTGCCCAAGCATTAGCAGTGGAGCTTGAAGATGACATGATTACTACTGGTAAATGGAGAAGAGAGGTTTAGAGCCCTAATAATCAGGCTTGTACATTTGGATCTTTTGATCCTATTGTTCAGAGATTGGTCAATGATATGATTACCCTAAAAAGGCAATTACCAAAAGCTACCCCTGCTACTTATCAAGATATTCCTAGGAGGTATGGAAACCAAGGAATGGGGAATTATGCAAAATAGTCAAATACTCTACCACATCAATTGAGACTTCAGATTGAAGCACCTCCTGCTAAAAGCAACATGTATATCTTTCATTTGACTGATGAGCATGATGGTGATTCTTTCCCTGAGATGGTGCGGTACAAGCATATGAAAGCCAACAAAGAAACCACTGTGGAAATCCCTGGCAATGAAGAAGACTCTGAAGGACCTGGTGACTCCGTGAGTTACTATCTTGAATATGAGTCTGATTCAAAATGAGGTGGTGACATTCTTACAACTCTGGAGCATCCTTCATGTTCAGTGCTTACCCGAGCTCAATAAGGTGGAAACTTTCACAACCACACTTCATCTCCTTTCCAAGGCAAGATGGATAAAGAACCAATGAGTCAAGTTGCCAGTAGCACAAAGACTCTAGGGGATGAATCAGTAGGGATTAAAATCCTTAAAAGGTCAGATTCTGAACCAACTTTTGATTTCATAGAATTCTATATATCATCTAAAATCAAAATATCCCTTGCTGAATATTTGAAATCAAACCTTGGTGAATTGGATAAGTTGGTTGCATATGTGAAGGGTTCTTCTCCTATTGTGCAGTCTAATCAAAAAAATATTGTATCCACTAGTGAAATTCCTACTGACCCAAATGTTAAACAACCCAATGTTAAAGAACCCATCATCAATCTTGAATCCTCAGGATCTACTCTTGTAATTGGGAAACCTGAGCCTTTCTATGTGTCATTGTTCATCCATGGTCATAAGCTTAGTAATTGTATTATAGATTCTAGAGCTTCTAACAACATCATGCCCTCTTCAGTAGCAAAAGCCCTTGATTTGCCTTTAACCAAAAATTTTGGTAGGTGCTACTCCATGGATGCTAAGAAAGTTCCTTTGATTGGCCAAATCAAAGAAGCCCAAGTTGCGTTGGCAACTTTCCCTGACAAAAGGATCAAGTTGAAAATATTGGTTGCTGACATACCAACTAGTTATGGTATGCTCTTGAGCAGAACCTTTTGTAAAGATCTGGGTGGAGAGATCAAATTAGATTGGTCTTAGGCTATCATCCCCATTGGGGATAAGAAGGTTTCTCTACAACTTGAGACTAAGTGCAAGTACACTATTATTCCCTCAAATGATCCTAAGTCTCATATCTTGTACCAAGAAACTAATTTCTCTAATTATCTGATCATGCCAGAAATTGATTTCACGAATGAAAAATGTACTGACAATGTAGAGCTGTGGACCATGGAATTTGATGGGAGCTATTCATATACCAGTTTGGGTGCTGGGGTGGTATTCATATCTCCAACTAAAGAAAAATTCCATTTTGCCTACAAGCTTGAATTTGAGAACACTAACAATACTACAGAATATGAAGCTCTGTTACTTGGGATTCAAGAAGCGAAAAGAAAAGGCATCAAATTACTAAGGGTAAAAGGAGATGCTGAGCTAATTGTAAAACAAGTAAAGAGAAAATATGCAGCGAGGAATTCAAGGATGAAGCACTACAAGAGTAGAGTCTGGGATGAAGTTGACGGATTCAAAGCTTCTTCCATTGAATCCATACCTAGAGAAATGAACTCCATAGTAGATGCTCTTGCTGGTTCTACCATGCTGCTTATTCCTGATCCTAAATTTGATAGTGATCAATATACCATTGAGCTCATTCATCAACCTAATGTACCAGACAATGCTAATTCTTGGCAAGTCTTCAGTGATGATGCTCATGTGTTGTCTTTTCTTCAGGGTATAGAAAAATTTTCTTGTGTCTTTTTCAAAGGGTTAGAATCTAAATGCCAAGAGTTCTATGCTGATGAAGAGGTTGAAAAGGGAAAAGATGTTATTCAATTAAAAGGAAATCATATTCCTAAAGGTCTTGTAACTATGGAAAAGTTGTTTGATCGTAAAAATTGCTTTGTGGGCCATGCTGATGGAACAAAAGAAGTACAATCCAGTAGTTATGAGAAAATCAATATTGGGAGTAATGAAGATCCTAAGTTAGTCAACTTAGGTATGTGTTGTAGCCCTAAGAAGAAAGACATATTCACAAAATTACTACGGGAGTTCAGAGATGTGTTTGTGTGGTTGTATGAAGATTTGAAGGATTTTAGAAAGGGGAAATTCCAGCACCACATTCCTCTGAAACTGGGAGCCAGGCCCTTCATGCAGAAATTGAGAAATTATAACCCTAGAGTGGCTGATGCTATTTTCTGAGAGGTAGATAAAATGCTAAAAGATAAAATAATTTACCCAATTCATCATTCTACCTGGGTATCAAACATAGTACATGTTCGCAAGAAGAATGTGGAAATTTGAATTTGCATTGATTTCAAGAATTTTATTAGTCAAGTTTGAAGGAAAAATTTGCTCTCCCCAATATGGACCATATTCTTTAGATGGTGGTAGGGTCTGAAATGATGTCAATGATGGACGGGTTCTCAAGATATAACCAAATTAGTGTGGCTCCTGAGGACCAACACAAAAAAACATTCACTACCCCTTGGGGTATGTTCGCATATAACCAAATGCCATTTGGTTTGATCAATGTAGGAGCAACGTTCTTGTGGGCCATGAATTCTTCCTTTAGTCATCTAATGAATAAAGTGATCATGGTGTAACTTGATGATATGAATGTCTTCTCCAGTATAAGGAAGAAGCATCCTAAAGATCTGAAGCTCATTCTCCAAGAATATAGGAACCAAGGGATATCTTTAAATCCCAAGAAAGCTATTTTTTGTGTGATTGAGGGAAAATTGTTAGGTCACATAGTGTCAGAAAAGGGAATTGCAATAGATCCTCAGAGGGTGTGGGTGATTCAGCAACTGTTTTTTCCATCTCACAGAAGTGGAATAAGCTCTTTCTTCAGGCAAAACAACTTTCTAAGGAGATTTGTGCCAGATTTTTTAGAAACAACTAGACCCATGGTGAACTTGTTTAGCGAGAAGTAGAATTTTAGATGGAATGATGAGGCTAAGAAGTCCTTTGATGAGGTTAAAGAAGTAATTGCGCAAGCCCCAATCCTTGCTCACCTAGATTTTTGAAAAGACTTTCTGATACATTATTATACATCTGAGCACACTATGTCAGGTGTTTTGTTACAAAAGAATGAAGATGGTGAGGAGGTTCCCATTTCCTTTATGAGTGTTCCTTTAAAGAATCATAAATTGAAGTATTCACCCACACAAAAGTAGGCTTATGAAGTGGTTAAAGCTATCAAGCAGTTCCAGTATTACATTCTGCATTCTCATTCCACTGTATATGTTCCAAGTTCTATTGTTAAGAGTATCCTAAGTCAACAGGAGGTGTCCATGAATAAAAGAGCTAATTGGGTGGCTAAAGTTCAAGAGTTTGATTTAGAGATCAAACCTAGCAAATTGGTCATGGGTCAGGGCCTATGTAAATTGATCACGGAAAATGATGTGGCTTCTGAAGGTGACATCCCTCTATCCTTATTTACAGGATTGAAAGATACATGGTTCTCAGATGTTGCCTATTATCTCACCTATGGAGAATGTCCATCTCATCTTATAGCAAAGGAGTAGAGAAATTTGAAGCTTAAAGCAACCAAATATGTCATAGTAGATGATATTCTTTATAAAAGAGCTCTGGATGGAATGTTTCTCAGGTGTGTAGATGAAGACAAGTAGAAGAAGTTGCTTCAATCCTTTCAAAATGAAGCATGTGGTGGACATTTCTCATCAATGGTAACAACTTTAAAAATTTTGAGGAACTGCTATTAATGGCCTGGAATGTTTAAGGGCATATATAAATGGGTAGCGCAATGCAAGAAATGCAAGCTATTTTTTGATAAGCCACATTTGGCTTCTTTGCCTTTAAGGCCAGTGATAATTGAATAGCCATTCAAGAAATGGGGTTTAGATTTTATAGGACCAATAAACCCCCCATCAAGTGCCAGACATACCCATATTTAATAGCTATAGACTATTTTACTAAATGGGTAGAGGCTGTTGTAGTGAGAAAAACTGCTACTGAGGTGGTCTATTCTTTCTTCAAAGAGAGCATTTTGGTAAGATTTGGTGTTCCTACAAAGATTATTGCTGATAATGCACAAAACTTCTCTTCTCAAGAGATGCAAATTTTTTGTTATGACAATGGGATTCAATTAGCACACTCATCTGATTACTTTTCACAAGCAATGGGCAAGCAGAATCTACTAGTAAAAACTTGATCAGTATTATGAAAAAGTTAGTGAGTGAAAATTTCAAAGACTGGCACAAAAGATTATTTGAAGCTCTTTGGGCTAACCATACTTCTCCTAAGAGGGCTATAGGTATGAATCCATTTGAATTGTTTTATGGAGTAGAAACTCAACTCTGATTACCACTAGAGCTTGCAACAATAAAATTGCAAAAGGTGATTGAAGACCAAACCTTTTCTGATGGGTTAGATAAAAGGATCATGTACCTAAGCAAGATCTAAGAAGAAAGAGAAGAAATGGTAAATTGCATAGCATTGCATCAATCCCGAGTAAAGAAAATTTTTGATAGGTAGGCCAGGCCCAGGAAGTTCATGGAGAATGATAGAGTGCTGCTATGGGATAAAAGGAGAGAGCCCCGAGGTGCCCACAATAAATTTGAGTCCCTTTGGAAGGGGCCTTTTGAAATTAGTCAAGTGCTGGGACCTAATTCTTTCAAGCTCAGGTATGTAGATGGAACATAAATGCCCTTATCTTATAACAGGAAAGATCTAAAGCTTTATGAGTTGTAATTAAGTTTAGTAGTCCTTTGTACATATATTTTTGTTATGCTGTAGGTTAGTTGCGTGTGTTGCCTTTTAGCTTAGTATGAAACTAGAGAGTTGGATTCATTGTTTAGTCTTTCAGAGTCCTAATCCCTAGTCGAAGCCACCTGTTGCTAGTCAAATAAATTTCATCTTATTCATATGCAACAATTTCCAACCTTTATCAAAGTTTAAGTTATAAATTGAATCTTGAACTTTGAACTTGAACTTGCCAGTTCAAGGTTCAAAGTTCAATATGCATTTCTCCAAAAGCTTCATGTATTGTTAGCATCTTGGTAGTAAAATATTTTTCCATCATGATCCCATGTTCATTTGTAAATGTTAAAAGAAATTTTGAACTTTGAACCCAAACCTTTATGGTTCAAGGTTCACGTTTAATTCTGCACTTCAACAACTTTGCATTAAAAGTCTCCCAAGTCAAGGTTTTAGTATCACGGTTCATAAATTTTTGAGCTCTTTATAGATGTCCTAGGGGCCCACCATAGTTGTCAAGTGTGCATATTAATTAAAATATCATGAATCATGTACTTTGAACCCAACCTTTATGTTTCAAGGATCAAATTTTGAGATGTAATAATACCTAGATATAAGCCGCGAGCCAAATCTTTACATACTAAAAATGAAATGATTGATGTGACCAAAGGAGTGGTGCCACCTCAGCTCATGGGATTTTCTTATTGAAGAGAAGCGTGTATGACCGGCTGTTAACATTTATTGTGGTGTAAAAATTGATCGCATGGCAGTTCTCTTCAGTTGATGGGAATCAAAGCAAGTGTGTGTGTATTTATTTTCCCTCTCTTTTCATTTCTTTATTATGCTTTGCTTATCTTCTGGAGGCATCTTGGTGTGGCAAGGTAACATTTTTGAGAAGTAGGAAAATGGTGAGTTCTACAACAACCTTGGCTCTGTAATTCCTTTAAGATTCTTCATTTTAAAAGAAAAGAGTTGTCTTCTTAAGAATCTTCCAAGATTTTTTTTCAGTACGTCTTCTTACAAAGTCAAATTCATAAAGGAAAATAAATTTTCCTCAATCAGTAGTTGTTTGCTAGAGATGAGGGATATAGTGATAACGAATGATGATATAGGAGAAATTGTGCAAAGATTAAGGGAAATAGTTAACGAAGCCATATCTTTTAGGATTGTAGAGAGTGGTTTGTTAGAAGTGGCCAGTTTCCCTAAAGTAATTCCATACCCAGAGCTAGTGATAGAATGTCATAATAGGTATAATAAAGCTGAGAGGTGCATCGACATAGAAAATGGTGAAGTCCTGGTGAATATTAATAGAGAGGTAATAATGGCCACTTTTAAAATCCTGCCAGCAGAGGTTTATGGGGATTGGAGTATTGATAAAGCCATAGTAGACTCTAAAAAGCACAAGAGGGAATATAGAAATAACATAGCTAGAGACTGGCTATTAAACCCAGAAAAAGGAGGTTCCCATCTACCTAGGCCTCTCAAAAAAGATCACCTATTTAGAGAAGGGATATAACAGTAATGTTAAACAGGGTTAGAGGTAATCCTGTAGACACCAACTGGGAGGACTAGACGTACATTTTTGTGCAGGCCATCCTAGATGTTGGTAATGCTGTTGATTGGGTGGACATTATAGTCAAACAGTTGCATGAAAGTTTATCCCAACCAGCCTTGATTTTTGAGTTTCTATATGTCCTCATACCTCTTTTATATCCTTGCCATCTTTAGAATTTGGGATGGTCTGCCACATGCAGAGTGGAATAGTAGTATGAACATTTATGAATACCATCCCCTATTTTAAAAAGGAAGAAATCCCATAGGTTTCATGAAAGTGCAGGATACCTTTATGTCCAAGTTGGTCTTTGAGCTGAGGGGAAAATCTAATTGCAGAATATCAAAAGAAGCCATGGAATTTGTGAAGATTTATGGAATTTTTTATATTCAATTCCCCACCTTTAGCTATTTGAGGGTTTGAGGCTTCCGTGATGCTCCCCTGAAACTCCTTCACATGCCCTCTCTTACCACAATTCCAACACTTCACTATCCTCTTTCTAGGGGTCTTAAAACATCCTTTTGAATTATCCTTCTTCTTATCTCCTTTAGGCTCTTTCTCCTTAGATCTTCCTCACATGTGAAAAACATCTTGAGAGGCAACATTCACATTCTTCCTCCTCATCTCTTCCAAAAGAAGTAAAGTAAAAATACTGTCCATCTTAGGATCTACACTATTGCTACACATGGAAACAACTAGATTTTCCTAAGAATTAGGTAAAGAGTGAATCAACAAGATACATTTGTCTTCATCTTCTATCTTAACATTTATTGAAGGAATTTGAATTAAAAATAAATTAAATGTATCAAAATTTTAGCAATAGAGTCACCCTATTTTTTTTTCAAATAATACAAATATCCTTTCAAATATAGATTTTTAGAAAAACTCTTTGTTTGATAGATATCACCTATTTTATTTATAGCTATAGGTTGTGTATATTGTAGAAGCATTCAAAAGGATATAGTATAAGAAATACAAAAAAATGGTTCATCATGTATTCTTGTCTAACATATTTTACTCCTCATCTGATAAGGTAGAACACTATGGTTTCTTTTCTTCCAAAACTAGCAACCACTAATCTCTTTCTTCGAGGAGATATTCAACTTTCAACTTCCACATGTTGTGACGAATACCATTTAACTTCTCAATATATTGATAAGAGGTGGAGGCCACAATATACAACCTTTATCAAATTAAAAAACCCACAAAACAAAAGCTCCCACTATAGCAAAAAGCCTTCAATACTTAAAGAGAAATGCACCCCTCCCTAAATAGAATCTCTCATGGAGGAGCACCAAGGCCAAGGAAAAAAGGCCTAGAGGAACTAGGGTCACTGAATAGATCCTAGGGGGAAGTTGAAGACAACATGACCTTGAGAGGTCATTGGTAACGTAATAAGACCTTAATGGTTATTTAATTATGTTTTGAATATGTAAATTGATCACTTTGTAAAAAGATCAACAATGTAAGCCCTAATGGCATTTGGAGGTCAAAGTGTACCTTGGGGGCCATTTGAGGATCTTTGGGTAGATGGAGTGTTTAAGGACATATGAGGTCCATAATTATTTTAATATGGCCAATAAAGCCATTAAAAAGGTTGTAAATGCACTAGAAGTGCTAACTGTGTAAATTGCCTAAAATTGGCAAAATGAGGCCTAGAAGGCTCATATGGGGTTTAAGAGTGGTTTAAGGGTTTAAGGTTGGGATAGAGTCATAATTTATTTTTGAAAGGTTGGTATAAATTCATGATGAATGAGAGTTGTCAAAGTTGACAACCATGTTGTCAACTAGACAACAATATAAACAAAATACTAAAATGTAAACAATCATAATTGATTGTGACCGGTTAGGAGGAAGTTACATTGGTTAACTATTTTCCTTGTGAGTGTGTGATTTTGAGAGAAGGAGTCTTAGGGAGTTTTTAGAGGTGTTTTGTGTCGAAGGAAGACAATGCAAGAAGTTTTCAATCAATAAAAAATTAATTCTTTGTAAACATTCAACTCACTACTGTAAGGACATAGTCCTTGATTTATATTTGTTAAAATATGATTGGTATGAAAAGTGAATTGGGAATGGTTTGAAATGACATTGGAAGTTTAAGTTTTTATTCATTCCCATGCCTTGGTATTTTGTTTTGTGAAGTTTTGAATCAAAGAAAGTCATTAGTTTGCTGACTGTTCCTAGAGGCTTGTGAGTGCAATCAACAATTTCTTTTGAAGTTTCAATGAATGTATAGAATACCCCATTTACTATGGTTAATGTGACTATGGGGAGAGACAATCCATGTATGATTATTATCCATATGTTTTTTTATGCAGGGATATGCAGGGGATGGAAGAAAGAGATCTTTGATTGACAAGGATTGCTGATTAAGGATTGCAAGGTGGTTGGACCAGTCAAGGTCTTAAAATTCCACCCACATGAGTGTCACCTTTTATGGAATAAAATGTCATGTTAGGACCATTTAATGGTGTTGTATCCATTGCAAGGATCAAGAAGTGATTGGAAAGTTCACTTTGGCAAAGCCCTAGGCTTGTGCACCTATGAGTGAGGGTTTTATGGTTGGGGTAGGAGAACAAGGTGACACCTCTTGAAAATAAGAAAATCCTTTGATTTGGATGTTGAAAAAACTCAATTTTAAGGTTAGGAGTTTTGGGAAGGTGATATGTTAGTACTTGCTTTGTTAATGGAGGGCTAATGGAGGGCTAATTGTAGAGCAATCGTAACTATTTGGGAATATGGTACAAAGGAGTGATATGCACTTCTAAGATATGTTTTGTAATCATGAAAAAGGGTATCTGAATGTGTTTTCAGATTTAAGAGTATTTTGGGGAAATTTTGTGAAATCCTTAAAAAATTGGTCTGGCAGGACTACTAGGGATTTAGGCCTAGTGAGAACCCAGTAAAGGATAGTTGCTTGACCAAATTGCTTGGTTGAAGATACTAATGTATTTGAGGGACATGGAGATGATTTGAAATATGTAAAGCCTATGGTGGCATAAGAAATTGTGTGCAATTTGATAGGATATTGAGTTGATTGGATCAAGGAGAATGATCCTCATGAAGATACTAGTTTGGTGTTGCTATGACACTGTGGAAGTCCCTTTTGCATTTTCTGATTGAAAGTCCACCTAGGGCCTCTACATCAATCTCCAACTCTAATACCAAATGTTATAAAATAAGGTGAATAAATATTTCAATATGAACTTAAATTGAATATTAGTGCAAATATGAAACTAAATATTAACCCTCAACAAAGTGATTGTAGAATCAACACAAGAATTAAAAAACCATTGTGCATAAAACACCATATTTATTTGGAGAAACCCTTTTGGAAAAAGCTCCACTACATAAAGAGAGGAAAATATATTACTAATCCAACAAAGAATGTAAAATAAATTCTATATACCTTTGTATAATTCAACAATACTCCATTACCCTAGAAACTAAACAAGACTAAATGAATAACTCTATCTCAAGGCTCCAATTTATAGGAGTTTGTGAGGATGAATACCATTTTGATATCACAAAAAAAAGAAGGAAATACAAACACCTAGTAAAACCTCATGTCCACCCCCAAAAATAACCTCTTATAGATGCTCTTATAGTTGTCATATGGCATCTTTCATGTATGTACACCCATGGAAGGAATCTATTATAAATTGCCATAGGTTTTATCATAGAATCTTATAACAACTATCGTAACTATCATAGATACTCTTAAAACACATAACAAGTGTCCAAAGACCTAAAAATAAATGATTCCAAGAGGGTATGCCTAACTATTTTGTCCTTTTACTAGATGACAAATGGTAAAAGTAACGTTTCCTTTATATGGTATTTTTCACTATCGTTGGTTAAACAATTTAACCTCTTATGGATACATTAAAAAAGATATTTGGAAATTAATAAATTAAGGATTTACAAGGTCGATGACACCTACATATTAATAGATTGGACTACCAATTTCAATTAAAAAACTCTTCCAAAAAAGTAAATCCACCTGAAGGTCCAATAATGAACTTTCCCATGGAACTTATCCAACACATTCTGCTAAATCCCCCCTAGGGAATGGGTTAGAGGAGATGAAGATACCCAAATATATCAAGGGGATAATGTTAAAGAAAAATATAGAAGACTTTCCTTCATTGATCTGCTGGGTTGTAACAAGATAAATATCTAAAGCCCATCTAAAATTAAACACCTATGTACCTTGTCCACTCCCAATAGAGTAGTATCATCCACAAATTGTAAATGAGAATGAGAGAGGAGACTATTATCCCAACTCCATCCAAAGACTAGTCGTAGGCTCACATAGGGTTTTAGAATATGTTCGGATCCTTTGGCCAATAAGATGAATATGTAAAGTGAAAGAGGATCACCTTGATGGAGGCTTCTCAAAGCACCAAACAAAGACATGGGATCACTATTAATTATAATTTAATAATAAGAAAATATAACATATCTCATAACCTAACTACTCTAATCAGTCCCAAATTGAGACACACTATGAATTTTTTGAAGAAAGGAATATTTGACTTGATCATAGGACTTGGTCACATTTATTTTGATAAAGATAGTCTTTTCCTCAGAAAAATATATAGATTGAATGAACTCAACAACATTGACACCCCAACCAAAATTGGTCTTCTTGACAAAAACCTACTTGGATCCTCTGAGATAATGCTGTGAAGTCCTCTCTCAAGTTTCTTAAAAATAAACTTGGATATGACCTTATACACCACATCACAAAGGGAAATTATCCTAAATAAAACATCCAAAAATTCAGCCCCTTATCTTTTTGAAATAATCTCAAGAAAGTTATAATTTATTGTTATCAACTTCTACTTTCTATTTTGTGATTCTTTCACAACAACCACTAAGACATCTTTGAGAATCTCCCAAAACTCTTGAAAGAATTGAATCTGGAAACCATCCAATCTAGGGGATTTCCCTTTCTTCATTTGAAAAATAATCCTCTCTAATTCATTAGTAGTAATTAGGCTAATAAGTATCTCATTCATATCTCTAGTATTAAAAGAGATTATCATTCCGAAATTAGATTTTTCATCATCAATTATTAGGGGAGAGTTCATTGATAATAAGGAGGACATGTATTGAATGGTCTCCTTTTAAATATCTTGAAAGGAAGACATGATATTCTTGAGATAAATTAATTGAATTTCTGTGTCTTTTTTCCTTATATAATTTTGTCTCCTTGCAACCAATCAATCTGAGACTTGTTCCAAATTTTTTCCTAGCATAGCTCCCATTCAACTACCTCTTTCATAGTTTATGTTTCTTCCCTAAGTGAATCCATTGAAATCCCACACTCTCTATTATGTCTTGTGATGGAATCCAATTAATTATGAGCCATTGAATCATCCATGAAGATTTTTATAAAACATTGTCTTTTCCACCTATTAAGCTAATACTTGACATACTGAAGTTTCTCGAGAAAAGTATATATAGAAATACTATATATTGGCCTACTATTCCTCCACCAAAAAAGAACAAGGTTATTTAGTGAAGGCTTATGCAACCACATAAGCTAAAATTTAAATAAAAAATTAAAGCAAAGAATATGACAAGCCAATGATAAGAGCCCCTTTGCTTCAAAATATTAAAGATAATACTCATGTTGCCAATCCAAAAGCTAGAGACTACAAATTTATCCAATCTCTCAGAGATAGATTCTTTACCACATCTTCTATTTCTCCTCATGTACTAGCCATTCCATGGCTTAGTGTCCACAAAGTTAAAGAAAATAAAGCAATCATTAAATACAAAATAAGAGGGCTCAAGTATTTCACTTTCTCCCCTTTTATCCTCCAAACTAATTATAATATTAAAGTTCTCATCCAAAATCCAAGGAAAGTGGGGCACTAAAAAGATCACATGCAAGATCTTACCCCATATTCTAAGCTTTCTAGGATATTCAAGGAGAGCATAAACATTGGTAAAGAAGAGGGTTTCACCACAATAAAAACTAGAAGCAACCATAGTTTAGTGTCATAAATTGTAATCCCTTACAATTTCACACTCCTTTTTGGGCCCTTGCTTGAGTATGCCCTTTTTTATTTCATTTTAAGCTTATATGGGTCTTACCTTATTTAAACTTTCAAGGCACTTTATCCTATATTTAAAGGTCATCAATCCAAAGTTAAATTCTAGATCCAATATATGGCCTTACAATTTTTTTCTTGCAAATTTGAGGCCTACTTTTTTAGGTCCTTGGGGATGTCTCAATGACCAATGCTTTTTTGCCAAAATTTTAGGAGAGTAGTGTTTTGGCCTTAACATTATCAAATCTGGTCACGAAATTTGGATATGACCATTGTAAGTTTTCCAAAATGCAAAAATACCTTGAGAACCCTATATAAGGCACCATCCCTAATTTATTTGATCTCGTCACTTTGTAAGCTATCATTCTAATTCAAGAGAAAATATTCTTCTTCCAAGAGCATATATGATTACGCAGAATAAGTTGTCTTCTAATATGTTTCATGATGGATTTTGTTATTATTTATCATGTTATTTCTTGAACACTTGGAGGACTTATCTAAATAGCATTAGATGTGTGGAAGAAGTTAAGTGCACTTTTTAGCCAAAAAGTGGTAGTGTTTTTTCCAAATTTCATAATATGTCACAATTGACCTAAAAAATCAAAGCACTTAAATATTGCATCTTAAAAAAAGAGAGTAATATGAAATGTATTGCTAGGTTCTAGTTTCTAAATATGTAATTTTTTTAATACCTAGATGGTACAAATTGATTTTCAATAGACATGTCTAAAAACTATTGTTTAAAAGTCACCTTTTCGGCTACATGTCATGCATGAGTACACCAACAATATTTTAACCTAAATACAATTATTTTTCCAAATCCTCTTGTGAAAAGATATGTAAGACACTAAAGATCATTGAGGATATTTTTACTAATTTTTTATTGGTCGTGATTGCAGTTTTAAAAATCCCCATGTATGACAACCAAAGTATATCTAAGCTTATCATTTTTGAAATTTATTTCTCATATTGAAAATAATTATATGTAGATTGTTGTCATATAACCTGATTTTAAAAAACCTTTAAAAAGTTATTAAAAATAATAAAATGTATTATTTGAAGTTTATGGTTTAGTTTCATAAAAAACTATTTAAAAAATAGAAAAAATAATCCAATCATAAAAAATACATATTTGAAAACTAGACAACCTAATCTAATCTATAATAGATTTTAATTTTGTTAAAAAGTCTACAAAAAATTCTTCACACATATGTCCAAAGTAATTTTTTTCTAGTGACAATGACACACATATCAAGCTGGAAATAAAAGTAGGTCCAAAGCTTAGGATCGACTCCCCAATCCTTTTTTCCAACCTAAAACCCAAATTATAAGAAACTGGGCTTGGAATTAATTTTTTTAAAAATAGGATCCTATAATGTTTAAAAAAAAGTATAATGTGTAGTTTTTGAGTTAAATTGATTGAACCATGTTTCATGAGTAGTGGTTCACAAGAACCCATCTTTCATGAGAACAAATAGAACATTTAACACTCATTGCATCTAGGTTATTCTCAAAGAGGTGAAGCACCATGAATTCTTGGGAGGTCACCCATCCCAATACTACTCCATGTCAAGCGCGCTTAACCACAAAGTTTCCTCCAAGGTTAAGCCCACTTTTCTTCCAACCCCATTTGAAAAACCTTTATAAAGTGTTGTGGCTTATGAACCATTCATTATAATTCCCCTTAATCTCATCAATTGATAAGTATGAGATATTTTCCACAACAAGTCAAATTGTGATACTGCTATTAGGATTCAATTGTGTAGTTTATGAGTCAAACTAATTTGCCTATGTGTATTTTTTGAGTTAAATTCATTTGACACATTTGAATCCTAATAGAAGTATCAAAATTTGACTTGATGTGGAAAATATCTCCTACTTATCGATTAATGAACTTAAGTGGTTGTTTAATGAATGGTTTTACCATACATAAAACTTGTTGAAGGTTTTAAAAATGGGGTTGCAAGAAAAGTGTAATTAATCTTGGAGGAAACTCTGTGGTTAAGCACACTTGAAATGGAGCAGTATTGTGATGGGTGAATTCCAAGGAAGTCTCAGTGCTTCACCTATGTGAGCATCACCTAGATACAATGAGTGCTAAGCATTTCATCCATTCTCATGAAAGATAGGTTCTTGTGAACCACTACTCACGAAACATGGATCAATGAGTTTGACTCAAAAACTACATAGTTTATCCTGATAACTATTAGAATGATTTTAGAATAACTAAGAGGGGGGGTGAATTCATTATCCTCAGGTCTAGATGTACCAATTCAACTTTCTATCTCTTCAACAAACTCATATCTAATCAATAATTCACTCGGTCTCTATAGCATATATCAGTTACATAAAACTTGCAGTCCACTGTCCAAAAGTAATCAACTTGCAGAATATAAAACTTTCAACAACATTCACATCAAATAAAATTCACACAAGTATAACACCATGATTTATTGTGGAAACCCAATTTGGGAAAAACCACTTGTAACATGCTACTAATTTTCACTCTTTTGAAGTGAGCTATGTGAGAAGCCAACACCAGGTTAAAGGTTTACAATACACACTGTTAGGTGTGACCTTGTTAAAGGATTTAATCATCCTGTTAAGAGTGGCCTGGTTAGAGGGCTTAAGAACATTCCATCAGAATGTCACCTTGATTAAAGGGTTTACACAATGATTGTTAGGTCAACCTTGATTAAAGGATTTACATTGATACAATGGTTAGAAAGTAATAGTAGGTTCTGATATGAAATATACAACTCAGTTCAAAAATACAGACCCAATTCACTCATATGCTAATTTACTAATTAACCTTCATTTCCATCTCCATCTCTGATCTGCTCAAAATTCTCTTCAAGCAATCACCACAACTCTATTAATCTCTTCACAGCTTCACCTTAGCCTTCTGCTTAGATTCATTTGTCAATAACATCAACCTCTTCCACACTCTGTTTAACCTCACAATTAGGTCATCCTTATACTTCCTTGATCAAGTAGATTAATATTTTTCTGCTTAATCTCTTCCATAGATCTTAGGTTTACGTAAAGATTCATCGAATTCTTCCATAATTTTGTTTCATACTTTTCCTTCTAGATACATCTCCAAACTTCTCTCTGAATCCATAATAAAATGGTTTACCATGCATTAAATGCTCCATACCATTCATTAATAATTTCAACATGTTTTACATATCCCAAGAATTCAACTATGTTGGCTGGGATTCTCAATTCTTTCACAAACTGTAAATTACTAACACTCGATCAATACTGTGTTCATCTCCTCAGTCATTATTGGATATCTCGGTGATTGCTAAAACTTTTCTTCTCAGAAAACACTATCTTTTCTCAGTTAATTATTTGCCACTTGGTAATTACTGATGCTTATTTGACACTAAATTTTCTTGGCATATAATGGCACTCAGTTGACACTAGCATCATTCGGCTTAAACTAAATTTCTTCACTTTTGCTCATTTAAGCCTATGTTTCCAATCTTTCTTCTTCATTTGGTGTTAAAGGTAAATAACTCATTACCTTGTCAATGTGCCAACTAATCAAGTACCCATTGAAGTATCACATAACTCAACCTTTCCTTAGGTCCTCTTGTTATCTCCTCTTATCAAATCCTCTTCATCAATCAATAGATATGGTACTCTACTAGATAGCAACTATCTTACCAGTTAAGGTTTGACATCAATGATAATATAACAATTGTTTCAATCGTAGTTTCCAACAATCTCCCTCTTTGGTGTTGATGGAAACACCACATAACACCACATGATTTACCATACAATCCAAAATCTTTGTGCATTAGATCTTCATTAATATCCTTAGCTTCATTTTGATTCACATTCAAGTACCAACTCCCTGATGGATAAATTTTTCTTTGTTTGTTCACTGAATCTCTTTCTTATTCAATCAATCCCTCTTTGCTTAGGGTAATTTCTTTTGAATCTCTTTTCTGTATCTCTTTCAATTTTATTGAATTTCTCCCCCAGGTTTAGTCTTGAAAATGCTTTCTGATTTTATCCCTCAATGTTGCATCTCTCCCTCTTTGACAAAAATTCCAAAGAAACTTGTATATGTCACTTGCATCTTTACCATGTAGATGTCTTCATGTCAGTTCTATATGCTGTATACTCCCTTTTTCATCTTTCTTATGACCAATTTACATCTTTTTATTTATTTCTCACAACTCTAGGCAACTCCTAAAGTGTGAACTCTTCTGCATCAATTTGTCAGATATTCTGATTAGCACATTTGATGCAGTGCTCCTATATGTTTATAGGTTACCTCAGTTAGGGGAATCACCCCTAATCTACCTCTAAGGTATTCATGAGCATATTTAGGTAATGATTTTGTGAATATATCTTCCAATTACTCCTTTGTATTCACATATTCCAATCTCACTTCTTTGTCTTGAACTAACTCTCTCAAGTAATGATACTTGATATCAATATGCTTAGTCTTAGTGTGCATAACATGATTTTTTGATATGTTAATAGCACTTGTATTATCACAGAAAATAACAACTAGCTCAGTGATTTCCTCCTTCATACCTTTTAACAATTGCTTGATCCACACTAAATTTGAACAATTCACTATTGTTGCTACATATTCAGCTTCTGCTGTAGATTAGGAAATGTAGTTCTATTTCTTGCTTGTCCAAGAGACTAATCTCTTTCCTAGAAATAATGCACCACCACTTATAATCTTTCTGTCATCCAAATTTCCTACCCAATCTGCATCAGTGTAAACTTTTAGTTCAAACTTATCATTGTTCTTGGAATACAATCCATAGTCCTCTGTTCCTTTTAGATATCTCAATATCCTTTTCACTACCATCAAGTGACTCTCTTTAGGATTTGCAGAAAATCTTGCAACAATCCCAACTGCTAGGGAAATATCTAGTCTTCTATGGACAACATATTACAACTTTCCAATCATAGATCTATACAAGGTTTGATTGACTTCAACTATATTATCAGTTTTTGATAATTTTTGTCTAGTAGCCATAGGTGTACTTACTAGTCTGGAATCTTCCATACCAAAAGTTTTTAGTATCTCCTTGACATACTTAGATTGAATAATATAGATACCTTTCTTCATCTAATAAAATTGCAAACCAACAAAGAATTTGATCTCACCAAACATAGACATTTCAAATTTAGTTTGCATCTCATTTGAAAAGGTTTGACATAGGGCATCTTGTCCTCCAAATATGATATCATCAACAAAGATTTCAGCTAACAAAATCCCTTTACCTTTTTTAGTCTTCAAATACAGATTTTTGTTGTCATTTATCCTTACAAATCCAATCTTTATCAAATAATTATGCAGTCTCTCATACCATGCTCTGGGGGCTTGATTTAATCCACACAATGCCTTATGTAGTTTACAAACCATATTCTTCTTGCTTGCGTCAAAAAATCCTTCTGACTGTTCATTGTATACTTCTTCTTCCAATATCCCATCTAGGAATGCAGATTTGACATCCATTTGATATACTTTGAATCCTTTATATACTACATATGCAAGTAGAGTCCTCACTCCTTCCAATCTTGCAAATGGGGAAAATGTCTCCCCATAGTCAATGCCTTCTTCTTGTGCATATGCTTTGCATACCAATCTGGCTTTGTTCCTAGTGACTTCTCCATGTTCATTTATCTTATTTTTGAATACCCATTTTGTTTCAATAATATACTTGTCTTCTGGTCTCGACACTAGTGTCTGGGTTTTGTTTTTCTCTATCTGCTCTATTTCTTTATTCATGGCTTGTATCCAATCTTCATTCTCTAAAGCATCTTTTACTATTTTAGGCTCAAATTCACATAGTAAGCATGTATAATCTTTCAACTTACTTCTTTTCATAACTCCAGATTCTCTATCTCCAATGATTTGTTCAGGCTTATGATGTCTTCTTACATTTTGTGCCAATGTAGGTTCATATTTAATTTCTACTTGATCTTTCTCTTCAGGTTCATCTTGTGGATTCTTTGTCTCTTCTTCTAATTGCTCGACAACATCCTCCTGATGCTTGACAACATCCTCCTGATGCTTGACATTTTCTTCCTGTGGCACGATAGATTTAGGCTGTTCCTTAGCATCTGGTTTCAGTAAATTACTAGCTTCTCCTTCTTCCATGTATACAAAAGATCTGTAATCTTTAGGTTCTTGCTTACACTCAACTTCATTTTTTTCTACATACTTATCAACTCTAACATTTGCACTTTCCACAATTTTGTTAGTGTTAGAATTCAAACACTTGTAAGCTTTTCTCTTAGTGGAATATCCTAGGAATATGCTTTCATCACTTTTAGCATCAAGTTTTCCATTCCTATTGTCTTTTAGCATATAACATTTTCTTCCAAAGATTTTAAAGTATTTCACATTAGGTGCATATCCATACTATAACTCAAAAGGTGTAGCATTTATACCTTTCTTGATTTGTACTCAATTCAAGGTATAAATAAATGTACTTACAACTTCTCTCAAGTACTTATGTGCAACATTATTCTCTATCATCAGTATTCTATCACAATCCATAATTGATCTATTTCTTCTTTCTTCTATACCATTCTATGGAGGTGTCCTAGGTGTAGATATCTGTCACTTTATTCCTCTATCATTCCAGAATATATTGAACTCATTTGATATAAACTCTCCTCCTCAGTTAGATCTCAAATATTTCAAGATTTTATGTTTCTTTTTCAACTTTTTCCAAATACCACTTAAACAACTGGAATGCATCAGATTTCTCTTTTAAAAACATCACAATCATCATTCTAGAATAGTCATCAACAAACAGAATGAAATACTTATCACCATAATAACTTTGCACACCCATAGGTCCACAAAGGTCAATATGAACCAATTCTAAAATATTGTTAGAAGTATATGTCTCACTCTTAAAACTAGACTTTGTCATTTTTCCCAATTGACACTATTTACACATCACATTATCAGGTTTCTTCAATCTTAGAAAACCTCTAACTTTCTTCATCTTAATGATATTTACCAAATTGTCAAAGTTTACATGACATAACCTCTTATGCCATAACCATACATCATCAAATTGTGCAAATAAACACGTTTCTTCAGATAGGTCTAGATAGAACAAATTACCTCTTGTCTATTCTCCACTTCCAATTAGTTCACCAGTGGCATCAAATATTTTAGCCTCTTTGTGATGAAATTCAACTCGGTAACCAATATTGTTCAGCTATGCAATACTCAACAAGTTATAGTTAAGAACTTCAACCCAATAAGCATTATCACATCTGATCTTATCAGTTAATCTTACTGATCCTTTTCCTTTTACAAAGCATGGTGCATCATTACCAAACTTAACACTTCTACCTTTGTAATGATTTAGGGTTTCACACTTACTTTTATGATCAATCATGTGATGTGAGCAACCACTATCAATAATCCATTTATCACCTTTACTCACTGTGTGTGAGTGATTACACCTTCATGAAATAACAAGATTTAAAGAAAATTTACACTATTCAAAGCAAACTAATCTAAATAATGCACAATTAATCTAAATATCTCATGGTTCTCTAAATTGAAGTGGTAAATGAGGCTCTCAGCTGCAAATCCTCACTACTGACACTCTAATTATGAGAATTAAGCTATATGATATGCAAATTTAGATCTATTCTATCAAATTCTAGCTCTATTTGATAAGAAAATCTCTAAAATGATCAACAATTAAGCTAAATATCAAAGAAAATGCTAAGTGAGTGGTGTGGATGCAAATTGCAAGAGCTTTGCTGCAATTCAAAGATATGGAGTGGATGAATAATGCCTCAAAATGCCTTCTATTTATAAGATTTTCCCAAGGGTAGGGGGTAGAGTGAGATAACCATGGTTATGCTTGGGTAAGGTCAATTGGCTTTGCTTTGTCCCTAAATTGGGGGACAAACATTTAAATGGTTTCAAAAGGCTGGACCATTTCAACAAAAGTGAGTGATTTGTGTCCATTTTGTCTCCTTTTTCTTTTGTTGAGAGAATTTATGATTTATTAATTAATTAAAGTAATTAAATTTAGCCATGAAGGGTAAGAGGTTAATTTTGATTTTTCATTTCAACAACTATGTCATCAATTGAATTTAATCAATTTCTTAGTGTTTTTCCCCTTTTCAAGCTTTATTTAATCATTTAATCATTTAATTGAATTTTTTTTTGATTTGAATTGCCTTTGTTCCATTTATTGATTTTTAGTGCTATTTTGATGACTTGATTGCACCTTTTGATTGATTTAAGCCTTTGCCAATTTTCTGTGTCTACAAATGCCCCTCTTTGAGTCGATGTGCGAAGAACACCGATTCAAAGATTCCCTTAGTATGATGATCTGATTCAGGTCCTGGTTCTGATATGCCTCTGATCGTTCTGATTGATGTACTTCCTGATGATGATGATGTGCCTCTGATGATGGTGCTGATATGATTTTGATGCCTCTTGATATGATATGGGTCCTGATATGATGATAGGTCCTGATTTGATGATAGGTCCTGGGTTCACTGATAAAGGTCCTGGGTTGATTGATTGCTGATATGTTGATAGGTTTGATATGATGACAGATTTGATATGATGATAGATTTGATATGAAACTGATATGATTTGATTTGCCTCCTGATATGATACTTGATATGATATGATACTGATATGATATGATACTGCTATGATATGATATGCCCCACTGATAAATGTTTTTGACGTGATGCCCATTTGATACTCTGATGCCCCCTCAGAAATAAAACATATTGAGTCCTTGATTTGGAAGATTTTTAAGTAGTTGGAATATGTTTTGATTTCTGATACCGTTTGAAAGAAATAATCAAGTTTGATTTATGCCCCGATTAATGAAAATGTCCTATGATAGGTTCAAAGTGCATTTTTTAAGTGTTTATGAGGACCAATTTCACCTTAAATAGGGTAAAACCCCTCATTTTACTATTCATTTGCACCATTCCTTCTTGAGATTTGAGCTCTGATTTTAGCCTTTTGGAGACGATGGTGGTCCCACATCGCGAGCATCGGTTTGAGAGAGTGCGCCGGTTCAGTCGGAGAGTGACCGATGGTCCTCCGGTATGTCATTCAAATTTTTCTCATGTCTTTAAAGTTGTATTTATGACCTTATTTAATGCTTTTAAAAATTTTAATTCTGCGTGCGTGAAAAGAAATGTCGCCTCCGTGCATTTTAATATCGCCTGAAAATTTTAAATGTCGCCTTTGGTAAATGTTATGTCGCGTCCCTTAGGTATTTTCACGCATTTAGAAAATCTAGTGTCGCCTAAGGAAAATTTAATGTCGCGTAGGTTTTAAACATTTTTAATCAGGTGTCGCGTGATAATAAGATGTCGCCTACAGAAAATCTTATACCGCCTCCGTGAAATTAAGTCACGCGGATGAATAAAATCACGCGTTTGAACAAAGAAATGTCGCCTCTGGTAAAAGAAATGACGCCAGAAAGAAAAGTCGCGTAAGAAAAAATTTGTTTCAAACTTTTCTAAGACGTGCTGATTGCTCGATTGCGTCAACTTGATTGATATCGATCACGTCAATGAATTCAATCGAATGTTTAGTTAGGGTATTCCCTTTGTTTGATTTCAACAACGAATTAAGACATAGGTAACTACAATATCGAAGAATAAGGTTAATCAATCTTCATCATGAATAATAGATCATGGATCTAAATGTCCATTCATTTTATGCTCAAATGCTTAGAGTCATAAAACTAGGATCGTCCTTCCTCAATGCTTAGAGTTAGGATTGGTAAGTCTGATAGGTATATTTAAATTGATGACCATGATTGATTGTTTGATTTCCTGATAGTAAGTTACTCATGTGGTTCCCTTGTTTTGATTAAACAGGAGGATGTCCCTGTGCTGTACCTTCGAACTGTACCACACTGGGTGATGGAGCTTAGGACTCAGTTGACTGACGCCGAGAGGCGGGTGATTAGGCGCTGCGGTTTACTGTGCGTACTAGAGCTTCCTCGGTTCCAGATGAACCGAGGTTTGATTACTGCTGTCGCAGAGCGTTGGCACTCTGAGACAAACACATTTTGGCTACCACAGGGCGAGATGACTATTACACCGGAGGATGTTTATAGATTGCTACGGATCCCGACTCATGGAGAGATAGTATATTATGACGCAGTCTATGACGGGACCTATTATCGACGAGTATTCGGAGATCCGTCGATTGGTGATGACTGTATCTTATGGCCTCAGTTTGCCTCATTTCTTGTTTTACCAGCCTTATTAGGTGCTATCATTGGTGGTGTCTTATTACCTGATCGGCGAGGTCGCGGATTTTCAGTGGGATGGGGCAGGATTATCGAGGATTTGCTACATCATCCTCGACGCTTTGACTGGGGATCTTGTGTGCTAGCACAGCTTTATCATGATCTTCATGAGGTGGTTTACAGGAGATCAGCCTCATTATCTGCTGGGATTCATATTTTACAGTTGTGGATATGGGAGCACTTACCAGTCAGTCGTCCTATATCAGATCGAGATCGTCCTCTAGGATATCCTTTTGCATGGCAGTATACTGGTATGGTGACACAGCATCACTTGGGTCACTTGGAGTATTGGCGATGACAGATTGATGACATGGATGAGGTCTATTGGAGACCATATGTTGAGGTCGAGGATTGGAGAGAGGATAGCTTGGAGTTACCCTATATGTTTGCTCCTCGATGGATGATCGACAGGATCGACTCTGTTCTTGAGAGATTCTTGGCAGGGAGAGTACTACGACAGTTTGGGTGGATTCAGCCTATGCCTCAGGGATCTGCAGTATATGCTTGTTCTAGTGCAGAGCGTGCTACTTGGGGTCACATGCCTTCATATGATGATGTTATAGAGCAGATATCATTACTGGGTTATATGGATTGGGACATGAGGTTACATATCAGAGATGCCGGAGTCACACAGGAGTATCTAGCTTGGTTGATGGAGCATCCGATGCCTCGCTTTACAGACCCTGCAAAGCCAGTACCTGGGCGAGATGATGATGGTGGTGATGTTGGTGGTGGGAGGAGACGCAGAGGTAGACCCCGAGGTAGGGCAGTGATTAGGCTCAGAGGACGAGCGAGAGATGCACCGGTACAGGCACCTCCTCCTCCTCCTCATCGTCCTGCAGTAGCACAGAGACAGAGGATAGATCGTCAGGATCATGTGAGGGCTGCCAGACAAGATCCAGGTACAGGACAGGATATGAGAGCAGGATTACAGCAGACTACTGTGGATGGTCAGGACACAGGTGCACAGCAGATGCCAGCAGCTTTTTCCCGTGATCGGGGAAAAGCTCCTATAGATACAGGTGATCCTCAGAGTACCTATGAGGTTGGAGAGAGCTCTAGTACTACCCAGCTACGAGCAGATGTGGGAGCATTACGGACAGAGGTGTCACAGATGTCATCTATGATTCAGCAGTTGGTATCAGGTTTGGCTCCCTTGGTTCCTCTCCTTGTTGCTATGGTTGGTCAGACGCCTCCTCAGCAGCCTCCATCACAGCCTCCATCACAGCCTCCTCCACAGCCTCCTCCAGGACCTCCTCCCAGTGGTGACGAGAGATGAGCTATGAGTGCTCTTATTTATCATTTATGTACTGATGCTGAGATACTTGATATTGTACCATAGTCTTGTGACCTTGGTGTCACCTTTCCAGTTGTATTTTGACACTTATTTGACATTGATGCCCCTGTTGATGGGCGATTATAGAGTTGAGTTTTATGACATCATTGTTATGAGTAGACGTGTGATATGAGAACATTTATGATCTTTCCTACTTTTACTTGATGATATATGAGATTTCCTTTAGATGCTGCTATATGTGTTTATCTAATGCATTTGTTTTTTTTGGATGGATATTGGCTATGGATGCAACGTATCTTATGTATGATATAGATAGATGGATGCATTTCTTCTTCATGTATGGATGCAGTTTTGATATGTTATTTCTCATGTATGCAATCTGTATGTATGCACTCTGTATGTATGCACTCTGTATGCAAATGTAAATGATTATTTCCTTCTTTTCTTTGATAATATCTATGTAATGATTAATGATATGGAATGAATGCAAAAAGTATAATCTCATATATTTTTATTTTTGTAGAAAAGATGATGTTGAAATGATGTTGTCCTTGTTGATTTAACCCTGTTAATGATGTCATGTCCCCCTTTTTGATGCGAAAATAAAACCCTTGGGAAAAAAATGCACATGCAATTAATCTAACATGAGAATGCATTTAACCTTTTTATGAATGCAGCTAAGTGTCACTAGCTTTTAGCAAATAAATGCCTTGAGGATATATTTTCATCATTGAGCACTTGGGACCGGAAAGTCGATACAACCACCACTGCCCACTGACATGATGATATGAATATCGCTTTTTATTTACTTCTCATATGGTAACCTCCGTTTTGCTTTCCCATCGGTCTCATCGATACGACTATCACTGATTTCAAAAAAAATCATGAGAGTACGAATACCGATTTTGTCAGATTCTATGTTGCAAGTGGATTTTGTCATTTAG
Source organism: Chamaecyparis obtusa (assembly GCA_027943335.1). Taxonomy (NCBI): domain Eukaryota; kingdom Viridiplantae; phylum Streptophyta; class Pinopsida; order Cupressales; family Cupressaceae; genus Chamaecyparis; species Chamaecyparis obtusa. The sequence goes on from BSBK01000537.1 coordinate 984,679, forward strand.
ATATGAAGAATCTAAATATCCAAGGTATCCGGTTGCGTAAACAAACAAAGGTTAACTCATTGTTTTATAAGATAATCCTCGATGGTTCTTTGATGACCATGTCTTTAGATGAATTCTCATAAGGCAATGAATTTTCCTCCAAACAGTCACTTCATAGTCAAGAAAAATATCATGTCTCCATCATTGCCAATCTAGTTGAAACATCATTGATGAGCTAAAAAGACTTGATACAAATTGAATGAATGTAAGTAAACAGATTTTTAACCAACTTTTCAAAAGAATCTATCTAAGTGTTTTGCATTGTTTTCTGATTTTCAACAAAATATATTTCCAAGTATTTGATCATGACATGATTTTTGATTTTTAATCCTGAATAATAAGTCAATTTAGGCTCATGGATCTTGTTGTGATAGTCAACTTTTTCGTTATCAATCAAAGGTTTACACAAATCTGATCTCTCTTCTGAAAATGTTGATCTCTTTCTGCTTGTGACTGAATGTTGTTCATATGAATCCTTTTTGAGGTACCCACTTTCCAATCCGTTTATGCTGCCCCCAAGTATTTGATGTATCAACTTTGACAACTTTAGGCAATGCAAAGGATGGTGCTACAAACTGTTATTATGACTATGTACAAATGACGGATGCAATGAAGGTTTAGACAAATGGGATGATGAGATGCATTATATACACATGTGACTAGGAAGGAAATGACTTAAGGGAACCAAAAGCGCTTGTTACCAAGTTTTCACTTTTGGGTATTCTCTTTTTTTTTTTTTTTTGCTACCAAGGCGCCTATTTGCTAGGTTTTCACCAAGGCACTTTTTCTCTTTTTTCATTTTTTTCATTTTTTTTCTTTTTTTCTTTTTTTTGTTTTTCATTATCACCTTGGCGCCTATTTGCTAGGTTTTCACCAAGAGATAGTTTTTCAAATATTTTTGCTTTCTTCAGGCTCAATTTTCCACTGTTTTTGATCTTTCTTCTTTTCCAATATTTTTGGATTTTCCATTTTCAAATGTTTTTGGTATTTTCCATTTTCAAATGTTTTTGGTATTTTCCATTTTCAATTGTTTTTGGTATTTTCCATTTTCAATTATGTACAATAATTATGATGCTCTCTCATCTGATACTCTTTATACTCTTTCATCTGTTTTAGGTGTAGAATCTCTTCAAATGAATGCTATTTATGGGTTCTTGTAATTCTTCACCATTACAATCTGATAATTTATATGTTCCAGTTCCAAAGGATGATGCTATCACAAATGGGCCTATCCAATTAGCTTCCCACTTTCCCTTCTTTTCCCTTTCAACTTGATTTTTGGAATTTTCTCTTAGTACCAAGTCTCCTACTTGAAAAGTTCTTGGTTTGATGTGTTTGTTGTAATTGTGTGCAATCCTGTTTTGATAACCTTTTAAATGCTCATAAGCTTGAGTCTGATGTTCCTCTAACAATTCCAATTGTTGTAGTCTGGCAATCCTATAATCCTCATCAGTGATCAATCCTCTTAATGAAACCCGTAGAGATGGAATTTCAACTTCTAATGGTAGAACTACTTCGGTTCCATAGACTAAAGAGAATGGGGTGGCTCCTGTAGGTGTTCTGATACTAGTTCTGTAAGCCCATAGTGCGGGATTTATTTGCACGTGCCAATCTCTTCCTGATTTGTTAACTGATCTTTTTAATATTTTGAGGATATTTTTGTTTGTTGCCTCAGCTTGTCCATTGCCTTGTGGATAATAAATGGATGATGAATGATGTGTAATGTGAAATTTCATGCAAAGTTCATCAATATCCTGATTTTTGAATTGTTTCCCATTATCTGTGATAATGGCATGTGGAATACCATAGCGGCAAATTATGTGGTTCAAAATGAACATTGAAATTTCTTTGCCGGTTGCTGTTATTAATGGAACTGCTTCCACCCATTTGGTGAAGTATTCTGTTGCTGTGATGATATACTTGTGTCCGTTTGAAGATGGAGGATATATGATCCCAATCAAGTCAAAACCCCATTGATAAAAAGGCCATGGTGTAATGAATGGGTGTAATTCTTGAGCCGGTGCATGTATCATATTACCATGATATTGACATTTGCTGCATGTCTTCACAAATTGACAAGCATCCTTTTCTAATGTTGTCCAAAAGTACCCTAGACGAAGGATTTTCTTAGCTAGATTAAAACCGCTTGAGTGTGACCCGCAAATGCCTTCGTGGACCTCGCGTAAAGCTAACTTAGACTCTTCTTCCTCTAGACATCTAAGTAACATCCCATCAAGACCCTTACGATACAATGTGTCTGAAAGGATTAGGTAACGGGCGGCTTGGCGTATGAAGTTACGTTTTTGGGCACGAGTTTGGTCTATGGGGAGTACTTGGTCTTTAAGGTAAGTATAGATGGGTCCATACCAAGGAGAGTCATGTCCATGTAAAAGAGCAACAATTTGGGTGTCAGGAAGGTTAAATGCCGGTTTTACCAACTCTTCCACCAAGAATTCATACTTCTCATTTTGATCTGGTTTTTGTAACAATGAAGCCAAGGTAGCCATGGCATCTGCTGCTCTATTCTTTTCTCTTGGAATCTGTTCAAATGTGATCAAAGCAAAGTACTTCTTCCATCCATCAATCAAGGTTTTATATTTCATCAATGTTATGTCCTTGGTATTGTATTCATTATTAACCTGATTGATTATGAGTTGGGAATCTCCATAAACTTGTAATTCTGCAATACTCCATTCTAAAGCCATTTTGATGCCAATGACTAATGCCTCATATTCCGCTATATTATTGGTGCATGGAAATAAGAGTTTATAAGACTTTGGAATGGTGTATCCTTGAGGAGTAACCAATAATATACCTGCTCCAGAACCTCCTTGTGTGTAAGATCCATCAAAATATAACTTCCATGTCTTTGCTTCTATGTTGACAATTTCTGCATCTGGAAATTCAATTTGCATGGTTTGTGTAGACTCCATTGGGTTATCTGCTAAGTGATCTGCTATCACTTGTCCTTTAATTGCTCTTCTATCAACATATTCAATGTCAAATTCACTTAGGATCATGACCCATTTTGCTATTCTACCTGTTAAGGCAGTTTTACTTAGTAAGTACTTGAGAGGATCAATCTTGGCAATTAATTTGATCTTATGCATCAACATATAATGTCTTAGTTTTTGAGATGCAAAAACCACTGCTAGACATGCTCTTTCCATGAATGAATAATTGAGTTCATATTTTATTAAGGTTCTACTAAGATAGTAGATTGTCCTTTCTTTTCCTTGCTCATCTTCTTGTGCCAACAATATGCCTAGAGACCTTTCTGTGGCTGATATGTATAACAACAGTTCTTTACCTTTGATAGGTGACATAAGAATAGGTGGATTTATCAAATAAGTCTTCAAAGTAGCAAAGGCCTTATCACATTCCTCATCCCACATAAATGTAGTGTCCTTGTGTAACAATCTGGTGAAGGAGTGACACTTTTCTGCTAATTGAGAGATAAATCTCCTTATTGATTGAATCTTTCCTTGTAGTGACCTCATTTGGCTAATATTTCTTGGAATCTCCATTTCTAGAATTGCTTGTACTTTTTTAGGATCAACTTCAATGCCTTTTGCTGACACTATATAACCCAATAACTTGCTGGATTGGACACCAAAGGCACACTTCTTTGGGTTTAGTCTAACTTTGAATTGTTCTAACCGAATGAATATTTTTCTTAGGATTTGTAAATGCTCTTCTCTATTGTGGGATTTTGCTAGAATGTCATCCACATAATCTTCTAAAAAAGTATGCATCATGTCATGGAAAATAGTTGTCATGGCCCTTTGATATGTAGCTCCAGCATTTTTTAAACCGAAGGGCATAACATTCCAACAAAAGGTACCCCAAGGGCAAGTAAATGCTGTCTTTTCTTGGTCTTCGGGAGCAATCTTGATTTGGTTGTAGCCACTAAATCCATCCATTAATGAGTACATTGCGTGACCTGCTGTCAAATCCACTATGGTATCAATGCTTGGCAATGGGAAGTCATCTTTGGGACATGCAAGGTTTAAATCTCTGAAATCCGTACACACACGGATAGATTTATCATGTTTAGTAACTGGCACAATGTTAGAGATCCAATCAGCATATGCTATTGTTCTTATGAACCCCACCTTTAACAATTTTTCCAATTCTGCCTTGACTAGAAGAGCCACATGTGGGTGCATTTTCCTTAGTTTTTGCTTCACAGGTTTAACTCCGGGTCTAACATTCAGATGATGCATTATGAAATCAGGATCCAATCTAGGCATATCGGCATATGACCATGCAAAATTTACTTGTTGTTCTTGGAAGAATTTGATAAAGTCCTCTCTTTCAATAGATGTAAGTGATGCAGCCAAGTGTACAACCTTTGGCTCTAGTTCCGTGCCAATGTTAACTTTTTCTGTTGGTTCTATAAGAATAGATGACCGTTCTTCTTCATGTTCAGGCAAAGTATCCAATCTCTCTTCTAATGGTGCCACAGTTGGGTTTTCACCAAAAGAAACGTCTTTTATTTTCATTGTTTTTGGTTCTAATGGTGCCACAGTTGGGTTTTCACCAATAGAACTTTTCATTTTTTTATTTTTTTTTTATTTTTTCTTTTTTTTGACTAAGAGATTGGACCCTTGCTATTGTCATCATGTCCGTATTGAGTTCGTTGGTGAAAGAGGGTTCAACCGCATTGAGGTATTGGTTTGTGGCTTGGTCATTTGGGAAGTAAAGTAAGTCATGTGGTTCAGTTTGATCCCAATCAATGAGGTCTGGATGTATCAAAATTAAGGAATTATTGGGTAAGGTATCAGCAATAGGATTTATGGACATGACTTCGTTTGAGGGTTCATACATTGTATCGTTTAGGTCTATGATGTGCGCTTCCTCAAGATGATCCATGGAAGCAGGGTCAAAGTCCCCTTCGCTTGAATCCTCGTCGACCTCTGCGGGAAACAATGTGGGAAAAGCCACAAGCGGGTTAAAACTAACGTTTGAATTTCCCTCCTCTGAAGGTGTCCAAAATGTTTCTATCCATGCTCCACTACTAGATGCTTGTTCTATATTAGGCCTTTGAATAGAAGATTCTTCATTAATTGGAGCATCTTGTTTTGGGATTTTTGCATAAGTATGTATAGCAATGACTTCTTTATCTTGACATGACTCATCTGATAAAGTATCCCATTCATAATCCCTAGAATCATCACTATCTCCTTCGGATTCTAATGCATTTATTTGAGGATGAAAATCATGCATTGGACTTGAACTTTCTCCCTTATGTTGAAAACCTACTCCGGATTTTTCATGACTTGCCCTCCAAACAGGTTCAATAGGTTCTAATAATCCTCTATTTCTTTGGCCTAGGGGTCCTCTTCCTTTGTATCCCATCTTTTGCATAATATCAAATCCTTTCCCATATTGTTCTGTTTGTATATTAACATGCTGAATTCTTTCCATGGGAGTGTCTAGGGTACCATCCTCATCATGATAAAGCCATTGAAGGACATCATCCTCTTCCTTATCCCATGTTGCTTTGCTATCTTCCCTCACAAAATAAGAATTATACTTATGTGGAAGATGTTCTTTTGAGGGTTTTCCATGTGATTTAGGAGACATGGGCATGTCAAATAGAGAAACTGAATATTCTCCTACCCCTTTTGAACTAATCTTGCATTGTTTGTCAAATTTGTTCATCATCTCACTCATGTATTGGTAATGATCTGCTTTAGCTTGTTCTTTTTCCTCTTTAGTAGGTTTGTAGATCACTGTTTCCAATTTAGGTGCCACACATGGACTTTCCATCACATTTGGACCCTCGTAGCTCACTTTTTCCTTGCCCTTAGTTGATGTAGTTGAGCTAGCTTGAAGAGGATTTTGTGCATCTTCATTGATGATTCTTGGAACAACTCCTTCACGATTATGTGGAATATATAATTCATGCAAGGGTTTGAGTGCATTACAATATTGAAATGGATTTGAGTCTCCTCCAATTATGATTTCTTCACCCATGTATGGGAACTTGATGCATTGGTGGTATGTGGAGGGGACAGCTTGCATCTCATGAATCCAAGGTCTTCCCAATAAAATGTTATAGGTTAATTTCATGTCCAACACTTGACATTTAGTTTCCTTCTTAACTGGTCCCACTTGGATGGGCAACAAAATCATGCCTTTAGAAGCTCTTTCAGCCTCATCATAAGCTTTTATGGTGATTTTCTTTGTAGGGTCAATGCAAGACTCGGAGAAACCTAAGGATTTTACAAGACTCAATGTGCATATGTTAAGGCCAGCCCCTCCATCAATAAGGGCTCTTTTGACTCTATGCCTTTCGATCAAAACCTCTATATGTAATGGCAAATTTTGAGGATGAGTTATAGACATGTCATCTTGATCTGAAAATGAAAGACAATGAGGAGCCACAAGATGTCCTACCATATTTTGAAACTTTTCTTCCCCTAAGGTAGTAGAAACATGTGTTTCTTCCAAAGCTTTTTCCAAAATCTCTTTATGATTTGGTGACAACTTCAATAACTCTAAGATTGAGATTTGTGCTGGAGTACGTTGCAATTGGTCTACCAAACTATAAGGTCTTGCTGCTGTAGGAGATTGTTTGACCACAATGTTGGATGGTGGGATATTGGTGTTTTGAGGGACTATCCCTTGTAAAGTCATTCTAGAATTCTGCCCTCTTGTAATGACATTTGCTGCTTCCTTTTGAGGCTGTTCATTAATGATGATAGCATTAACAATATGATCATATGATGGCGCAAAGTTGAGATTATTGGTGCTTTGTTTCTTGCCATTTGATGACTCACCTTTATCATGTTTGTAAAAAGGTTGTTTGAAGGCCGTATGATCTTCATTATTTTGGGGTCCATCAACAGTGATTATGTTATTATCTATCAAGTCTTGCACCACATTCTTTAATTGTAAACATTCATTTGTAGGGTGCCCCCGAATCCTATGATATTCACAATGATGCTTAGCATCCCACCAACCCGGCTTGTGGTCTGGTTCATAAGGTTTAATAGCGGGTAATGTAATAACATTGTTAGCTATGAGAGTCTTTAATGCAGTTTCAAGTGATTCTCCCAAGGGTGTAAAGTGTCTTGCAGGAGTGGGTTTCAAATACTTATCATACTTGCTGTTTTGATCTTTGTTTCCTTGATTATTCTTATTGGCATTGTTGTTGTTGTTGGAAGGTGCATTATATGCTTGATTAGCATTATTCACTTGATTTGGTGTCTTTGTAAGGGCAAATGGAATCACCTTCAAGTTGCTGGATTCCACTACACCATCATTAACAATACCTTTGTTGTTATTCCTTGCAGCATAACGGCTATTGTTGTTGTACCAACTTTTATTTGGATTGTTGTTATTGTTGGTATTGTTGTTGTTGGAGTTAGAGTTATTCTTATTTTCCTTGTGCAATTTCAACTCTCCACTCTTAATCAACACTTCTTCCGTTGTAATTCCGTTATCAATTAGATCTTGAAAGGTTTTGGGACATTGCATCCTTAGTCTATAATTCAGCTCGCTTCTCAAACCGTTAATAAAGATATCCATTTTTTCTTTCTCCGGTACACTTCTTGGATATCTAGCAAATGCAGTCCTCCATCTTTGCAAGAATGTGAGAAAGGCTTCTCCATCTTGTTGCTTCGTGTTACATAACGTTATCATGGTGACCTCATGTTTGATGTTATAAGAGTAATGAGTCACAAATTTAGATGCTAACTCTTCAAAGGATTTTATGCCGGATGGTAGTTTTGAAAACCAATCCATGGCTGTTCCTCCCAAGCTTCTTGGAAATAGTCTCATTAAATAGGTTGATTCATGCATGAATTCAAGACTCAATGCACAAAACCCCCGAAGATGATCATGTGGGTCAGATGTTCCTTCATATCTCTCATATTTAGGAAATGTTACATTAATGGGAAAAGGCACCATGACCAAACTCTTATCAAATGGAAAAGGACATAATGTTTCAATAGAGAAAGGCTTAGGAGCCCCATTTTGTTTCAAATTGTCAATTTCCATTTGTAATGCCTTGAATTGTTTCCTCATTGCTTCCATAGGGTCTTCTATTTCCTTGGGCTTTAATTGTTCTATGTCAAAATCTTTAGGTAGCTTTACCCCCGTTTGTATTAAGTCCATGAAGTGTTTTTCTTTATCCATAAGCATGGTCTTTTTCATTAGTTCTATGAAATAAGGACATTGTCTTGCCTCTAATGCTCTTTCAATCGTGGCTTCTTCTGCAGTTGGGGGTAAGTTTGTATTATGAGGAGGCAATAAGTTGTTGCCTTGTGAATTTGCCTCTTGAGAATTAGGGTCTCTTCCTCCATTATTAGAATTTCCTTGATTGTTGTTAAGATCCATACCTCCATTCATGTTGTTCCCTTGGTTGTTATTGGGATCTATGCCCCCATTCATGTTGTTCCCTTGGTTAGTGGGATCGATATTTCCTAGGGTACCACTAAACATGTTGTTAATGTCCTTTGCCTTAGTGGGATTTTCAGTCACTTGTGAAGTAATGAAAGTGTTCTTTGGAAATGGGAGCTCTTCTCCGTTGTAGGTCCCGTCTGTTTGTAATGCTTTCCTAATAGAGAATGACCTTGTAATAACAGGCATGAACAAACTTTAAGGGTATGTTGACTTTCTTCTCTTGATAAGCTGTTTTTGGAATAAGGTAAAAGTTTTTGATCAATTTTAAATGGTTTAAAATTTTAATGGTGTTTTGATCAATAACTTTGGAATATCTTGTTTGAAAATAAAAACAATCTCAACACACACATCAATTGGGTACCATATCCCTAGAATGCTCTAATGTGTATATTTTTGAACGTTTTCACAGGTTTAACACAAGAATAGCTTCCACACAATCTACCTAGCACATAATTGGTTCGTAAACATGGCTCTAATAGGTAGTTTTTCTATTTTACCATTATGTAGTAAGTTTTCCGTTCAAAAGAGATCTTAGCTTTTCATCCCCCAACTATGTTAAGGGGCTTCCCACATGCACAAAAGCACGATTTTGCGCAATCCGTTAGGACTACTAGAGGAAGTTCGAAAGAGCTAAAATCCTTTTGTCGTGTACCCCATTAAGGATACCCGCGTTTCGTTTTATAGTGGGTCGGATTCTCGCGGCAAAAGCAAGTGTATCCCACTTTGGGCTGTCCCTCTCACCGGCCCTTCTAAGGCAATCTCAGGAGGCGAGCCCACTAAGTTTTAAACATATTCATTGAAAAGCATGAAAAATAGATTTGGTAGAGCAAGTTTGGGAATTTGATTCACTCAAAGAGTGAAGAGCATATCCCTATTGCTTTTCCCTTATCCCAAACACTCACAATCAAATTGGTTCTTTTTCAACCCCGTGACAAAGGGGTTCTTAGAATTGAAGTGTTTATTTTTTTCCTTTTATGATTAAACTATGTTTTGAACTTTGAAATGCCAAAATTTAATGGAAGTGCAAGCTTGATGAGAAAAATACCTCAAACGATGCTAGCAAAGGCTAGGCACATTTTTAAGTAGTAGATTTTTGTTTTCTCTCCAAATCCTTCTCTTACCTTGGCAAAATGTTCCCTCCACCAACAAGTTAGTCAGCACAATACAAACAAAGTGAGGGGAAACCAAAATCAAAGCTAAAAATGATGTAATTGATTATGCTTTTGATTCTTTTTTTTACCAAAATACTTGCAAAATTCTTACAAATTTAAGGACTAAATTCCCAATTCAATGAGACATATTTTCGTTTGTAAGCATCTACAACAGCAATATATTTGGCATGCAATTCTACTTCTTTCTCTAAATTATTATTGAGAACAAAGGTAGAATGTACCCGGTTTTCTTTCCTTATCCTCTTAGAGATCAATTTCTCCTCTAAGTTGTATCTTCTCTCTGGTTTTTGCACTTTCTTATGACAGACCATGCTCCTGATACAAAAAAAATGACAGTAAAGTTAGCATACAGTCCTTATTTTGACAAAATAGTGAAAATACTGTCAGGCGACATTGTCCAGACTACAGGCGAGATTAAATTTAACAAAGGCATGACTACTTTAACCGCGAGCGTCACCAAAAGGGGCTCAAGCGAGCTTAAAATAGACAAGCGCGATATTAAATTTATCAAACGCGTGAAATCTTTATTACAGGCGACAACAGCAATTACACTAACAGAAATTAGATGCTATACCAGGCGACATTTCTTTTACCAAAGGCGATATCTAATTTAACAAAGACGTAATCACTTTAACCGCGAGTGTCACCAAAAGGGGCTCAAGCGAGATTAAAATGATTACGTGCGATATCAAATTAAATGAACGCGCAAACTGTTTATCCAAAAGCGACAAAGTAATTCAGATAAGCGACATCTTATTAAATGAAAGCGACATTTAAAATAAGAGAAGCGACAAATAAAAAGCAAAGTGCGGTAAACTCCCTTTACACCAGGCGTGAACTAAATCGTCGGCCGCGGCTTTTAATTCATTGTAGGCGACATCAAAGTAGCCAAAGGCATCATATCTTTGTGCAGAAGGCGATAATCTAATGTCCGCAGGCGTGATTTCTTTATCCAGAAGCGTGACTCTGCTGGTAAGAAGCGTGAGCGTTCAGACTTCAGGCGACATCTAAATTTCCGCGAGCGACATTTCTTTACTGTAGGCGTGATTTCTTTACTGGTAGGCGTGATTTCTTTCCTGTAACCTGCAAACAGTGAGCAAAATCATGCAATTCTAGCCTAAATTTGTAAATAACGTGGAAATTTTGATAAATTTGAGGCCTAGGGCCCCACGGTGGGCGCCATTTGTGTGTGAGTGATTACACCTTCATGAAATAACAAGATTTAAAGAAAATTTACACTATTCAAAGCAAACTAATCTAAATAATGCACAATTAATCTAAATATCTCATGGTTCTCTAAATTGAAGTGGTAAATGAGGCTCTCAGCTGCAAATCCTCACTACTGACACTCTAATTATGAGAATTAAGCTATATGATATGCAAATTTAGATCTATTCTATCAAATTCTAGCTCTATTTGATAAGAAAATCTCTAAAATGATCAACAATTAAGCTAAATATCAAAGAAAATGCTAAGTGAGTGGTGTGGATGCAAATTGCAAGAGCTTTGCTGCAATTCAAAGATATGGAGTGGATGAATAATGCCTCAAAATGCCTTCTATTTATAAGATTTTCCCAAGGGTAGGGGGTAGAGTGAGATAACCATGGTTATGCTTGGGTAAGGTCAATTGGCTTTGCTTTGTCCCTAAATTGGGGGACAAACATTTAAATGGTTTCAAAAGGCTGGACCATTTCAACAAAAGTGAGTGATTTGTGTCCATTTTGTCTCCTTTTTCCTTTGTTGAGAGAATTTATGATTTATTAATTAATTAAAGTAATTAAATTTAGCCATGAAGGGTAAGAGGTTAATTTTGATTTTTCATTTCAACAACTATGTCATCAATTGAATTTAATCAATTTCTTAGTGTTTTTCCCCTTTTCAAGCTTTATTTAATCATTTAATCATTTAATTGAATTTTTCTTTGATTTGAATTGCCTTTGTTCCATTTATTGATTTTTAGTGCTATTTTGATGACTTGATTGCACCTTTTGATTGATTTAAGCCTTTGCCAATTTTCTGTGTCTACACTCACATATGAAATAAGTGCAATTTTCTCATCTCCATCAGAATCATCTTTCATAGAAACATAAACAACCTCTATATCACATTCATCAGATTTACTAGTTTCACTATCAATTTCCTCTTCAACAATATAGAAAGATTTCTTACCTTTGTATTTGTAGTCTTTGTACCTTTGGTGATCTTTGTCATTTCTTGTCTTTGTACTTGATTTCATTTCTTTCATCCTTGTCAGTCTTGTCAGGGCATCTTGCTACAATCTGACCAACTTTTTTACATGAAAAACATATTATAGGAAGTTTACCTTTGTATTTTCTTTTTCCTCTCTATAGCGTTCTAGCCATAAGTGCCTCAAGATCATCTAGATCATAATCAAAAGTGTCACTATCATTGTCACTATTACTATCACTACTCACACATATTTCTTTTCCCTTCTTAGACTTATGAAGAACCATTTGAGACTTGAATGTAGATTCAATGTCATGAATAATGAAATTATCAAAATTAGACAGCTCAAAAGTAGTAAGCTTGCCAAAAAGACTTTTCAAAGTTAGGACATTACCAGGATTACATCTTGATTCTTGTATTGCAGAAACTCTAATAGCATAGATAGGAAGGAAAGTTCTCAACACTTTATTGATAACAGTTTCATCAACAATGTTTCCATTAGCTCCTATGATAGCATTTACTACCTCCTTAATTTAGCCACAATACTGAGCAATATTTCCACCTTCTTGCATTTTCATTTCATCAAAATTACCACTTAAACTTTCAGATTTGGCTCTTAGTACATTTGTGTCCCCACCATAGATAGCTGCTAGAGTGTCACATATTTTCTTTGCATTAGTACAACCCTTGATGTCTTCAAATTTAGGATAGCTTAGGGAAGATGCAATCTCCAACATTGATTGATTATGTTCTTCTTTTGCTTTCATCTCCTCGACAGTCAAAGGTGCAACAAGTGTTACATAATCATTTTCCACATAGTATTTTGCTGAATCACCAATACCAGCTAGGTGCAATTTCATCAAACTCTTCCATGCAGGGAAGTTATCCTTGTTCAGCTTTGGTACCTCCTTTTTGTACATCTTGATCATTAGCTTGAAGTACCTTTAAAATTTTTCTCTATAAGAACCAAAAGCTCTGATACCAATTGTTAGAATGATTTTAGAATAACTAAGAGGGGGGTGAATCATTTATCCTTAGGTCTAGATGTACCAATTCAACTTTCTAGCTCTTCAAAAAACTCATATCTAATCAACAATTCACTTGGTCTCTATAGCATATATTAGTTACATAAAAATTTCAGTCCACTGTCCAAAAGTAATCAACTTGTAGTATATAAAACTTTCAACAATATTCACATCAAATAAAATTCACACAAGTATAACACTGAGATTTAATGTGGAAACCCAATTTGGGAAAAACCACTTGTAACATGCTACTAATTTTCACTCTTCTAAAGTGAGCTTTGTGGAAAGCCAACCCGGTTAAAGGTTTACAATACACATTTTTAGGTGTGACCCCATTAAAGGATTTAATCACCTTGTTAAGAGTGGCCTGGTTAGAGGGCTTAATAATATTCCATCAGAATGTCACCTTGATTAAAGGGTTTACACAATGACTGTTAAGTCAACCTTGATTAAATGATTTAATCTGATACAATGGTTAGAAACTAACAGTAGGTTCTGATCTAAAATATACAACTCACTTTGTAAATATATATCTAATTCTCTCATATGCTAATTTACTGACTGACCTTCATTTCCATCTCCATCTCTGATCTGCTCAGAATTCTCTTCAAGCAATCACCACAACTCTATTCAGCTCTTCACAACTTCACCTTAGCCTTTTGCTTAGATTCATTAGTCAATAACATCAACCTCTTCCAAACTCTGTTTAATCTCACAATTAGGTCATCCTTATACCTCCTTGATCAGGTAGATTAATCTTTTTCTGCTTAATCTCTTTTGTAGATCTTAGGTTTAGGTCAGATTTATCGAATCCTTGCATCATTTTGTTTTCCTAATTTTCCTTCTAGATACATCTTCAAACTTCTCTTGGAATCCATAATAAAATGGTTTACCATGCATTAAATGTTCCATACCATTCATTAATAATTTCAACACATTTTACATATCCCAAGAATTCAACTATGTCGGATGGGATTCTCAATTCTTTCACAAACTGTAAATTAGTAACACTCGGTCAATACTATGTTCATCTCCTCGGTCATTAATGGATATCTTAGTCATCGCTAAAATTTTTCTTCTTGACAAACACTGTCTTTGCTCGGTTAATTATCTATCACTCAATAATTACTGATGCTTAATCAACACTAGATTTGATCGACATATACTGGTGCTCGGTCGACACTATCATCACTCAGCTTAAAATAATTTTCTTCACTTTTTCTTGGTTAAGCCTATGTTTCCAGTCTTTCTTCTTCACTTGGTGTTAAAGATAAACAACACATTACCTTGTCAATGTGCCAACTAATCAAGTACCCATTGAAGTATCACATAACTCAACCTTTCCTTAGGTCCTCTTGTTATCTCCTCTTATCAAATCTTCTTCATCAATCAAAAGATATGGTACTCTACTAGATAGAAATTGTCTTACCAGTTAAGGTTTGGCATCAATGACAATATAACAATTGTTTGAATTGTAGTTTCCAATAGTAACAATATCATAATTTGACTTGTTGTGGAAAATATCTCCTACTTATTAATTGATGATATTAAAGGGCTTTCTAATGAATTGTTCATAAGGCACAACACTTGGTCAAGGTTTTGCAAATGGGGTTGCAAGAAAAGTAGGCTTAGGGGGATTTCTAATGAATGGTTCATAAGCCACAAGAATTGGTCAAGGTTTTTCAAATGGGGTTGCAAGAAAAGTGGGCTTAACCTTGGAGGAAACTACATTTTTAAGAATGCTTGAGATTAAGTAGTACTATGATGGGTGACCTCCTAGGAAGTCCCAATGCTTCACCTCTATGATCATCACCTAGATGCAATGAGTGCTAAGTGTTCTATTCGTTCTCATGAAAGATGGGTTCTTGTGAACCACTACTCATGAAACATGGGTCGATGAGTTTGACTCAAAAAATAGATGATTGAATCCTGCTAGCAATATCACAATTTGACTTGCTCTAGAAAATATCTCCTACTTATCAAAACTATAACAACCAAAAGAAAATTGGATCCTATTTCTTTTCGACCACTATTTTTTTTTATATATACTGAAAATAACTTGTGATTTATTGTAGCTTGATATGTTGTGTTTTTTAGTGTCACCATATTAGCTTCCAACCCACACAAACCACTATTCCTTACCATATAATAATAGGGACCATCCCACTTGCACTATAGTTCCCACCCAACCCCGTAGTAGATTGGGAGGTTATATTCCCCTACTATTTTAAGCAACCCAAATTAATGAGTTCAGTACAAATACAAACCTTAAGATAGTAGGGGGGGTTCATATTTGATTCCTTTGTCTCTAGGTTCAAGTTCCCTAAAAGTTCAACAATAGATCAAGATAGGAAAATCATGAGCCCACCTGACCATTAAACACATAAATAGAGAGGGTCTTGGGGCCACTTCACTAAAGAGATCATCCTAGGTACACCTTTGTCCAACCATCTTCTTATTAGGAACAATTGGAAACTAGTTTCCATTTCTATGCAGTTTCCTCCCACCCACCAAAACAAGATAGGTCCTCCACTTACTTTCCACCCACCTTGCCACATGCAAGTTGGGGACTATGGTCTAAAATTTATCACTCTATTGGTACATCAGAATAATGTGATTTTAATGTCCTAATATAGTCTTGTACCTTGAATATTAACGAAGGGGACATTATTCACATGTTAAATTTACTTAGGCATACTAAATAATTAGTTTTCATAAGTTAGATGTCATAAATTTACTTTACATAACTTGTTATTTAATATCCATAGGATCATGTTAGTTATCATAGGTGGCCTTCTAGAAGCTCACTTATAATAGGGCCATGTTTCATTATTTAATTTTAGTCTATAGGCACTTATTATTATGCATTGGGTATTTAATATTTGTATCAAGGGTAGTTATCATCCTACCTCTTCATCATATCAATTGAGTATCATTAAATTTAATTGTTAATACAAGCTCATGTTTGAACATTCTATTGTTGTTTCTGTTGTTGACATATTTCTTGGTTGATCCTTTGAAGTCTACTACTTCATTATGGGTTCATTATCATTCCAACATACTATTGAAGCTATAGCCAGATAGAGACATTCTCATATAAGAAAAATACACTATTTCTATAATATATATTTTCATTGTAGGTCAATTTAGGCTAGCATTGGGGGGAATGCGAGTTCACCATTAAGTCCAAAGCACTAAAGAAAGTGAGAATTATATTTTTTTTCATCCAAATAACTATTGAAGATGGCAAATAATTGAGAGGGGGGTGACTTATTTATTCCCACACAAACTTATAAAACTTTTTCTCTATCGGTCAACTCATAATTAATAGTATTAATATATTTGGATTTGTCAGTTAAGAACATCATTCATTCATATACAATGTAAGAATTAAGAACATAGAAATATAGACACAAAGAACACAAAGATTTACATGAAAACCCAAGATGGGAAAAACTATGAAAAAGCTAATTCTCATGAAATGTAAAAACACATGTTAAGGTGACACCGACATGGTGATTTTTCACAATGGATCATTCACAATACTACTCATTGTAGGTACAATAGGGTTTTCTTCCAAAATATTAAGGATTACTTCCAATAGGGCTCACTATTGATACAATGAGACTCATTGTCGATACACTAAGGCTCACTACCAGTACAATAAGGATCACAACCAAAAAATATGAAAAGAGATAAAATCCACCTTTGAGATCAACACATTGCTACACATGAACATGAATCTCTTGCAAATAGATTCACAATCACTTCGCCTATCACCACATATGAGTCTTATCAAATGCATACAAACAATTGAACTCCTTGTTCTACTTATACAACATGAAGAGATCCACTAGGTTGGCCAATTTTTTTGAAATAGGTCGCACCAAGACATTCCCACAGTGTTAAAGAATGAAATGAGGATCACCTCTGTAATACCCCTCTCATAGTTTTTTTTTTAGTTTAATTGGCCAGATTCTTTTAGGCCACTTTTCATGTGTGTATTAAATCCTCATATAGATTTGATGTTATGTATATTTATGTTTATGGTTTTACTAAACCCATACTTGCATGTATATAGTTGGTGTGTATGTTTTATATTTCTGTTTGATGTGCCTAATATGGTTGAGGGACATAGTCATAGTTAATTGCTTGTGAGATCCACATGATTGACTGATCCCCACCATTGTTTGTGATGCAAGAGCATCCTGGGTGTAAGAGAAATATTGCATCACCCAAAAATATTTTGGTTTTTGAATTCAATAAGGGCTATCCTGTGCAGAGCTGCTATTTATGGAAAGTTACTATTTTTGGGTACAGAAACTTTGGACTCAGTTTTGAAGGCTTTAGAGGCCCCGGATGAGGTCAAAAATTTGGGAGACGGGCGCTTACACCAATCAAGCTTGTAGAGCGCTTTGTGGCATTTCTGAAATGGGGTTATAATAGCCGATCGGGTCAACTGGTGATGACTTATGGTCTTCGGAAGTTGGGCCACCCGAAATGGCAAAAAATAATTTTCTTCAAAATTTCTGTTCGGGTTTCAAAGGTTATCTTGAGCCGACTATGATGTAATAAAATGTAAAATAAGATAATTCTAAGTTTGGTCGGCCTTATTGGCTAAAATTCTCGAACCTTCCCAGGCGGTGAAAAAATTGCCTATATAAGGAAGGCTGTATTATTGTCTTAGGTAGTTCAGAATAGTTCTGGGTAGTAGATCTAGGTAATAGTTCGAGGCTTTGTCCTACAGAATATTGTAAGGGAATGCCCATGTGGCTTTGCATATTGTAATTCTGAAAGTTTGTAATTCCACATTTGTGGAGATAATAAGAAGCCAATTTTCTGTTCTTGCATATTGTTGTTGTTTCTCTATTTCTGTTATGTGTTTGTGGTATTAAGGGGAGCACCCTTCATCAAGTGGTATCAGAGCGGGAGTTCTTGAGTGTGTAAATAGATTTCCGACTCTGAGGCAGTTTGCACCAGGACCGTGGCTAGGGTTTCAGCGCGCATCGCGAAAATGCCTCCACGACGAGAACGTGGCGTAAGAGCTGGTGCTGTGACACCTGAGGTTAGAGAGCTATAGAGACAAGTGCGAGCATTGCAAGAAGAGATTCGCAGAGGAATGAATCTCAATGTCAGAGATGAAAGCGAGGATGAAGCCGAAGAAGAATATCAAGAAGGAGAAGCCGAAATTGTGAACCAGGAGGAAGAAAGACTTTTTCGGGCCATTTCCAAGATTGGGAAAAGACCTAAGATTGAGGTTCCTACATTTTCTGGAAATCTTAACCCAGAGGAATTGATTGACTGGATCAATGAATGTGAGGAATATTTTGAGTACGAAGATGTTGACGATCCTGATAAGGTCAAATTTGGGAAGGCCAGATTGAAAGGTCATGCGAAGATCTGGTGGCAAGAAATTCAGTTGGAGTGAAATAGAAGAGGGAAAGATAAAATCACAAGATGGGATCGGATGGTGGATAAATTGAAGTGACAGTTCATTCCTGTTGATTATGAGCTTGACCTACTGAAGAAAATGCAGAGTTTGAAGCAAGCAGGAAGATCTGTTTAGGAGTATACAGAGGAGTTCTATCGACTTCTCATCAGAATAGGCCATGCAGAAGCTGATAAGGAGAAAGTTGCCCGATACCTTAATGGGTTAAGGCCAAGCATTCAGGAGGAGCTGAATCTGGTTCGAATGAACAGTATTGAAGAGGCATACCAGTTTGCCCTAAAAGTAGAGGAAAAGCTGAACAAGAAGTTTGAGAGCAGACAAAATGGAAGAGGTCGTGGTGGATGATCTAGTGGATGGTCATACGGTGGCCGAAATGAAGATCCGAAAAAGAAGGATGAGGCTAGTAGCAGTCAGAATCAGTGAGGAAATAATTTCAATCGCTTCCAAGATCAGAATAATAGAGATCAGAGAGGAAGAGGAAGAGGACAAGGATCTGGAAGTGGTGGCTTTCGTGGAACATGTTTTCACTGTGGAGAAGAAGGTCATCGGGCATTTGAATGTCCTTAGTGCCAAGACAGAATAGATAGGAGAAATGAAGGCCAGGCCAGAGTTGCACATGTAGATGAAGATGTCAGATCATCAAATTCTGAAGATGCTGAAAGAGGAGAAACGTTGATTAACAGAAGAGTCCTGTTGAGTGGTGAGAATGAACCTGAGCAAAGGAGGAGCCTGTTTCGCACCAGGTGCAAGTGTGAAGGTAAATATTGTGATGTGATTATTGATAGTGGAAGCACTGACAATTTGGTGTCAGAAGAGATGGTGACAAAGTTGAAGCTCAAGAGACAAAAACATCCACATCCATATCGGATTGCCTGGGTACAGGATGACCACAAGGTCATGGTCAATGAACAATGCCTGGTGAAGTTCAAGATTGGTGGATACCAAGATGAGGTATTGTGTGATATCATATCTATGGATACATGTCATATGTTGTTGGGTAGACCATGGCAGTTTGACAGATGTGCTGTACATGATGGTCGTGCGAATACCTATTCCCTGACAAAGGATGGAGTGCGGCATAAGCTAAAACCATTGAAGGAGACTGAAGAAAAGGTATGTGGTAATGCAAGGATAAATTTTGTTGATGGAAGAAATTTCCTAGATGGTATGAGGCACGAGCATGTATGTTTTGCTTTAATTCCAAAAGCTAGTAAAGAGAAAGTAGAAGATGTTCCTGTAGAAGTTGCAGATTTGTTGAATGAGTTTCAAGATATTGTATCCGATAACGTGCCTGATGGATTACCACCAGTCAGGAAGATCAGTCATCAGATGGACTTGATCCTAGGAGTGAGTTTTTCGAACAAGGCAGCACACAGAATGACACCTGCAGAAAGTGAGGAGTTGAACAGACAAGTACATGAGTTGTTACAGAAAGGATTGATCTGTGAGAGTCTGAGTCCCTGTGCTATACCAGCGGTATTAGCACCAAAGAAGAATGGAGAATGGAGGATGTGTACAGATTCTAGGGCAATAAATAAGATCATAATCAAGTACAGGTTTCCATTGCCACGAATGGATGATATTGTGGACTGTTTGAGTGGAGCTGTGTATTTTTCAAAGATAGATCTGAAAAGTGGATATCATCAGATTTAGATCAGAGAAGGAGATGAATGGAATACTGCCTTCAAGACAAAGGAAGGACTATATGAGTGATTAGTCATGCCTTTTGGGCTAACCAATGCACCGAGCACTTTCATGCGGCTCATGAACGAGGTTCTGAAAGAATTTCTGGGTAAGTTTGTCATTGTTTACCTAGATGATATTTTGATCTTAGTAAGACATTGGATGAGCATATGATGCATATTCGTATGGTATTTGAGAAGTTGAGAGAAGAGAAATTGTTGATTAATTTGAAGAAGTGCAGTTTTGTGAAGAAAGAGTTGGTGTATTTGGGGTTTGTAGTTTCAGGAGAAGGTCTAAAAATGGACCCAGAGAAGGTACAAGCTATCCTTGAATGGCCTACTCCAAGGAGTGCTACTGAGGTAAGATCTTTTCATGGTCTAGCTAGCTTTTACAGAAAGTTTATCAGAAATTTTAGCAGTATTTGTGGACCCTTGACTGAAACAATGAGAGGGGATAGAAAAGAGTTTAAGTGGACTAATGGGGCAGAAAAGAGTTTTCAATTGTTGAAATAAAAAGTTACAGAACAACCTGTTTCCAGATTTTAATAAGGTGTTTCAAGTAGATTGTGATGCTAGTGGTATTGCAATAGGAGCTGTTATGAGCCAAGAATGTAACCTGTTGCTTATTTCAGTGAGAAGTTAAATGATGCCAAGAGAAAATATTCTGTTTATGATAAAAATTTTTATGCTATAGTTTAGGCATTAAAGAAGTGGAGACATTATCTACTTCCTAAGGAGTTTGTTTTGTATATTGATCATCAAGCTTTGCAATATTTGAATAGTCAAGGAAAATTAAATCAAAGGCATTTGAAATGGGTTGAGTTTTTGCAGAGTTATACATTTGTTTTGAAACACAGGAGTGGAAAGTCTAATAGGGTTGCAAATGCCCTTAGCAGAAGGCAACTATTGCTGATAGAAATGCAGATTGAAGTGGTTGGGTTCAAGGAACTCAAGAATTTGTATCCAGAGGATCTCAATTTTGGTGAAGCTTGGAAAGCTTGTACAGAACCTGTTACTCTAGACAGGACGAAATGGTTGGATTTCATCATCCAGGATGATATGCTATTCAGAGGGAGTTAGTTGTGCATTCCATGAAGTTCTATGAGGGAGAATCTCATCAAGGAGAAGCATAGCAGAGGATTGGCTGGACATTTTGGTCGTGATAAAACCTTTGGTTTGGTTAGTGAGAATTATTATTGGCCACAGTTGCAGCAAGATGTGAAGAAGTTTGTACAGAGTTGCCAGGTATGTCAGATGGTGAAAGGAGTGAAGCAGAATACAGGGTTGTATCAGCCATTACTTGTACCAGAGAAGCCTTGGGAGGATATCAGCATGGACTTTGTTCTTGGTTTACCGAGGACTCAGCGGGGACATGATTCAATTTTTGTGGTGGTTGACAGATTTTCAAAGATGGCACATTTCATTCCCTGCAAGAAGACTAATGATGCTATTCATATAGCAGAATTGTTTTTCAGAGAAGTAGTGAGACTTCATGGTTTTCCAAAGACCATAGTTTCAAATTGGGACACTAAGTTTGTTGGATATTTCTGGCGTACATTGTGGAAGAAGTTGAAGACAAATTTGAAGTTCAGTTCATCACATCATCCACAGACTGATGGACAGACAAAGGTGGTGAATAGGAGTTTGGGAAATTTGCTGAGATGTTTGGTTGGAGATAAGCCAACAGGATGGGATTTGATTTTACCACAGGTAGAATTTGCATACAATAATTCTATCAATAGGAGCACTGGTAAATCACCATTCCAGATTGTATATGGAAGTAGTCCAAGAAATGCATCTGAATTGAGAAAGATAGATAAAGGAGAAATAAGTAGTGCTGAAGCTGAGGCTTTTGTAGAACACTTGAAGAACATCTATGAGGAGGTGAGGAAGCATATTACCAAGATGAATGCATAGTATAAGGCTAAGGTAGATGAGAAAAGGAGGTATAAGGAATTTCAGGTTGGTGATGAAGTCATGGTTCATTTGCGGAAGGAGTGGTTTCCAGTTGGTACATATAACAAGCTGAAAATGAAGAAGTTTGGGCCATGTAAGATACTGAAGAAGCATGATTCAGGAAATGCATATGAGGTAGAATTGCCTAGTGAGCTGAATATTTCACCAGTGTTTAACATTTCAGATTTGATAGAGTATCACGAAGGAGGTGTTGAAGATGAGGTTGCAGTAGCATAGTGGAGTATTCCAGCAACTAGTTCAGACACTAAGGAGATCGAAGATATACTAGACAGTCGTGTTGGCAGAAGCACAAGGAACAGGACATATGAAGAATATCTGGTCAAGTGGAAAGGATGACCTGTTGAAGATTCATCATGGCTGACAAAGGAGGAGGTTAGCCGTCTTGGTTTTCCTCTGCACACTTGAGTCGTGACAGGGTCACTTCTCAAATTACCCTGGGTGTCTGATGTAGGAGCATCCTGGGTGTAAGAGCAATCTTGCATCACCCAAAAATATTTTTGTTTTTGAATTTAATAAGGGCTATCCTGTGCAAAGCTGCTATTTATGGAAAGTTACTATTTTTGGGTACAAAAACTTTGGACTCAGTTTTGAAGGCTTTAGAGGCCCCGGATGAGGTCAAAAATTTGGGTGACGGGCGCTTGTGTGGGTCAAGCCTGTAGAGCGCTTCGTGGCATTTCTGAAATGAGGTTATAATAGCCGATCGGGTCAATTGGTGATGACTTATGGTCTTCGGAAGTTGGGCCACCCAAAATGGCAGAAAATAATTTTCTTCAAAATTTCTGTTCGGGTTTCAAAGGTTATCTTGAGCCGACTATGATGTAATAAAATGTAAAATAAGATAATTCTAAGTTTCGTCGGCCTTATTGGCTAAAATTCTTGAACCTTCCCAGGCAATGGAAAAATTGCCTATATAAGGAAGGCTGTATTATTGTCTTAGGTAGTTCAGAATAGTTCTGGGTAGTAGATCTGGGTAATAGTTCGAGGCTTTGTCCTACAGAATATTGTAAGGGAATGCCCATGTGGCTTTGCATATTGTAATTTTGAAAGTTTTTAATTCCACATTTGTGGAGATAATAAGAAGCCAATTTTCTGTTCTTGCATATTGTTGTTGTTTCTCTATTTCTATTATGTGTTTGTGGTATTAAGGGGAGCACCCTTCATCAGTTTGTTATATATTTATATATGTATGGATATGCTTGTCTTTTATGCAGGATTTCGAGTATCGAGCATCGACTTCCTTGAATTGCTAGGATGAGTGTGCCCTATCACAATATCTCAATGGTAAGAGAGGGGATATAACATACATGTCCAAATCCCAACCTAAGCTATTTATTGTCCTAAAATAATGAACAAGTATCTTATTTACTACTCTCTAAATTCGTCAAGGTGACATAATTCATGAAGCCTTCCTTTGTGTTTGATTTAGTTAGTTTTTATCTGGTTGCATGTTAGGTGGTTTGATGTGGTCTTGGTTTTAAAATAGTTTGAGGAATTAATTAAGATTAATTAAACAAGATTAAATAATTATACCTTATGATAGATTAAAATATTAAATATAAAGTTGAATAATTAAAGAGAATTAATTAATTACTTATGTTTAATAAATAATTTGATTATAAAGTCAAAATAATAATTGAGGAGTTTAATTATTATTATTAAAAAAAATTAATATTTAAATGTATAAACAAAATTAAGTGATAGTTAATTGGATTTACATATCATTATTAATTAAAATTAATCATGCACTTTTGAATTCATAAAGTTTGATGAAAACAATGTTGAACTCAGATTAGGAGTTCAATTGTGCAACTTTACTCTATTTGAGTTAAGTGATATTTAATTCGAGTTGTATATTTTATTAATTAACATAATAATAAATCATGCAACTTAAAAAATACTTTATTATGAAAATCAAAACTTATCCTTTCAAAATCAAGTTGAGATAAAGTGACTTAAGTTGAGGGGAAATAAATAAATAAATAATTCTTTTAATTAATTAAAGTTGATAAAAAAGAATGTTGGAGTTGAGTTCTTATTTCTGGGATTTAGAGTTAACTAATTTTTTTTTATCAGTCAAGTTCTATTTTTTATTAGGAGATGCATGTTTCAGTTCTGATTGTTGGGTTTTCTATATTAGAATTTCTTTTGGTCATTATTGCACACACAAGTTTTAGGAATTATAAGTTTTGGCTTTGGATTTGGAATTAAAAGAATTTTTGAAAGCTTAAATTTTTTTGGTTGAGATTGGTTTTTATTGTTTCATAGCATCAATGGATTAAGGTAAGGTTTTGAAATCCCTTTGCATTTTTCTTTCGAAAAGATTGTTTACATTGCATTTGTCAGATTTTTGAAGGTTTTTGGATTGATTGTTTCATGGTTTCAATTGTTTGAGATTTTAGATTTGAAAGACTTTTTAAGTTTTATTGTGTGAGGAGAAATTCTTGTTTATGTTAATAGTTGTTAAACCCTATATCTTTAGTTGGGAATATATCCTTTTAGAGAAGATTAAATGATATATATATATATATATATATATATATATATATATATATATATATATATATATATATACACACACACACACACATACATATACATGTATATATATATACATGTAGATATATACATGTACATATATATATATATATGTGTGTGTGTGTGTGTGTGTGTGTGTGTGTGTGTGTATATATATATATATATATATATATATATATATATATATATATATATATATATATATATATATATATATATATATATATATATATAATGCATATGAGCATAATATTTTTATAGAATTAAAAGAAAATAGGAAAGATATATTCACTTGCATGTTATATAAAGAGTATATATTCAGTTGCATGTTATTTAAAAAAGATATATTCACTTGCATGTTATTTAAGGAAGATATATTCGGTTGCATGTTATTTTGGAAATATATATTTAGTTGCATGTTATTTAGAAAAAATATATTCACTTGCATACTATTTAAAGAAGATATATTCAGTTGCATGTTATTTAGAAAAGATATATTCACTTGTATGTTATTTAAAGAAGATATATCCAGTTGCATATTATGTAAAGCAAATATATTTAGTTGTATGTTATTTAGAAAAGATATATTTACTTGCATGTTATTTAAGGAAGATATAATTAGTTGCATGTTATTTAGAAAAGATATATTCAGTTGCATGTTATTTAGGAAAGATATATTTAGTTGCATGTTATTTAAGAAAAAAATATCCTTTTTAGAATTTGCATGCAGCCATATTCTATTTTTTGAGAAAATTTAATTTTTAAAAAAAATTAATTAAAAAAATATTTTTGGAATTTGCATGTAGTGGTATTCTATATTTAGAAATTTTATTTTTTTGAAAAAAATAAATAAAATATTTCTGTACATGAGAATTTTTTTTTAATTCAAAATAATAAGAATAATATTGATAAATAATTAAATATTATTTGATGAGAATTTAAATGTTGATCTATTTATTATTGTAGTTTTGGTTGTTGTGTTTGATTGTCAGTATGAGTAGCATTAAGTTAGCTTTTAGGAATTGTTACCAGACGCTCAGGGTTTTACATTTTTACTGTGACATAGGTTTTTACAGTGTTTGTAATGTGATAATGGTTTCGACCTTTTTACCCAACCTTTGTTCATTGTAAGCTCATGTTTATGTGAACTCTTTGAGAGTGTATTTTGAGATTATGGTTTTTTGAACCAGTGCATGTTTCTTGTGGTTTTGTGAAATTTTTTTTTGATTAGAATTATTTATGAGATGTATTTATGGTTTTGTGAGCCTAGGTAGTCTAACTAACTGTATAGATGGGGAGTGGCTTGCAATAGGCATCGGGCCCATAAGTAGCTGCCAAGATAACTTATTATAAGTGACTTAATAAAGTGATAACTTAATAAAATTTATTCAGAGAGAAACATTAATAAGATATCTATGTTCCTCACCTATGCCTTGAGTGCTAGTATAGGCTATAATAAAGTGTGAGATGATGCTTGCCACCTGCGTGGACTTTGATATAGCATAGTTGGTACCTTATTGATATCGAATAGAGTCACTAGGGCACTGTGGTCTAGAGAGACTACTAGGATAACCCTAGAGTTGACTTATGTGATGACACTTCCCCATATGCATCTTAGGTTTCCTACATGTCTTGGTTTCCTCTAGATTAGTATGTTTACCTTTTGCAATTATAATGTACTTCTTGAGATAGAGAGATTTTAGGATCCCTTTCTTAGTCTTGTTGTTGTGGTTGATTTCCAGTGTTTGATATCTTAGTGGGGTCTGTTGTTATCTCTTCAACATGGTGGGAGTGGATCTTTGGTTCCATAGGTGGTAGTGATTCTTTTACCATTTGAGATTTTGACATTCCTGTACTAGTGCTAGATGATCTTTTTTGTTGTTACCCTTCCTCTTGTTCTTCTTTGGAGACTTTCTCTTATCTTCCATATATTGTACATGTACTTTGTACTTAGATTATTATTACATATCCTATGACTTGTGCAATAGATGTTGGTCATTATGTTTATCTTGTGGCATCCATTTTATCTAGGTTTAATTTATGAGATGGTGTACTTTTTTATTCAGTTGCATTATGTGAAGGTTGTATATTGTTTATTGTACTTAGTAGATTAATTAATTTACATATAATTCTACATCATGGAGCGCTTGGAATTTGTAATCGAAGATTGAGTCACATTTATGAGTATGTGTAGTCTTATATTATATTGCTTCCACATTGCCATTCATTATTGTCTGTAAAATATTAAGAAAAAAATCATTTTGTAAACTTAGTATCATGTTTTAGGTTATTTTCTCTTGGATTCCCTGGCAGGGCATTACAATCTCAATCATTCCAACACACTACACTATCTCCAAAGCCATCGGTTCCAATAGATATGAACAAAATGTTACACATACATAGCTGTGACTAAAAACTAAAAATGGTACACATACAAATAGGATGGATCCAATCAAACATATGTTGCATCCAATGAATAACCTCAACCAAAATAAATAGACTATCAATGCATATCAATTGATACACCAAACTAGCTGGTTCCACAACAACTAATACATGAAGAAGATGGAATAAAGATATGTTGATATTAATGACAATAATAGTGACAAAAAAATAGGTCACATCAATGTCATATTCTAAAAATCCCCCCCTTAGTCATTGATGGAAACATACATCAATAACAAAGCACATAAACAAACTTCAACCTTTCTCCAACTTTCTTCCCCTTTTACAACAATGAAAAAGGGATCAAAAAGCTCCCCATTGCTGACATACTATGCTCCCCCATGAGGAAGCCTCCAAGTACTGATCCAAAAAGAATAGAAATGCAAAGCACTAGACTGGAGTGCACATATCGATACATCTAATGATCACAAAGAAGGGGAAAAATGCCCAACTTACCCAGAGATATTCAAAAGTATCTTTGTATAAAGGTTTTGTGAATATATCTATTATTTATTCCTTTGCAAGAACATACTCAAGCTTAATTACACCTTCCTCAAACTTCTCCCTGATAAATTGATGTATGATGTCAATATGTTTTTTTCTCCAATGCATTACTAGATTCTTTGACATACTTATAGCGATAGTATTATCAAACATGATAGAAATTGGTTCATCAAAACTAACTCATATATCCTTCAAGGTCTGTTTCATCCATAATACTTGAGTACAACATGAGGATGTTGCAATATATTATGATTCAACAGCAGATAGCATTACAAAATCTTTCTTCTTACTCAATAAAACAACTAACAGGGAGCCAAGAAATAATTCTTCACCACTGGTGCTCCTTTCATTATCCAAACATCCTACCCAATCTACTTTTGTGTATGCCATGAATGAAAAATGTGATTCTCTCAAATACCACAATCCCATATCTTTTGTTCCTTTTAGGTATCTAAAAATCCTCTTTACTACCATAACATGTGACTCTTTTGGTTCTTGTTGAAATCTATCTTCTAAACATAGTACATACATAATGTCTAATCTAGTAGTAATTAGATACAATAATCCTCCACTCATCAATCTATACTTAGTTGTATCTACTTTTGATGAATCATCCTCCTTAGTCAACTTACAACCAGTAATAATGGGAGTACATATAGGTTTTGAATTTTTCAAGCCAAACTTCTTCAGTAAATCCTTCACATACTTGGATTGAGAAATGACTATGCCTTTGTAATTATGACTTACTCACAATCCAAAAAATAAATTCATTTCACTGGTCATGGACATTTCAAATTCCTTTTGCATTTCTTCACAAATTTCTTGCATAGATCATCATTGCCTTCGAAAATGATATCATCAACATATACAACAACAATCATAATTTTTTTTGAAAGTAGCTTGAAGTACAGATTTTTTCTTCCCAACCTTTCTTGAATCTTTGACTTATTAGATATTTGTCCAATTTTCCATGTACTAGACCCTAGGTGCTTGCTTCAATCCATATAATGCCTTTTTTAATCTACAAACTACATTAGGATCTAATTTTGATACGAACCCTTTTGGTTGCTTAATATACACTTCTTCCTTCAGTTCTCCATTTAGGAATGTAGACTTGACATAGATCTAATAATCCTTGAATCTTTTGAATGCTACAAATTCCAAGAACATCGTAATAGCCTCCATTCGAGCAACAAAAGAATATGTTTCTTCAAAGTCAATGCCTTCAATTTATGAGTAAATGTTACATACTAGTCTCACCTTGTTCCTCACAACCTTTCCATTGTCATCTAGCTTATTCTAGTAAACCCATTTTCTATGTATCACATTCTTGTCTGTCAGTTTGGGCACTAAATCCCAGGTCTAATTCTTCTCAATTTGATCAAGTTCTTCCTTCCTAGCATTTTACCAATTCAGATCATTGCATGATTCTTCTACATATTTAGGTTGAACTTCCAACATTAGACACAACAAAGCATGATCTTGTGTTGCTCTACTTTTGGTAACAACTCCCCTGTTCTTATCTTCAATGATCCGATTCTCTGAATGATCCTTCTATACATACCTTGGTTTCTTAGTTGTAGATGTTGGTGTTGGTTGAGTATCATCTTCTTCTTTCTTTTCCTCCTTTCTCCTGTCCTTTGTATCTGATTCATACTCAATTTGTCGCTCAGGGACCTTCTAAAATTCTTCATCAACCTTCACATTCACACTTTCCACAATTTTTTTTCAGTCTCTTATTGTAGTACCAATATGCTTTGCTTCTTGTAGAATATCCTAGAAATATTACTTCATCATCTCTACTATCAAACTTTCCATGATTGTCTTCATCTTGCCGTATGTAACACTTATTGCCAATTTTTTTGAAGTACTTAACTGTAGGTGCTCTTCCATGCCATAAATCATACAAAGTCTTCCCATATTTCTTATGGTATAAAAATCTATTAAGCGTATACACAATAGTATGCACTACTTCTGTCCAATAGATTTCTAGTATATTTGCCTCCTTCAACATAGTTCTTGCTGCTTCTTGAATTATCTGATTCATTCTTTCCACAAAAAAAATATACCAGGGTGTTCTAGTTGCTGAAAATTGTCTCTTAACACCATTCTTTTCACAAAATATTTCAAAAAAATTATATATAAAATATCCACCTTTGTTAGATCTCAAACATTTAATCTTTCTACCACACTCAATCTCAAATTTAGCCTTAAATATCTTGAACTTCTCAAATACCTCAGATCTATCTCTAATAAAATAAACCAATGTCATCCTTGAATAGTCATCAATAAAAAGTATAAAGTACCCTTCACCCTAAAAACTGCTTGTTCTAGTAGGATCAAAGAGTTCAGTGTACACAATCTCTAGTACACTGATAGATGAATAGTATTTTTTCTTGGAATGATTCTCTTCTCTATTTCCCTTCTTAAAAACCCTTACAGATAATGTTTCCTGGTTTACGCAGTTTGGGTAGATCTTTCGCTACATAAGATGAGCTTATTCTCAGTAGAGTATCAAATTTTATGTGACACATCCTCCGATGCCAAAGCCAACTTTCATTGATCCTAGATAATATAAAACATCTTTATAACGATCATTCTAAATGATACATGTTTCTTCCTATTCTTTTCCCAATTGCAATTAGGTCTCCTGACCTTTTCCCAATTTTACAACCTTTATTCTTGAAAATAACATCATATCCATTCTCACACATCTGTCCAACACTCAACAAATTGTGATACAAACCCTTCATATAATAAACATTGTCAATATTATTATTTCCATCAAAAGTAATAGAGCCTTTACCAACAATGCAAGCTACTTTTTCATCACCAAATCTAATAGGACCAACATCATATTTGTTAAGTGACACAAATTTACTTTTATCTCCAGTCATATGATGAGAACAACCACTATCAATCAACCATTCTTTTTTCTTTCTTCTAACATACAAAATAGTTTCAACATCATCAACTTTAGCAAAAATGTTAGTAATATCAATTTCCTATTTCTCATCTTCTTCAACATAAAATAAACAATCTTATATATCTGATTCATCATCTGAGATACTAGCACCTTCATTCACACAGTAAGCCTTCTTATTACACTTCTTAAATTTCTATCTAGGACCCTTGTCTCTACATCTAGTAGTCAAATGACCAATTTTACCACATCTAAAACATTTTAGAGGTAACATACCTTTATAATTTTTGCTGCCTTTCTTCAATCTTCTTTCAAATTTTTCTTCAAACTCTTCTTCATCATCGCCATCAAGATCATCATCTAATTTTTTGGATTTGAATGTTGTTTCAAATCTGCTCTTATCTCCCAAACTTTCTTAACTCAAATGCTGTTAGAGTACCAAACAAATATTCTTTGGTAAAATTCTTCAGATCATACACCTCTTCAATTTATGAGATCTTATCATTGTAGCTGTCTGATAATGTCACCAAGATCTTTTCCATAAATTCTTCATCGATAATAGTGCCTCCTTGATTCTTGACTTCATTCATTGCATTCTCAACCCACTGAAAGTAACTTTTGATATCTTCACCGTCTTCCATTCTCAGATTCTCATAATGTCTCTTAACTATCATTTTCTTAGTTAACTTAACTAGTCTATTATTCCCCTCATAGATCTCTTTTAACTTTTCCCAAAATTCATAAGCAGTCTTCAAAGAAATAAACTTTGCTAATTTAGTCTTTGATAAAGCACTAGTAATAGCATACTTTTCCTTTTCATTTTTCTCATATGCCTCAATTTAAGTCAGAGTGTTAAGCACATTTTGAGGAAGTACATACTTTGTCTCCACATGCTTCCATATCTTGTAACCAACCGATACTAAGTATCCTTTATTTGGTCTTTCCATGAACTATAATATGATCCATCGAACAAAGGGATAGTCAATTTGTGTGCCATCAGATCTTTGTCAATTGGTTAAGCTCTACACCGAGGAACCAAGATTTGATACCAATTGTTGAACATGCTAAATAAATGAGAGGGGGGGGGGGGTGAATCAGTTGTTCCCACATAAAAATTATAAAGCTTTTTCTTTTTTCGTCAACTCACAATCAATAATATTATTAACTTTAGATTTACTGGTTAAGAACAACAGTCATCCACATAAAATTTAAGTATTAAGAATACAAAGACACCAACAAAGAGAACATCAGGATTTATGTGGAAACCCAAGATGGGAAAAACCACAGAGAAGCTAATTATCATGAAATGTAAAAATAATTGTTAAGGTGAAAATGCTATAGTGATTTTTTTACAATGGATCACTACCGATACTTCTCACTATAGGTAAAATAGGGCTCACTGGAAATAGGGCTTAGTGCCAATACACTAAGGATCACTACTGATAGACAAAGACTCACTGCTAGTACAATAAGGCTCACAACCAAAAAATATGAAAAGAGATAGAATCCATCACTGAGATCAACACACTACAACACATGAACATGAATATCTTGCAAATAGATTCACAATCACTTTTCATATCACCATATATGAGTCTTATCAGATGCATACACAAAATTTAAGTCCTCGATCTACTTATACAACACGAAGATATCCACTAGGTTAGCCAAAACATTTGAAATAGGTCTCACCAAGACATTCCTGTTGTGGTAAGGAATGAAATGAGGACCACTTCAATCATTACAACATACTGCACTATCTCTAAAGCCATTGGTTCCAATAGATATGAACAACACGTTACACATACATAATTGGGACCAAAAAATAATGGAGACACATCCAAATAGGATTGATCCAATCAAACACATGTTGCATCCAACGAAGAGCCTCAACCAAAACAAATAGACTATCGGTGCACATCAACCGATACACAACCATTATGCCAAACCAATCGGTTCCACAACAACTGATACATGAAGAGGTTAGAATAAGGGTATGTTGACATCAATGGAAATGTTAATGACAACATTGTTGGAGATTTGCTAGCTAGCTAGTGTTGACTGTATATTTGTCATTGATGACAACATATGGTAAGAAATGTGTGTTGAAGTCTTATGTAGAGAGCCTTGAGCATATGTTTCTTAGATATGTTATTAGCATAATATCATAGACATAGAGGTTGATTCTGAGTGCAGATAGTTGTGTAGTTGTTTGTATCAGTAGTGTTCCTAACAGTGTTACAGGAATCATTTTGTGTATGATTCTCAGTATGGTTATGATGGAGCCTTACACGTTTATATTTGTGTTGTAGACATGTTTGTGGAGATATGTTTATGGACATAGAGTTATTTGTGCAGTACAAGTTGAGTTATGATATTTCTTTTTGCCAGTTACAGTTTCTTGAGATTATCTGATGGAGCCGACATTGTTTATTTTGTTTCAGTAGTTGCGCCTATCATTTTGATATGTGTGTTTGGTTTCATGTTTGGTGATGAGTTAAGAATGTTTTGTTAAGAGTGCATAACATTTTTTATCTTGTAAGTAAAGTTTTAGTTAATTTGGTGGAGCTGACAGTGTGAAGCGACGTGTCTACTCATATTGAATTACGCGGTCCTATTTGTGTTGCGTGCTTGGTTTAGCCATTGGAGATGTTATTGAAGAGTTATATTGTTTCTCTATTATGATTTCAAGAAGGTTCTAACATGCTGACTTGATTATATCATTTGGAGAAAGATACTTATAGCCAATTAGTTGTGATTGCTAAGTGTGATTGAGAGAGAAAAGTAGAAGATACAAATGTACTTATACCGTCAATCATCAGTTGAAGATCTATGTGAATAAGGAGAGAGTATATTCTATTCATTGGAACTGGTCAAGACAACAGGTCTACTTTCCAGTTCACCAAGATCCAAATATACTGTGTATTTGTTATGCAGAAGGTTGCAACCTTCACCATTTGAGCAGTGTGCTCCCGAACAATGTATCCTCACCTCTAACAAGGTTATTTGTAAAATAATCCTAATAGGGTCTGACCTTTAACCAGGTCACTGTACTTCATGCATTGTAAAGATCAAATCCTAACATGGTTGTAAGATCTTATAACATGGATCATTATACTCTAGTGCAATTTATAGTGGGTGCTAATTCCCACCAGGGTTTTTACCTATTTGGGTTTCCCTGTAGCCAAAATTATGGTGTTGTGTTAAGTGTTATCTTATTGTGTATGTGATTAATGTTATTCTGTACTTAATTGGATAAAGAATTGAATCTTGTAGATAACTAATTCACCCCCCCTCTCAGTTATCTCTCGGGACTATTCCTAACAATTGGTATCAGAGCCAAGTGCCTCAGAGAGAAAGTTTAACAAATTGAGGTTGATCAGATGACATTCTTTAGAAAAGAAAGTCCTAAGTTTGATGGAGAGAATTATCTAGACTGGAAGAACAAAATGACAACACATTTGCAGTGCATTGGTTTTGAGAGTTTTGAAGTAGCTACTTGAGAGGTTTAGATTCTCTCTTTATTAGATCTTGTAAAAGATGATGCAACTATTAAACAAAAGGAAATGTTCACTCAAAATGCAATTGCCAAAGAAGCCCTTATCAATGCCTTATCTGACAACGAGTTTTTAGAGATCAAGAAAGTAGATAAAGCCTTTAGAATATGGAAGTATCTAGAAGATATGTTTGAAGGAGATATTTAAGCTAAGAATGTGCACAGAAAGACATGGAAGAAAAAATATAATACTTTGGAGATGCTACCTAAAGAGAACATCAGAGCCTAAAATCAAAGAATTAATGAAGCAGTTGCAAGAATCAGGAACAATGGTGGAGAAATTTCAGAAGAAGACATAATGGATAAGTTGATGACTACTTTGACAACAGAATATGAGAGAAAGATAAACATCCTAGATGAGACTATGCAATTTTCAAAAGACTTCAAGAGAGAGACCTTAATTAGCAAGATTTTAGCATTCGAGATATCAAGTTTGAAGATAGAGCCTAAAAGTGAAACAAATTTCAAAGCCTCAGTCCATGGTAAGAAATCCTTGAACACTTCTGGTAACTTTGATAATGAAGATGAGGATGAAGAACTAGATGAATTCATTGCTATGACTACTAAGAAAGAAAGAAAAGGAAAAGGAAAATATGAAGGTCAGTTACCATTGAAATGTTTTTCATGTAACAAGATTGGTCATTTTGCATCTAAGTGTCCTACAAGAGTCAAGAAGCTCAAAACTAATTTCAAGCCTAAGTATACAAAAGAATGTTACTATGCTGAAGATGGAGTATTAGATGAAGATTCAGTAGAAGATTAAATTGGATTCACTGCTATTGAAGATATGGAGAAAATGTTTGATGAGATGGATATTGAAGATGAAAAGAAAGCACAAGAGCTAGCATTGATTTCACAAGCAGACATCAGAACAAACTGGATCATTAACATTGGTTTTTCACATCACATGATAGGAGACAAAGATATATTTGTACATCTAGATAAGTACAAAGGAGACATGGTTAGATTTGGAGACAACACTCCTAAACCTATCATAGGTAGAGGAGCCATCACCTTGGATGGAAAGAATAACACTGATGATGTTCTATATGTTGATGGTTTGCAACATAACCTACTAAGTGTTGGATAGTTGCTTGACAAAGGATATCAGTTGAAATTCAAAAATAATAAGTGCATCATTAATAACAAATAAGGAGTAATGATTGCATCAGGTTCAAAGTCAAAAGGTAATGTTTTTTAGCTTAATTTTGAAGCAAGTTATTTTGTTGCTAAAGTATATGATAGCTGGTTATGGCACAAAAGACTATGTCACATCAATTTTGACAATATAGTAAAGATAATCAATGTAAAATCAGTAAGAGACCTCCCTAGTATTGAAAAACCAATTGATACAATATGCAAGGAATGTGTGATGGGAAAACATGTGAGGAATTCATTCAGAAGCAAGCATAATTTGATAGAGAATAAATTGGATCTAGTACATACAAACTTATGTGGACCAACTCAAACAAGATCATACTATGGTGAAAGGTACTTTATTTTGTTTGTTGATGATTATTCTAGAATGATGTGGGTTGCGTTCTTAAGAGATACATCTAAATCATTTGAGAAGTTTAAGATATTCAAAGCTAAAGTTAAAAATGAGTCTGGATTAAAGATAAAATGTCTAAGATCAGATAGAGGAGGACAATTCACCTCTGATAGATTTTATGAGTATTACAAAGAACATAGGATAAAGAGACAACTAAGTGCACCTAGAACCCCTTAGCAAAATGGAATTGCAGAAAGAAGAAATAGGATCATACTTGACACAACACTCACTATCATGATTGAAGGAAAATTTGCACACACCTATTGGAGAGATGCAGTCAATACTCTAGTCTATACTATTAACATAATTAAATTAAGGCCAGGTGCAGAAAAGACATGTTATGAACTATGGTTTGGAAATGTACCTACAGTAAAATACTTTAGAATCTTTGGAAGCAAGTGTTACATCAAGAGAGATGAAGCTATTAGCATGTTTGATGCAAGAAGTGATGAAGGTATTTTTCTTGGTTACTCTACTAAAAGAAAAGCTTATAGATATTTTAACTTAAGATTGAATAAGATCATTGAAAGTGCACATGTAAAGATTGATGAAAATTTTATGATTCAAGAGAGATATCATGATTGTGCACCTATGATTGAAGAAGAACCTAGTCCTACCAGTAGAGAAGCAGTTGTTGAAGAAATGTTTGACATCATTGATGTATTATTCAATGATCCTGAAACAAGTGAAGAAGAAAAACAAAAGAAAGATGAGAGAATCACACCTAATGTTCCAAAATTCACATCTAGATACCATTCAAAAGAAGATATCATTGGAGATCAGAACATCGAAGTCATGACAAGATCACAAGAAAAAAGTTCAACAGTTGATGAAGTGGTATGTTTACTTTCACAAATTAAACCCTTAAGTGTTGAAGATGCATGTAATCATTTATATTGACATGAAGCAATGAAAGAAGAGCTAGATCAGATAGTTAAGAATGATACATGGGAATTGGTCCCTAGACCTAGTGACAAGAATGTAATTAGAACCAAGTGGATATTTAGAAACAAGATGAATGAAGATGGAACAATAGTAAGAAATAAAGCAAGACTAGTATGTAAAGGATATGCCCAGAGAGAAGGAATTGATCATTCTGATACATTTTCCCCTGTAAGAAGATTAGAGGCCATTAAGTTATTCCTAGCCTATGTAACATTCAAAAACTTTAAAGTATATTAGATGGATGTGAAGTCAGCATTCTTGAATGGAGAGTTGAAGGAAGAAGTCTACCTAGAGAAGCCTGAAGGATTTACTTTATCAGAAAAACAAGATATGGTATGTAGACTAAAGAAATCCCTTTATGGACTTAAGCAAGCCCCTAGAGCATGGTATGAAAGACTAGATGGTTACTTGACAAAGATCAAATTCAAGAAAGGAGCAACAAATTGTAACTTATTCATAAGAGAGACACCTGATGGATTATTACTAGTTGCTATTTTTGTTGATGACATTATTTTTGGTGGTAATGACAAGCTTAGTGTAGAATTTGCTAAAGAGATGCAAAGAGAATTTGAAATGAGCATGATTGGACCTTTCAAGTAATTTTTGAGATTGAATGTGCAGCAAATAGACAAAGGTATTTTCATTAATCAGTCTAATATGTGAAAGAGATATTGAAGAAATACAAGATGGATGATTGCAAGCCAGTAAGTACCCCTATGATAACATGAAGCAAGCTTTCAAAAGAAGATGATTCTACAATAGCAGACAAGACCCTGTATAAGTCTATTATTGGTAAAATCATATATCTTACTCAATCTAGACCAAACATTTCTAATGTAGTTGGTATTGTTGGAAGATTTGCAGCAAAACCTAAACAAAGTCATCTTATGGAAGTAAAGAGGATATTCAGATATTTGAAAGGAACTATAGACTATGGTTTATGGTATCCTAATTCAAAAAATGTAGAACTTCATGTGTATACAGATGTAGATTGGGTAGGTTGTGTTGATGATATAAAGAGCACCTCAGGAGGAGTAGTATTTCTTGGAGATAGACTTGTTACTTGGACAAGTAAGAATAAAAATTGTATTTCTCAGTCCACAACAGAAGCAGAGTATGTAACAACAGCATTAAATTATTCTACAATTGTGTGGATCAAGTAGATGATAAAGGATTTTGGAATCCAAATTGATTACCCTATTTTTATTCATTGTGACAACACTATCACTATCAATATGTCAAAGAACCCTATGATGCATGCAAAGACAAAACACATTGAGATAAAATATCACTTCCTCAGAGAGAAAGTTGTAGAGAAAGAAGTAAAATTGGAATACGTGAGCACAAAAGAATAGCTAGCAGACATCTTCACAAAGTCTTTACCGAAGGATACATTTGAGTATCTTAGGGAGAAGTTGGGAGTAATTCCCTTCCCTAGATCTGATTATAGTTGCAATAGTGCATTAGTCCTCAGTGACTGATGAATGGTCAACTAATCTAATTTAGGAGTAGTACTTGTGCATTAGGAATAAATGCTAAATGTTTGGCAGACATTCTATAGCAATTTTTGTTGCATTCATGACTATGATTGTCATTGATGTCAACACAGTGATTTACCAAAGACTTGCAGAGAAGCAGATAGAGTTTGGATTAGCGCACGTGGGTTATTGCAGTTGGATCTATGTGATGTTGAGGTTATACTCTTTGATATGTCATATGTCTATGGTTAAGAGTGCAGATAGTAATTCATTTATTCATGGAATTTATGATCATTTTGGTGGAAGCAGTATTCAGGCAATGTTGTCGAGTAGCGGTTTGTGGAAATCTGATGATATCTCCTAATCAGGATGGAATCTGGTTTTGCACAGTTAAAGGGAAGTTGAAAACACATTGATAGTGATGTGGATGACAATGCATACTTCGAGGTCACACAAGTAAAGATTTATTGTATTTGGAAGCCGACAATTTTGTGTAATTTTGGTGTAGCGTGTGAAAACTTTTATTTTGTAATTGTATGCCAACTCATTTGTAATTATTTGAGTGTGGTATAAAGGAAGGAATGTATTTCCTTGTTGCAATGTAGTTGTAATGTGAAAAGTGTATAATTATGATATGGTAGCAGCGGTTGTGATGTTGTATGCATGAAGCGAAGAAAAGAGCTAAGTATGAAAGTGAATTTGTGAAGGAAGACATGCGAAGTACAGAGATTTGAAATTGAGATATGATGTAATGGTGAGTTTGGTTTGGAACAGTCAGAGAAGAGGTAAAATATTATTCTATTGAGTAATACAAAGATTATTTGGAGAGTGTGTTCAGTGATCTTAGCCTGAAGTTGTTTGGGCAGTGGGTCCTTTTGTCTTCCATAACTCTTAACCGGGTTAGAATCTTTTAACATGGATTCAAAATCTCCTAATAGGGATTCATATGTACTGAATGTATTTCATAAGACTCCTAACAGAGTCCATCCTTTCACAAGGAATATTCATATTAGTGCATCTTTTGTGGGCATCATTCCCACCGGGGTTTACTCTTTGATCAAGAGGTTCCCTAGTCAACATATCTTGTGTCATTGTGTTATTATGTATGAATATATTTCTATGGTTGGTAATTATATTAATTATATGGTTTAATGCTGTTGAAGATGATATAAGTTATAATTATCTGATAACTGATTCACCCCCCTCCCTCTTAGTTATCTTGGTGGACTTTACTTTCTAACAATTGGTATCAGAGCGGAAGGTCCTTGAAAAAGAAGTTTAAAAGCTTAAGGAGATCCATGGTGAATTTCAAGAAAGAAAGCCCTAAGTTTGATGGAGTAAATTTTGATAGCTAGAAAGAAAAGATGAAGACACACCTATTATGTTTAGGACCAGGTTATTGGTTGATTACAAAGAATAATAAGACTATCATTGAAGAGGACAATCTTGAAACATGTACTATGGAAGAGAGAGATCTATTCATGTGTAACATACTTGCAAGAGAAGCACTTTTGACAACACTTCTGGAGAATGAGTACAATCAGGTAAAATATTTGAAAAAATCTCATGAAATTTGGAATGCTTTACACTCTACTTTTGAAGGTGATGAACATGCAAAAAGAGTTAGATTACATAATTCAATATGTGCATTTGAAGATATAATATGTTGGAAGATGAATCTATTAGAATTTATATTGGTAGAATGTCAGAGATCATTACAGGTATAAAATCTTATGGAGGAACAAAGACAAAGAATGAAGTGATATGGAAAATTCTGAGGACATTGACTCCTGTATTTAAGCAAACAACAAAGATGATTGAACAAGTGATACCTTGTACAACAAAATTTACAAGAGAAACTCTTCTTGGAAGATTGGAAGCAATAGAAATGAACCTGAGATTGTCAGGAGACTTACCTAGAATGGAGACAACATTCAGTGCTCTTAGTGTTCACCCTACTTTTCCAAGAAGCATAAGTGTGAGCGAAGATTATGCTGGTAGCAACATATCTAGAAATGAAGAAGACAAGAAGATTGAAGAAGGTATTGCCTTGCTTGTGAAAAGAGAACCAGACGGTAAGAAAATATTTAAATGTTGGACTTGTCAAGAATATGGTCATTTTGCATCTAAATGTCCTAAGAGAGTTAAAAAGTATAGAAGCAATTTCAAACCTAGAAGATCTAAGGAATGTTATTATGCTAATGATGAAGATCTTGAAGCTAGTATAGAAGGAA
Source organism: Chamaecyparis obtusa (assembly GCA_027943335.1). NCBI lineage: Eukaryota > Viridiplantae > Streptophyta > Pinopsida > Cupressales > Cupressaceae > Chamaecyparis > Chamaecyparis obtusa. The sequence continues at coordinate 1,024,797 of BSBK01000537.1, forward strand.
CTTTAAGTGAAAGTGATACTGAAAATAATGATGACATAGGATTTGTAGCAATTAAAGAAGAAAATCCTGAAACTGATGTTAAGGAAGAAAAAGCCTTAGTTTCTCAAGTTGAAAAGAAAGCTAATTGGATTATAGACAATGGTTGTTCACATCATATGACTGGAGACATGAAAAAGTTCATAAAGTTGAATGAATATGATGGAGGAGTTGTTAGAGTTGGAAACAATGCACCCTGTTTGATTAAAGGTATATGATCTATTACTCTTGATGGAAAGACTAATACTGATGATGTTTATTTTGTGGATGGATTGAAACATAATATTTTGAGTATCAGATAGTTAGTTGATAAGGGATATCAAGTTTGGTTTACTAAGAAAACTTGTGTGATAAATGATAAAAATGAAAATATGATTGGAACTGGATCTAGAACTAGAGGTAATGTATTTTAGTTGAATCCTATTGAGATGACATGTTTGATTACAAATATTGATGATAGTTGGTTATGGCATAGAAGGTTTTGTCATATAAAATTTGATAACATTGTGAAAGTAAGTACTACACTTGCAGTAAGAGATTTACCTAAAATTATGAAGCCTACTAACATGAATTGCAAAGAATGTGTAATGGCTAAACATAAGATAATTTCTTTTCCTAGTAAGAAGATTGCATCTATAGAGAAGCTAGAGATTGTTCATACAGATTTGAGCGGTCCTACTAGGATTAGAGGATTCTATGGAGAAAGGTATTTTATGATTCTTGTTGATGATTTTACAAGAATGATGTGGATTGCAGTTCTTAAAGAAAATCTGAAGCATTTGATAAGTTTAAGATTGTTAAGAATAAAGTTGAGAATGAATCTGGAATGAAGATTAAATGTTTGAGATATGATAGAGGTGGAGAATTTACTTCTAGAGATTTTAACAACTTTTGTGAAGAAAATGGCATTAAAAGACAATATTCAGCCCCTAGAACACCTGAACAAAATGGCATTACAGAAAGAAGGAACATATCAGTGACTGAAGCAACAAGAGCTATGTTGTTTGAAAATGATTTGGCAAAGATATTCTAGAGAGAAGCAGTGAACACATCAGTGTATACAATGAACAAAGTACAAATTAGAGTAGAAACAGACAAGACACCTTATGAATTATGGTTTGGACATGCACCCTCAGTTAAGTATTTTAGAATTTTTGGAAGAAAATGTTATATAAAGAGAGATGATGATATTGGAAAGCTTGATCCTAGAAGTGATGAAGGTATATTTCTTGGATATTCTTTGAAAAACAAAGCATATAGACGTTTCAATAAAAGAACCAAGACTATTGTTGAAAGCACAAATGTTAAAGTTGATGAAAAGTTCAAAATTTAGGAAAGAATGCTTGATTATGAATCTGATGAAGAAGCTCATCCTAAACCTAACACTGGACCTACTGAATTATTTTATGAAACTGACAGTGATTTATTGAATGAAATCCACAGTAAAGTTATTGAAGAACCTACATTTGAAGAGAGATTTGAGACAGTGACACCTAGCAAGAGTTTGTTAAGGAATCATCCTTTTGAATAGATTATTGGGAGCATCAAAAGAGGAGTTCTTACTCGAAATAAGGCACAAGAATAGTTATGTTTGATTTCTCAAATTGAACCTAAGACTACTAATAAAGCTTGTGAAGATGAAAGTTGGACTAATGCTATGAAAGAAGAACTAGATCAAATTGAAAAGAACAAGACATGGGAATTGGTCCCTAGACATAAAGACAAGAATGCTATTGGAACTAAATGGGTATTCAGAAACAAGATGAATGAACAAGGAGAAGTAGTAAGAAAAAAAGCAAGATTGGTATGTAAGGGTTAGTCACAACAAGAAGGAATTGACTATGAAGAAACTTTTTCACCTGTTGCAAGAATTGAAGCAATAAGAATGTTTTTGGCTTATGCAGCTTACAAGAAATTCAAAGTATATCAGATGGATGTGAAGTCAGCATTTTTGAATGGAGAATTGGAAGAAGAAGTCTACATTGAGCAGGATGAAAGTTTTCCTTTAACTCAAGAAGGAGACATGGTATGTAAATTGAAGAAGGCTTTATATGGACTTAAACAAGCACCTAGAACTTGGTATGCAAGACAAGATAAATATTTGTTAAAATTGGGATTTACAAAAGGAACAATTGATAGCTATTTGTACATGAAATAAATTGAAAATGGTTTGTTAGTTATAGTTATTTTTGTTGATGACATTATCTTTGGAGGAGAAGATGAAGCTAGTGACAAATTTTCTGATGAAATGAAGACTGAATTTGAAATGAGTATGATTGGTGAGATGAAATACTTTTTGAGATTACAGATAACACAAAACAATGATAGTATCTTTGTAAGTCAGACAAAGTACTTAAATGACTTGTTGAAAAGATTTGGAATGGAGGATTGTAAACCAGTTGCAACACCTATGGTGACTGAACATAAGTTATCTAGCACAGATGAGACTCCTACAGTAGAACAGAAGAAATACAAGTCTATGATTGGAGGATTATAGTATTTGACTCATACAAGACCTGATATAGCACATTCAGTTGGAATTGTAGCAAGATTTCAAGCTGAACCTAGAGAATCACATTATGTAGCAGTAAATAGGATACTGAGATATTTAAGAGGCACAATGGACTATGGACTATGGTATGAAAAATTTGATGATTTTACCCTATGTGCATATATAGATGCTAATTGGGGAGGTAGTGTTGATGATAAGAAAAGCACAAGTGGTGGAGCATTTTTCCTTGGAGGAAGATTAGTTTCTTGGCTAAGCAAGAAGCATAATTGTATCTCACAAAGCACAACAGAAGCAGAATATGTAGCAAAAACAAATAATTGTAACTAGATAATTTGGATGAAGAAAATGTTGAAGGATATTGGAATAAATTTTTTTGAACCTGTTGTTATACATTGTGACAACACCAGTATAGTTAGTATGTCTAAGAATCTTGTATTACATTCTAAGACAAAGCATATAGAGATTAAGTATCATGTTGTAAGAGAGAAAGTTGCTGAAAAAGAAGTCAGACTTGAGTACATAAGTACAAAGGAGAAGATAGAAGATATATTCACAAAGCCTTTACCTAAGGATACATTTGAGTATCTAAGAGGTATGCTTGGGGTTATGCCCCAACCTACTTAGGATAACAAAGCAAGATTTGATTGATGAAGAGGATTTGAAGAAGCAGTGTTGCAATATTGGATTTTTGGAAAATTGGATGTTTTTCATCTATGTTGCCATCAATGCCAATGGGGGAGATTTTTAGGAATGAATGCTAAATGTTTGGCAGACATTCTATTGCAATTTTTGTTGCATTCATGACTATGATTGTCATTGATATCAACACAGTGATTTACCAAAGACTTGCAGAGAAGCAGACAGAGTTTGGATTAGCTCACGTGGGTTATTGTAGTTGGAGCTATGTGATGTTGAGGTTATACTCTTTGATATGTCATATGTCAATGGTTAAGAGTGCATATAGTAATTCATTTATTCATGGAAGTTATGATCATTTTGGTGGAAGCAGTATTCAGGCAGTGTTCTTGAGTAGCGGTTTGTGGAAATCGGATGATATCTCCTAATCGAGATGGACTCTAGTTTTGCATAGTTAAAGAGAAGTTGAAAACAAATTGATAGTGATGTAGATGAAATTTCATACTTTGAGGTCGCATGAGTAAAGATTTATTGTATTTGGAAGCTGACAATTTTGTGTAATTTTGGTGTAGCATGTGGAAACTTTTATTTTGTAATTGTATACCGACTCATTTGTAATTATTTGAGTGTGGTATAAAGGAAGGAATGTATTTCCTTGTTTCAATGTAGTTTTAATGTGAAAAGTGTATAATTATGATATGGTAGCAGCGGTTGTGATGCTGTATGCATGAAGTGAAGAAAAGAGCTAAGTATGAAAGCAAATTTGTGAAGGAAGACATGCGAAGTACAAAGATCTGAAATTGAGATCTGATGTAATAGTGAGTGTAGTTTGGCATATTCAGAGAAGAGGTAACATATTATTTTGTTGAGTAATACAAAGATTATTTGGATAGTGTGTTTAGTGATCTTACCCTGAAGCTGTTTGGGCAGTGGGTCCTTTTGTCTTCCATAACTCTTAACCGGGTTAGAATCTTTTAACATGGATTCAAAATCTCCTAATAGGGATTCATATGTACTGAATATATTTCATAAGACTCCTAACAGAGTCCATCTTTTCACAAGGAATATTTATATTAGTGCATCTTTTGTGGGCATCATTCCCACCGGGGTTTACTCTTTGATCAAGAGGTTCCCTAGTCAACATATCTTGTGTCATTGTGTTATTATGTATGAATATATTTCTATGGTTGGTAATTATATTACTTATATGGTTTAATACTATTGAAGATGATATTTTATGCACCCAAAAATGGTCGCCTAGACTTTGGGCCCCATTTATTTGATTTATCAATCCCGAATCAGTTTTATCAATAATCAATATTTTTAACATTATCAATTTCTTGATCAAATCTTAGTTTTGATCATATATTGGATTTTTATCCTTGGATTAACCATTTTATCCTAAAGTCTTTATTTACTTAAAAGGAATATTTCCTCTCCTTTTATTAAATAAAAAGCCCCACCTTTTCTTCTTATCCTAAGTTGCACAAATAAAGCACTATTCTTATTTTATAAAAAAGGGAAAAAGCACTTTTTGTCTCACATGGACATAAAGTCAACTCCTATTTTCCTATTGGAGGATACTTGTGCACATGGATTGATCCTCTTTCAAGCTCCACCACTGATTAAGATGTTTTGCCTCTTAATCTCCATGGTCCATTCCTTTGCATTTCTTATAAAAGGAGAGCTCTCTCCCTCATTCTAAGACACTTGTTTTATGCTAACTCTATGCTGCAGGAATTCTTGAAGACTTTGGAGCTTTTTGGAGATGATTGTTGCATTACATCTTAGAGTTCCTCATTTGCTTCAGAATTTAGTTTCTATTCTTTCATAGTAGTTCATGTTCATACTTTCATAGTTTAGATTTCACTTTCAAGCCTTAGAATAACTCACATAGTCTAATTAGGGGATTTGTAATCCATTGCTATTTCCTTTCATAGTTGCATTGTACTTTCATTTTGGTAGATTAATCTTGCATATTCATATTAGTTTGCATTGCATTGCATACCTTGATTCCATTTGGGGATATTGGCATTGTTGCCCTTGTCTTCATTGTGAATCTTTCATTGTGTGGTTGACTAGCAAGGTCACTAGTTTGTAGCTCTAGCTGAGAGCAAATCTATCAAGTTCCTTGCAACTCCATGCATAGAGAGCTTTGAGCTTCTTTGTGAGGCCTCATTGTTGAGTAACCTTGCATGTAATGGTTCATAGAAGTGTGGTCACTTTTACACCATACAAATATAAGTTATAATTATCTGATAACTGATTCACCCCCCCTCTCAGTTATCTTGGTGGACTTTACTTTCTAACATTGTGCTTATTTGTATTGGTGACCTTTACCATTGATGTCAAAGGGGGAGTATATAGTCATGAAAAAATAATACATTTGAGGAGTATGAAGTAAGGGGGAGTTTATAGTAAGAAGATGCAACATTTGGAGAGTTCATCCTTGGGGGAGTTTTGTTGAGGAAATGGAGAATGTTATAAAATAATTGTACATTTGGATTGATGGTGTTTTTCATTCCATATGTTGCCATCAATGCCAAAGGGGGAGATTGTTGGAGATTTTCTAGCAAGCTAGTATTGACTGTATATTTGTCATTGATGACAACATATGGTAAGCATCATGCATTGAAGTCTTATGTAGAGAGCCTTGAGCATATGTTTCTTAGATATGTTATCAACATAATATCATAGATGCAGAGGTTGATTCTGAGTGCAGATAGTTATGTAGTTGTTTGTATCAGTAGTGTTCCTAATAGTGTTACAGGCATAGTTTTTTATATGATTCTTAGTATGGTTATGATGGATCCTTGCATGTTTATATTTGTGTTTTCAATGTGTTTGTTAAGCTATGTTTATGGCCATAGAGTTATTCATGTAGTACAAGTTGAGTTATGATGTTTCTATTTGCCAGTTATAGTTTCCTGAGATTGTCTGATGGAGCCGACATTGTTTATATTGTTTCAGCAGTTGTGCCTATCATTTTGATATGCATGTTTGGTGATGAGTTAAGAATGTTTGGTTAAGAGTGCATAATTTTTTTCAGCTTGTAAGTAAAGTTTTAGTTAATTTGGTGGAGCCGATAGTGTGAAGTGACGCGTCTACTCATATTGAGTTGCATGGTCCTATTTGTGTTGCGTGCTTGGTTTAGCCATTGGAGATGTTATTGAAGAGTTATATTATTTCTCTATTATGATTTCAAGAAGGTTCTAACATGTTGACTTGATTATATAATTTGGAGAAAGATACTTATATCCAATTAGTTGTGATTGCTAAGTGTGATTGAGAGAGTAGAGCAGAAGATGCGAATGTATTGAGACAGTCAATCATTAGTTGAAGATCTATGTGAAGAAGTAGAGAGTATATGCTATTCATTGGAACTGGTCAAGACAACATGTCTACTTTCCAATTCACCAAGATCTAGATATAGAGTGTATCTTTTATGTAGAAGGTTGCAACCTTCACCATTTGAGAAGTGTGCTTCCAGACAGTGTGTCCTCACCTCTAACAAGGTTATTTGTAAAAGACTCCTAATAGGGTCCAACCTTTGACCAGGTCATTGTACTTAATGCATTGTAAAGATAAACTCCTAACAGGGTTGTAAGATCTTCTAACAGGGATCATTATACTCTAGTGCAGTTTATAGTGGGTGCTAATTCCCACGGGGTTTTTACCTATTTGGGTTTCCCCGTGACCAAAATTGTGGTGTTGTGTTAAGTGTTATCTTATTGTGTATGTGCTTAATGTTTATAGACACCTAAAAATACTTTAGAAAATAAAAGTATTTTTATTTTCTGAAAACCCCTGATGACATCATCATTTATTAATTATTTAATTAATTAATTTATTAATATGCCATTAAATCCATTTATCTTAATTAAAAATGTTTAATTAAGAAAACCCGTCCCAAAATGTTTAAATCTAATTTAAACATCATCCCCCCCAAAATTTATTAATTATTTGATAAATTGACCAAAATCCTTTTAATAAATGAAATATTCATTAAAATCCCTCCAAAACCCTAGAATCTTCTAGACTTTCGTAATCTTCCCTAAACCCTTCCTAAACCTATTTAGGAGATGTTTCCTACATTTCTTAGCCTAATCCAAGTCTCCTTGACTTTTGGTCAAACCCTTCCCTTAATGAGCCTTACACACTCATCAAAGCCTCTTACACCCTCTTTAAGGCTTCTTACAACCTCATAAAGAGACCCATGTCTCTTCTTCCACACTTGTTCCCCTTACACACTTCCCTAGTGTTTGTCACACATGTGTGAACAACCCTAACCCAAGGTAAACCTTACCATACCCCTAACCTTACCTCAAACCTTACCCCTAACTCTAACTCATCCTCCTAACCCAAGCCCTTCTTAAATCCTATAAATACCCTCACTTCCTAAGAGCAATTCACTAATTCACCTTTCATTTCTAAGTAATGTTACAATGCTAGTTTAATTCTAGATCTTAAGCTTTTTAACATATTTTGATAGTTTAACTCATTTTCAAGCTTTCTTAGCACACATAATAGCTTAGAACTAATGGATTAACTCAGTTTGATTCATTGTTTAGCATTTTTTTTCATAGCATAAACATCTCATTTGGTCTAAAATCAATCATAGATGACTCATAAGTAGCTTAATCTGCATTTTTAGCTCATTAGGATCCTTAAGGCCTTAGGGGAAAAATAGGTGTTCTATACCTAGTTTTGTGCCACTATGGGGTTCTTATGGTCCCTAATCAATCCGAATACCTCCTAATCCTCATTAGGGAATTTCTCCAAGTGATTCAAGAGCACACCCACATCCCCTAAGGAAGAGCAAATCAAACAGTGCTTGGGTGCAACAGTTTAGGCTCTATCTGAGGTGGCTTAGCTTAGAAGTTAATATTTTGAATTGATATAATGCTAGCTTAAAAACCTAATGTTTGCTTGTTTAAGCCTTTCAAAATAGATATAGATAGCCTAGTCTACATTCTGGCATGCCCGATGGGACCCCTGTCTTGATCATCTGCTCCAAGATCAACATTTCTTGGCTATTTTTTTGAACATTTTTTCAAAAATCTAGGTTGTAACATTTCACTCTTGGTCGCACTTGTGCATTTGTAAAAAAATTGTAAAACTGCACATTTGTTCACTAGAATTGTGCATCCATGCAATTGTGTTGCGCATCCATACCTTCTTGCTGCACATATGTAAAATAGAGCTGCACATTTGTTTTTAGTAAAAAAACTTGCATTTAAGCACTTTTTAGCAGAATAGGTATAGTTGTGCATACATTCACTATTGCTGCACATATGTGCAAGATTAAAAAAAGTGCACATTTATCACTTATAGTTGCACATACATTCTCCGTTGCTGCAAATATGTGCAAGATTGAAAAAGTGTACATTTATCACTTATAGCAGCACATTTATTCTCTGTAACTGCACATTCATACCAGGAAGGGGTAATTTCATGATTTTTATTAAGTTTTGACCTTTTGTTTTTGCAGGTTCTAAACTCCATGTTTTTCTAGTACTTCTTGGAGGGAAAGGAGATCACCAAAATGATAAAGCCTTAAGGCTCATAAACCTTCTTGCATGTTTAGGAACCTCAATTTTTCATTCAGTTGGCTTAAAAATGAACTTCAAATGCACTCTTGAATGCCTTAACAAAAATATTGCAAAAATCTTTTTTTCTAAAGGTTTTCTAAATCAAATCAACTCAAAATTGCATCCTTGCAACATCAAGGTTTTAGGGAGCATTCATACAAATTTAGGAACACTTCAAAGTTTGGGTGCTTAAAAGGAACTTTAAATTTTCATCTAAAAAGGTTCAAAATCAATACTAAGTGCATTCAAATGGTCCTAAATAGCATCAATCAACAATAAAATGAACTTCATTTTGCAAATGTTTCAAAGTTCTTTTAGATCTCATGCAAAATAAGAACAAAAAAATCAAAAAGTCTTTTCTAAAAAACTCCTAAAGATTGCTAACCTATCCTAAACTATTTCTAAAGCTTTGTTATTTGTTCCAAAAAAATGTCTTATTGCAAAATATTGAATGTTTCCTAAGTTTTCATACAAAATCTAGGAATCTCATTTTTGGTATAAAACATACAAACTAACACACGAAATCTTGAATGAAAAACAAAGTCCAAAAAAGTCATTTTTCTTTGAGTCCAAATCAAACACACTCTTGAATTAATTAAATTGTGAAAGAAAAGCATCTCTATTCCTTCCTCTTTCAAATTCAGTTCAAGCAAAAAAAACTCAATCTTGAATCACTTAAAATCAAAACAAAGCTCATTTAAAAGTTTTTAAGCAATACACAAATCAAATCTTGAATGCCCAAACAAAGAACTTTGCAATTGCTCAAAGTTTTACTTTTTGAAAGAAAGAACAAATCAAAGCCTTAACACTTGTGTCTTCAAAATTTCAATTCAATCACTTAATCAATTTTGGAAAAAAGAACCTTTGTTTGTTGTTGTTTTTAGGAGTCTTCAAAATTTTGCAAATCCTTGTTAAACTAAGTAACGTAAAACACTTGAACTCAGACAAGTTCACCTATATTACTTTTAGAGAGGCTAGTTTGGGGAAAAAAGTGCTTCTTCTCTGGAGAATGGCCTCAAATTGGTATCTTCCTCGATCGGTATAGAAATAAACTACTAAGTAAACTCTCACTTACATCCCCTCAAGCTCAAGCGATGTGTGTTGGTGGTAGCCCGGGGTAGGTGAATAATCCCTATGATTTCGGCATGGTCAAATAGGCTCTTAAGTGAGTCACACATGTACAAACTGATTGGGAGGATTCCATGGAACAACTACAAACTTGATAAATAGAAGCTACCCTATCTACATCTGAAGGTATCAGAATCCTTGTGCAAGGACCAATCCAAGGGGTTTACTGAATCACCTTAAGATACTCACCATATGTATCCTATTTTAGGGGGTATCAAGCTGTGGGCAAGGATTTTGATACTCACCTCCCTTAGGTAGATCTTCTTGAAGTGATTACACAGTCAAAAGCTCAGTAAAAACACTTGCTAGAATATACACTTTTCAAAGCTTTTTCAGATTCAAGAGTGGGTCATCTTGCTTGTATCCGACAAGGTTTCCTTGTCTCTTGTGGAGATTGATGTTTCAAAAGTCTATTAAATTGTGTCCTTTTCCATTGGAAACATCAAAACTAATCCACAACTTGATTCAAGTTATTTAGACAAACCATGCAGAGTGATCCTTCAAAATCAGACACCCAAAATCTTGTTTCAAAGAAATTCCCAAAAAACTCCCCAAGTTATGTCTGATTTGACCAAACACCCGAAAGCTGAACTTCCCAAATCCCAACCCTATCAAGAGAAGAAATTTGCAGAGAGAAATCTTAAAAACCATCAATCTTTTGTACAAGCAACCCAAGCCGAAGAAAAGTACCAGGAAAAGCTTGATAACATGGGCTATAATGCCAGAGTAACATAGTTTACTTACCGATTCCAAGTAAACCATCACTACATCAATCTTGAGAGAGAAGACTAGTTGAATCCATCACATATCCATTTTACCTTCGGGACCCAAATCCTATCTCAACAGTCCTTCACCCTAGCTCATCCTAGTTTCATCCTTGCATCACCACCAATCCTTAGTTTCATCCTAGAAACATTCTTAGTATAATTTGTCCTCATCTTCCTAGTTGCATTATAGGTCATCCATTTTAGTTGCATCTAGGTCATTCTCTTAGAAATAGCATCATTCCATCATCCTTCACCATCCTTCCATCTACAATCCACAATCAAGATCCCAAATCCTTGATCCAAATCCAACATCCATTTATCCAAGTCAAAACCCACCATCCTTGCATCAAATCTAGTGATCCAAATCCAAAAAAACTTAGTATTCAAAACCTTTGAGTTGTTTTCAATCCTTATCCTAAATTAGAAATCACCACCTTTTACAGAGCATTGTCTAGAGGAAATCCAACTTGTCCTTTCTTAGCCTCATCATCTAGAGAAAGAGATTGGCTTGCATTGATAAAGATCTAGTTGACCAAAGATAATTAGTCTATCCTAGGTCAACCAAATCCTACCACTGATCCTCCATCAAGAAAACAATAGCTCATTTGTTGGAACTTAGTAATCTTTCACCAGCATCCCACCAATCATCCACTAAATCTTGATCCAAATCAAAGCATCCCACCAAAGCCCCTATCATCACCAAGCATTTCACCAAACTTTCACCATCTCCCACCAATCTTCCACCATCCTTAATCAAAATCAAAGCATCTCACCAATCCTTTAGACATTTTCACCGTCCCTAGAGTTGATCCAAATCCTTGCATTGCATTCTAGAAATCCACCATCCTTAGAAGTTTCTTAGACTTGCATCCATCATTCCATAGAGTCTTTTAGGAACATCTTGCATATATCTAGCATCTGCATCTTTAGATCTCCACTCCATGCCTATCAAAACAAGATCTAGAAAATGAAGGAACATGGATCCTTATCAAATCACCAGCTCATCCGATCCCAACATTTATACTAGCACGATGGTAGCTTACGATCCCCAAATCCAACAAACTGGTAATGCATGGGATGATCCCAATATCCCCTCAACTTCTTTTGCAATATAAACATTCATGAATCATCCGAGGAACACACAAATAGTTAGTGCACTCACTGCTCAGAATCAATGCAATATGTTAGCTCACTTCACACAAGAGGGTACTCCCATTCCACCATATCTCCAACATTGTATTCCCATCAACAACATATGCATCCCAGTAGAAGCCTACACTCCTATCATCCAAAAAATCTTTGATCCACTTTTTCACATATCACAAGTAGCTTCACCCATCCCTCCTCTTTTGCAAAGCAGTTTCAAAAGCCCTAAAATACATGCAACACAATCCACTCCATTTCCTCTCATAGGCACACCATCATCTTCTGTAGAAGCTCAATCCATCATCCATACTCAAAGCTTTTTCCAAAAACCAAGCACCACCCCTCACACAAGCCTTTGCACAAGAAATTCTACCACCTTCCATGGGACAAGCAACACCATTCTTACTGGGGGAAACACAATCATCCTTCCCATTCACTCCACAGGTTTCTACACCCATACCATCATTTCTGGGGTCAACACAATCATTTCCCTCTTTCTCCCAACAAGCCTCTGCATCAATGTCATATTTTCCTAGGGTAGCATAATCATTTCCCTTTCATACTCAGCAAGCTTCCACATCAACACCACCCTTTTCATGGGGAACACAAGCATCTTCATTCGCACCCCAACAAACATTTACCCAGGCACAAGCCTAAAAAAATGCCTTCACAACTGGTATGCCCTCCATGGGATTCTAGAATACACCATTTACTTCTCAAACCCCCATCACATATGCATTTCCAACATCCTCTACATCACAATTCCCACTGCGCACTAGTTCTTGATGGGGTCTCACTAAAGAAGAAATGTTAGCTTTTGGGATACCAACCCACTTCTTTACATCTGTACCAACAAACCAACAAGCCACCTTCTCCCAAGCAGCACACCAACAACCATGTCAACCTCTGCTAACTTCATCCTTTCCCCCATTCGTAAACCACCTATTCACACCACCCAATGCTTCTCAGCAAGTTCCACCACCACAGCAGTAGAGTTCATCTCATCTTGCAAGCTACCTTGCCCAACCACCTCCCATTTTGAGCTTCCCTACATTAGTTCCACCCTTAAGAAATGTGGGAATTCATCCATCCTACATCAACCAAGTGCAAAGACAAGTACAGCAAGGGCCATCTTATCAGCAAGCTGCATCATTCCACTAGCCTCCACCACAAAAACAATACTTCCTGGTACAACAACAACCCCCTATCATTTCCCAGTAGCAACAAGCTTCCTCCTACCACTCATAGCAACAACATCCCATCATCCCTCAACAACAAGTAGTCTCCATATCCCACTCCACAATATCCGCCTCAAAATCACCCTTATTCACTAACACCATTAGATCCTTTCCAAATGAGAGTACCCACTCCAATACCAATCAATGCTGAGTGGGAAGCAATGAAGAATGCTCTTAAGGAGCTCCAAACTGGTATAGAGAATAAACCCTTCAAGTTTGAAGAGGTGTGTCCCTATCTGTTTGACCGATCAATCACAACTGTTCATTTTCCTAAGCACTTCGAGACACCTAAATTTGATAAATATCAAGGGAAAGGAGACCCTATAAATCACATCAAAGAGTTCTATATGGCAAGCCAAGAAGTGGCTTACAATGACAATTATCTTTTGCACCTATTCCCCAAAAGCTTGGGAGGAACTGTTGTTGAGTGGTTTTACAAGATACCATGTTGATGAAGGGTGCTCCCCTTAATACCACAAACACATAATAGAAACAGAGAAACAACAACAATTTGTAAGAACAACAAATGGGCTTCTTATTATCTCCACAAATGTGGAATTACAAATTTTCAGAATTACAATATGCAAAGCCACATGGGCATTCCCTTTACAATATTTTGTAGGACAAAGCCTCCAATTATTACCCAGATCTACTACCCAGAACTGTCTTGAACTGCCTTGCACTGCCTAAGACAACACTACGGGCCTTCCTTATATAGGCAATTTCAACCGCCCGACAAGGTTCCAAAAATTTAGCCTTTAGGGCCGACCAAACATAGAATTATTTTATTTTCACAATTTTTACAATAGGGTCGGCTCAAAAGAAATACAAAACATGCTTTTAGGTAGCCCAACTTCTGGAGGCCATAACTTTTTAACCATAGCTCCATTTTTCTATTGTAACCACTTTTTGGAAACCCCATGATGAGATCTACAGTGTTTGACATACACTAGTGCCAGTCAGCCAGGGGTCGATCGTGATCTGGAGCCTATAAGGCCTTCAAAATTGACCTAAAAGATTTTGTACCCAAAAACCTCAATAACTTCACCAATACTGATGATGTGGCAATGAAACTCAAATGGTAGGCTGAAATGACTAGGGTGAACCTCCAACTGTGAAATCAGAACATTTTGAGACCATATGACCAACTTACTAAAAATAGTAAGTTTCCATAAATAGTAGCTCTGCACAAGATAGCCCTTATTGAAAAGCAAACATAAATATTTTTGGGTGATGCAAGATTGCTCTTACACCCAGGATGCTCCTGCATCAAACACCCGAGGTAATTTGAGAAGTGACCCTGTCACGACTCAGGTGTACAGAGGAAAACCAAGATAGTTAACCTCCTCCTTTGTTAGCCATGATGAATCTTCAATAGGTCATTCTTTCCATTTGACCAAATATTCTTCATATGTCTTGTTCCTTGTGCTTCTACCAACACGACTGTCTAGTATGTCTTTAATCTCCTTGATATCTGAACTGGTTGCTGGAATACTCCACTGTGCTGCTGTAACCTCATCTTCAACACCTCCTTTATGATACTCTGTTAGATTTGAAACATTAAATACTGGTGAAATATTCAGCTCAATAGACAACTTGACCTCATATGCATTTCCTGAATCATGCTTCTTCAGGATCTTACATGGCCCAAACTTCTTCATTTTCAGCTTCTTATATGTACCAACTGGAAATCGCTGCTTCCGCAAATGAACCATGACTTCATCTCCAAATTGAAATTCCTTATGCCTTCTTTTCTCATCTGCGTTAGCCTTATACTACACATTTATCTTGGTAATATGCTTCCTCACCTCCTCATGGATGTTCTTCAAATGTTCTACAAAATCTTCAGCTTTAGCACTACTTATTTCTCCTTTATCTATCTTTCTCAACTCAGATGCATTTCTAGGACTACTTCCATATACAATTTGTGGATGATGTGATGAACTAAACTTCAAATCTGTCTTCAATTCTTCACTTTCTGCTAGTGTCATTCTATGTGCTGCCTTATTTTCCAAACTAGCTCCTGGAATTAAGTCCATCTGATGACTGATCTTTCTTACTGGTGGTAATCCATCATGCACATTATTGGATACGATATCCTGAAACTCACTCAATAATTCTGCAACTTCTATAGGTACATCCTCTACTTCCTTTTTTACAGCCTTTGGAATTAAGGTAAAACACATATGCTCATGCCGCATACCATCTGAGAAATTTCCTCTATCAACAAAAGTTATTCTTGCATTACCACATACCTTTTCTTCTGTTTCCTTCAATGGTTTTAGCTTATGTCGCACTCCATCCTTTGTTAGGGAATAGGTATTCACACAACCATCATGTACAACACATCTGTCAAACTGCCAAAGTCTACCCAACAACATATGACATGCATCCATAGATATGATATCACATAGTACCTCATCATGGTACTCGCCAATCTTGAACTTTACTAGGCACTGTTCATTGATCATGACCTTGTCGTTATCCTGCACCTAGCCAACCCGATATGGATGTTGATGTTTCTGCCTCTTGAGCTTCAACTTTGTCACCATATCTTCTAGCACCAAATTATTAGTACTTCCACTATCAATAATCACATCACAACACTTACCCTCACACTTGCACTTGGTGCCAAACAAGCTCCTCCTTTGTTCAAGTTCATTCTCACAACTCAGCAGGACTCTTTTGTTAATCAACATTTCTCCTCTTTTAGCATCTTTAGAATGTGATGATTTGGCATCTTCATCTACATGTGCAACTTTGGCATGGCCTTCATTTCTCCTATCTATCTTTCCTTGGCATTGAGGACATTCAAATTCCCTATGACCTTCTTCCCCACAGTGAAAACATGTTCCACGAAAGCCTCCTCTTCCTGAACCTTGTCCTCTTCCTCTTCCTCTCTGATCTCTATTGTTCTAATCTTGGAAATGATTGAAATTATCTCCTCTCTGATATTCTAACTATTACTGGCCTCATCCTGCTTTTTCAGATCTTCATTTTGATCTTCATATGACCATCCACCAGATCTTCCATCATGACCTCTTCTGCTTTGTTTGCCCTCAAACTTCTTGTTTAGCTTTTCCTCTACTTTTAGGGAAAACTGGTATACCTCTTCAATACTGTTCATTCGAACTAGATTCAATTCTTCCTAAATGCTCAGCCTCAACCCATTAAGGTAACGGGCAACTTTCTCCTTATCAGCTTCTGCATGTCCTGTTTTGATGAGGATTTGATAGAACTCCTCTATATACTCCTGAATAGATCTTCCTGCTTGCTTCAAACTTTGCATTTTCCTCAGTAGCTCAAGCTCATAATCAATAGGGATGAACTATCACTTCAATTTATCCACCATTTGATCCCATCTTGTGATTTTATCCTTTCCTCTTCGATTTCGCTCCAATTGAATCTCTTGCCACTAGATCTTCGCATGACCCTTCAGTCTGGCCTTCACAAACTTGACCCAATCAGGATCCTCGATATCTTTATACTCAAAATATTCTTCACATTCATTGATCTAGTTGAAAAGTCTTTCTTCCTCCTAGTTCACAACTTTAACTTCTCCTTCTTGATCTTCTTCTTCGGCTTCATCCTCACTTTCGTCTTTGACATTAAGATTCATTCCTCTGTGAATCTCTTCTTGCAATGCTCACACTTATCTTTGGAGCGCTCTAATCTCAGGTGTTACAAAACCAGCTCTTCTGCCATGTTCCCTTCATGGAGGCATTTTCACAATGCACGCTAAAACCGTAACCATGGTCTTGGTGCAAACTGCCTCACAGTTGGTGATCTTTTTACATAGAAACCCTAACCCATGGTCCTAGTGCAAACTACCTCACAATCGACGATCTATTTACATAGAAACCCTAACCCACGGTCCTGGTGCAAACTGCCTCACAATCGGCGATCTATTTACACACTTAGGAACTCCTTCTCTGATACCACTTGATGAAGGGTGCTCCCCTTAATACCACAAACACAACAAAAATAGAGAAACAACAACAATTTGCAAGAACAACAAATGGGCTTCTTATTATCTCCACAAATGTGGAATTAAAAATTTTTAGAATTACAATATGCAAAGCCACATGGGCATTCCCTTTACAATATTCTGTAGGACAAAGCTTTGAATTATTACCCAGATCTACTACCTAGAACTATCCCGAACTGCCCTCCACTGCCTAAGACAACACTACGAGCCTTCCTTATATAGGCAATTTCCACCGACCGAGAAGGTTCCAAAAATTTAGCCTTTTATGGCCGACCAAACTTAGAATTATTTTATTTTCACAATTTTTACAATAGGGTCGGCTCAAAAAAAATACAAAACATGCTTTTAGGTAGCCCAACTTTCAAAGGCCATAACGTTTTAATCATAGCTCTATTTTTCTATTGTAACCACTTTTTGGAAATGCCATTATGAGATCTACAATGCCTGACACACCCTAGTGCTAGTTAGCTGGGGGTCGATCGCGATCTGGAGCCTCTAAGGCCTTCAAAATTGACCTGAAAGATTTCATACCCAAAAACCTCAATAACTTCACCAATACTAATGATGTGGCACTGAAACTCAAATGGTAGGCTGAAATGACTAGGGTGAACCTCCAAATGTGAAATTAGAACATTCTGAGACCATATGACCAACTTACTAAAAATAGTAAGTTTCCATAAATAGTAGCTTTGCACAAGATAGCCCTTATTGAAAAGCAAACATAAATATTTTTGGGTGATGCAAGATTGCTCTTACACCCAGGATGCTCCTGCATCACATGTGGGACCATCACAACTTTTGCCGAGCTCTGTGAGAAGTTCATTGCTAAATATGCCCACAATGTCAAGAATGAGTTGAGTTTGCTAGACCTTTGCAACTCCAAATAGAAAGAAGGAGAAAGCCTAGGAAAATACTTGCAATGATGGTAGAACCTCACTACTAGGTTATCATACCAACCACCTAAGAAACATCTAACCAAGATCTTCGTCAATAACTTGCATCCCAAACTATCCCACTTTATGAAGATGAACTATATCCAAACATATCAAGATATCAAAGGCAAGGGGATAGATATCGAAAGAGGTCTCCTAGATGAAGGCACAATCTGGCATTACAAAAATGATTCCCAAAGTAAACCTAGCAATGATAAACCCTGTTACTAGAATTGTAACAAAAATGTGGTCACTGATGGAGCCACGGACACCAAGCATGTCCAAATCATTGTGGCCGGTCGTACACCTATTCCTGCATATCAAAAATAGTCTCAAACTCATCAGCAACCTATGCAGCAATATCAGCCACAAAACAATCAGTAGAACTATCAACAGCAAGCACATCAAGCCCATCAAGGAAATCCAACCAATCAGGCTAATGCCATCACCACTACTCCCAATCAAAATAGACACAGAGCCCAGACTTACCATAAGAGAACCTTCACACAACTTGGTGAACCTCTGGATGTTATCTTTCACCGAATGGCCAAGGCCAACCTAATTATGTACCTGCAAATCCAATAGTTTGATCATGCCACTCCTAAGCCCAACTGGTACAAAGATCACAAGTACTGTGATTATCATCATGTCAAAGGACACACTACCCTAAGGTGTATGAAACTCAAGCATTACATCCAAGATCTCATTGACCAAAAGGAGATCCAAGTGGACACACTTGCACAAGCCTCGCCTAATGTCAATTTGCAGATCTATCAAAATGTGTTCCCACAACACAATGCTAGGAAAAATCAAGCTAATGCTAATCCCCCTAATTAGAACCAAGTCAAAGGAAAAGAAGGAGATCATGTTGATCACAAAGAATACACTACTACTTATATCAATTACGACAAGTTTGTTGGATGTATAACCCAAGTTGAGCCCATAGTCAATGTCATCCATGTCCAAGGAGCAGATAGTCAGTGTGTTGTTACCACTCGTAGAGGCCAGATAAATGTCATTGGTGCACATCCAAGACCAGCACACAATGAACAATACAACTTTATAGAACATCTTGGGAATACACCAGCCCAAATCTCCATCCTCAAACTTCTCCGCACTTCACCTCTCCATCAATAAATTCTCAATTGAGCCCTCCATGAAGAAAAAGTTCCCACAGATGTAAACACCATCTAGTTTGAAAACCTTGTGGGATATCTATCCGCACCATGTGCTCTTTCCTTTAAGCCATCCAATATACCAGCTGTTGAGCCTGACCACAATCTCCCTCTCTGCATTGCCGTTATGGTCAGAGATTTTGCCATAAAAAGGGTCATGATAGATAATGGCTTAGCCCTAAACTTGTGTACTCTAAAATTAATTCAGCGGGTAGGGTTCATAGAGGCTAACATATCACATGAAGTCATCACCATCAAGACATATGGAAACTTGGGGCGTACCTCTAAAGGTACCATTCTTTTGCCTATCTAGCTAGGCCCAGCAATGCAAGACACCATTTGCCATGTTGTTGATCTTGACCTACCATTCAACATCCTCCTTAGTTGACCATGGATCCATTCCATCAAGGCTGTACCATCCATTTACCATCAGTGCATCAAATTTCCACATCAAGGCACTGAGGTCACCATCCATGTAGACCCTCAACCCTTCACATGCTTTCGTATGATGGAAGCATCATTCCTTCATTCCATCCATTGTCTTGGAATCAATATTGGCACTTCTATCACTAGTTCTTCACAATCCCATTGCGATATAGAGACTATCCTTAACTCCACTCTCTCCTCCATCAAGATCAACAACCAAGGCTACGGTGAATACACCCTAACTGATGCATTTTCAGTAGGGGCCCTCCCATTTGATCTGCATACGCAAGGGCACTCGAGTCACCAAAGTAAGCCCACTCAGGAAAATCATGAAATCAAGAAAATGGGACCTATGACTTTTGTCTCCCACGGAAACATAAACAGTCAAGAAATAGATCTTGACATCAATAGGTGGTTGTATAGAGATCCCCCACCACCTGACACTCAACTTCTTGGTTACTTCAAAGACAAGTATCCCAATCACACAAGTACGCCACTCAACAATGGAAATATCAAGTGGTGGTCTAGGACCACAAGAAGGTGGAAGAAAAGACCCTATCATAGCATTAAATAATCCACAACATCAAGGTCTTGGCTTTAATACCCCCCACCTGCATATAAAACAGCCCAATACTGCAACTGGAGGCACTAACATGACCAACGTTCCCTTCTTGAATAGCCAGGATGACATCGTAGAGATCGAAGACATCCCTGAAGAGGAAGAAAATAAATCTTATGATGACATCTTTGATGATGATACCCTCTTGGGCACTTCTGTCCTCCAACAACTTGCCATTAACCTCATAGAACTTCCCCTCATCCACCCAAACTCATAGATTGGGACCAACCAAGTGTCACACATATCGATGAGTTCCAAAGTATGTAAGCGCTCCTAGAATTCATGGGGGCATCAGGCCCACAATTAGATCAAGATTCAAGATCAACTCACATCTGTAAACTTGACCCTAATGGATATTTCAGGGAAGAGGCAAGCTTTAGCCACAAAAGTGAAAAAGAAAAAGAAAAGCATGATTCCTTATGTGAAAACCCCTCTCAGGCACATTCTGATTCCAAAAAAGTAAAAATAAAGGGCGTATCTTCTAGTGAAAACCTCTTTGAGGTGCTAGAAGATGAAGACTTGCCTGTTCCTCCCATCCAATATTACAGACCTGAGAAGTCACCCATCATCATAGAAGAAACCAAACTAGTCAACTCGAGCACAAAAGAATGTCCAAGAATCACCTACATTGCAACATCTTTAACAGAGGGTGAAGAAGTGGCTCTCATTGTGCTTCTCCAAGAATCCATTATAAACTTTGCATGGTCATATGTGCATATGCCTGGGCTTGATCTAAATCTCATAGTGCACAATTTTGTAGTAGATCCCAATGTCAAGCCAGTAAAGCAGAAGCTAAGAAAAATGCATCCAAAAGTGGCCTTATTAGTAAAAGCAGAGCTTGAAAAACTCCTCCAAGAAAAGGTCATTAGAGCCATTGATTACTCAGATTGGATCTCCAACATGGTCCCAGTCACAAAGCCTTCAGGTGATATCAAAATCTGCACATATTTCAGGGACCTAAACATAGCATTTCCTAAGGATGATTTCCCACTACCCAACATAGACATGATTGTAGATCTTACAACGGGCCATGAGATGTTGTCACTCATGGATGGCTTCTCAGGCTACAATCAGATCTAAATAGTAGAATAAGATCAACGTAAAACAACATTCACAACTCCATGGGGTACCTTTTGTTACAACATGATGCCATTTGGTCTGAAGAACGCAGGAGCCACATATCAAGGAGCAATGACATCTATCTTCCATGATATGATCCACAAGATCCTGGAAGACTATGTGGATGACATTCTTGCAAAATAAAAAACATGAGGCGAACACCTAAACATTCTTGAGAGTGTGTTCGATTGCCTGCAACATTATAGCTTGAAGCTAAATCCAAAGAAATGTGTCTTTGGTGTAATATTTGGAAAGCTTCTAGGATTTATAGTATCATGACATGGCATAGAGATCGACCCCAAGAAGGTCAAAGCCATTACAAAAATGCCTCCACCAAGAACACTCAAGCATCTGCAAGGAAATCTCCAATTAGTGCGTTGGTTCATCTCCCAGCTGGCAGACAAGTGCCAACCTTTCACGCATCTCTAGCGCAAAGACATAAGCTTCAAATGGGATCCCATTTGTCAAAGAAGTTTTGAAAGGCTCAAGGAGTATCTAGCCAACTCTCCCATCCTTGTACCACCAGTTTTAGGACACCCTCTTATACTCTACATCTCGGTGACCACTACTGCACTGGGGGCACTCTTAGCACAACATGATGATAACAACAGAGAGAGAGCCATCTACTATATTAGTCAAACTCTTGTCAGCTATGAGATAAACTATTCACCCATGGAGAAAGCATGCCTTGCAGTGGTCTTTGCCACTCAAAAGCTTAGACACTACATGCTCAACCAAAAAATCAAGCTCATTTCAAATGTGGACCCACTCAAATATCTACTATCAAGGACAGCTCTCATAGGCCGTATGGCAAAATGGGTCATGCTACTCAGTGAGTTTGACATCCAGTACATAGATCATAAAGCAATCAAAGGGAAAGTAATTGCCGATCAGCTAGCAAAAGCACCACTGGTGGATGCCTATCCACTAATCATGGAATTCCCTAATGAGCATCTATGTATGATTGAAGAACAACCTATGTGGAAGCTATGCTTTGATGGCTCCTATACATCACATGGATCAGAGGCAGGAATCCTATTCGTCACACCTCAAGGTGACTATATTCCAAAGTCATTCAAATTAGGATTCCTATGTACTAACAATATTACAGAATATGAGGCACTCATCTTAGGCCTCAAAATAACTATCCAATGGAATATCATAGAACTGTAAGTGTTTGGAGATTCATAGTTGATTATCAAGCAAGTCCTAGATGAATATCAGACAAAGGATGACAAGTTACTACCCTACAAAGAATTGGTGGATAGGCTGAAAGAGAATTTCCTAAATCTATAGTTCACGTAAATACCAAGGCTTCAAAACAAATAAGCTGATGCAATGGCAACCATTGGATCCTTATTGGAGATCCCTTTCGATTCAACTCAGTATGAATTTTTAGTCGAGTAGCTACACATGCTTGCTTATGCAAACGCCGATGCAGAAATGGTGTGTGTCTTGGTTGGTCCTCAGTCCTCATGGTACCACAACATTCACGCATATCTAAAGAATGGTATCATATCTCCCCATCTCACCAACAACCAATGCCAAAACTTAATTCATAGAGCTTCCCGCTATACTCTTGTAGCCAACACCCTTTATCGTCGAGGATATCACAATATCCTTTCTAGGTGTTTAGATTCAAATGAGGTCATCCTGGCTTTACAAGAGGTCCACGCTAGAATTTTTGGTGCCCACACAAGTGGCATGGTTATAGAAAAGTAGTTGCTTCGAGTTGGGTATTATTGGCCAACCATGGAACATGATGCTTGTGAGTTCATCAGAAAATGTCTACCATGTCAGCAACATGCAAATTTGATTCATGCACCGACACAAGAATTGCATCCCATTACGCCACCTTGGCCATTTTCATGTTGGGGCTTTGACCTCATCGGCTTAATCACTCCCCTCTCTTTCAATGGACATAAGTACATAATAACTGCCATAGAGTACTTCACAAAATGGGTTGAAGCAATTCCGCTCACCCTAACTATTGGCATCCAAATATCCAAGTTCATCCTTTACCATATCATCTGTCACTTCGGCATACCATCTACCATCTTCACTGACCATGACACACCTTTTGAAAACCAACATGTGGATGATTTGTGTGCCAGACTCCACATCCATCACCATTTCTCTAGTCCATATTTCCCTCAAGGAAATGTCCAAGCTTAGGCAACCAACAAAACAATCCTCAAAATCCTCAAGAAGGTTGTCAATGATTCTGGTCGTGACTGGCACCTCCAAATAAATCCCACCCTCTAGGCGTATCACACTTCTTATCACACTCCCATAGGCACCACCCCATATTCCCTTGTATATGGTACCAAAGCCATTCTATCGATCGAGGTCGAGCTCCCATCATTGTGAGTCTCCATGAAGAACTACACCACTGATGAAGACTATCATGTGACACATCTCACACAATTGGATCTACTACATGAAAAGAGACAACAAGCATATGATGACCTGGTTGCATACCAGAATCGACTCAAAATGAGTTATAACTAGAATGTACATCTTAGAAAGTTCCAGGTCGACGACATGGTCCTAAAAGAAAATCAAAAGGTCCAAGCACACAAAGGAAAGAAAGGCAAGTTTGAGCCTACTTGGTTGGGCCCCTATGTTGTCACAACATACTTTGGCTCTGGAGCCTATCAATTATCTACACTAGAAGGTGAGCCTTTGAATGATCCAATCAACATCATACATCTGAAGAGGTTCTATGCCTGAACCAAATCCTACATATTCAAAAAATCCATAAAAATTGGAAAAAGCATAAAATTACAAAAAAATAAAAAAAGCAAAAAGAAAAGAAAAAATAATCATCCAATGGTGAAAACTTGGCAATTCAGGCACCTTGGACAAGTATTTTGGTGAAAACCTAGCAAATAGGCACCATACATAGTGGACTAAGTCATTATATATCAAACTCCCATCCCCCCCATCCCAAAACCCAGTCCTTTTTCTACCATCCCCATCCCCACCACCATCCCCCAACATTTATCTATTTTAATCCTCAAGAAAATCCACAATCCATCCTCTACATATCTTGTATCCTATCTTGTACCATATCTTGTATAGCGAGATCTTCCTATCCCCAATCCTGATCTTTTGTACATATTCATTGTAAATCTTTCCCTGTCTATTGTACATATTGTCCTATCTTGTTGTACATATTGTTGTCAGTCCTACAACAACATTTGATCAGAATCTTGTCCCACTCAGCCTTGTACTTCAAAAACATCAATTGTCGACTATCCTTGATCACAATGATTATCCTTGAACTTCATCATTTACCAATGAACAACATCACTCATTCTCTCATCAATCAGGGGGTCCTTAAGGATGTATCCTTCCTCATGTCAGACCTAATCTTCCACCCAACACACTAGGTCCATGTCGATTTATCCTTCCACACGTTTAGACCAATCTTCCCACCATCAGTCAAATCAAATCTCTCTCCTTGGCAAAGGATGTCTTTTGGAGTTATGATTTTGGTCTTGGATTTTGTCCTTTGAATCTTGTTAATCTTTTACAGCTTCTCATTGTTCCTCTCCTCAAAGTCACCATGATCCTTTATATCATGGTGCACTGCGAATGAGGACAATCTGGGGCAAGGTCTTTTGATCTTTTGCTTCTACCTGTGAGTCAATCAGACATGGCCCTTGCACGGTTCACATGTGATCTTCTGGGTTACATGGTGCACTTGTGAAATATTGTTTGTTTATGGTTTCTTCAACATTGTTTCTACCATGCTTCTTCTTGGACTCATGTGTGATGTTGGTGCAACCCCGCGTGTCTTTTTCGTGTCAGTCCTATGAAAAGCTGGCAATGAAGCCTTGTGTTATTTTGTAACCTTGGCAGGTCTCTAGCATTGCTATGTCAAAC